>JAJOZX010000338.1:0-585000 GCA_023014485.1 Bathynomus jamesi
TTTGAAAGAATAGTTAGAGAGAAAAATTATGACTTCCTGGAACACGGGAAAGATTCAACGAAAATCAGCATGGATTCCGATCAGGTAGATCATGCCTACCACAGCTAATAGAACACTACAACAATATCCTAGATTCATTGGAAGGCAATGGCAACTACGATGTTATATACACAGATTTTGCTAAGCTTTCGAGAAATGTGACCATGGTATAATACCACATAAAATGAAATATATGGGAATAACAGGCAAAGTGGGAAAATGGATCTACAGCTTCCTCAGAGAACGTCTGCAGGTCGTCAAAATTCAAGGTATATCATCATCATCAGAATCGGAAGTACGCAGCTCAGTAGCACAAGGGACAGTACTGGCCCCACTCCTGTTCATTATCATGCTAACGGACATAAACAGTGGAGTAAACAGCAACAGTATAGTAACGTCCTTTGCAGACGATACAAAGATCAGCAGAAAAATCAGCGATGTACATGACGTGGAGGCCTTGCAGAGGGACACGAACAAAATATACAAATGGTCAGAAGACAACATGTCATTTAACACCGAGAAATTTCAGCTCCTGAGATATGGTAGAGAAGAAGAACTTAAACAGACTACATATTATGCTCCAGATAGACAGGAAATTCCGTTGTACGTAAATTCCACCCAGTAAATTCCACCCCCGAAAAATCCACCCAGTAAATTCCACCCATAGTAAATTCCACCCATGGTAAATTCCACCCATGGTAAATTCCACGCAAAGGGTTATCAAACAAGTTTACAGTTTATTAAAGTTTATTAAAAAGTTTATGCAAAATAAAAAAACTGGTAAAATATATAGGTTATAAAATATGGTTTGAAAAATATAAACTATTTTCTTGCGCATTTAATGTAGGTTATGAGCAACATTTTCAGGAACTCTAAAGTGTCTGTATTATGGTAACGCTGAACTAGCCTCTTCAGTCTTTCATTTACGACATTATAGGCTTTTCTTTTGTGACTTTGGTTCCCTCGTCGAATGTGTGGAAGTTTTGTTTGTGTGAGGGCTTCTTCTTTTCCTAATGCTGCGCATAGCTTCCACAAATTTGGGTGCATGTTTGTCACAGATGATCGTAAACCGCTGTGGAAACCTTCTACAGCATTATTCGTTCTAGGAAGGTCATGCAAAATGCGCTCTCGTATGTTCCACAGTTTAATAGGGAAAATAGGTCCCCCTCTCCTGCGGCGGGCACCCCTTCCCCGGTGAATACCAATATAGGTGCTTTCAAAATACGAAATAAATTCGGCAGGGACATCCTCATCATCAGAGAGGTTTTCAAAGGCATCAGCAACATCGTCGACAGGTAGGAATGCCAAAGCAGTAAAACATTTTATTTTAAGTGCGAAAGAAGCATCATTGTTGTACCTCACTCGTTCCCCAACGTCACATATTTTCCGCCAACACGATTGGCCAAAATGAAACAGAAACCAACAACTGCAGCATCTGGAAACACTGACGTGAAAGCATTGTGTACCGCTTTCTCAAAATCCATGATACAATCAGAAGGCCGCTATTTGGCGAAGATCAAGAACAGCCGAAAAAAGTCTTCGATAGGTACTTCATGTTTACTGGTAGCAAAGCATACACGCGTGGGAGGATGAATCTCCAATGATAGCATGCAACGTGAACAGCTGAGTCCAAAGGTTTGGAGACGATTTGAACGTCCCATCAAAAGCCCATGACTTACTTGTTGCTAGGTCATCTAAGCCTGTTTCTGTTGCAAATATTAGGATTCGGGCTGAGTCGTCAATACCGCTATCGAAGGCCAAAAACGATGAACCATCCGGAAGAGATTTAAATGAGTCCGGAATTTCATAACCTGTCCGACATGTTGGAAGCGCCGGAATTCCTAAAGCTTTATGTCTCCAATTTTGAATATTACGAGAAAGGGCCGGAAGAGTTTGCAACTGCGATCTTGCTTCCTCCCCAAGTGGCTCAATAGCAGCTGCAATTACTTCCCTTGAAGATGTTGTTCCACCCGTCTGAATTGCAACACGCATTGAATTCACTGCTTTCCGCGCTTCAACTTTTGCACAACACGTTGGATGAGTATGATTACCTGAGCGGAAAGTTATTGTAAGTTCACCCGAGTTGTAAGGCGTATGAATCCTGGCACTGCAGCCATTATAAAAAAGTTCGCATCGCCAATAAGTTTTTGTTTTCTTTGTGTTGTCTTGTTGCCTCTCGTATATATAGTTCTCTTCATCGCACAGTTTTCTCTCTCCCTTTTCTGTTGTAATGAATGTCACACGCATCCTGTGGGGGAACAAATGAGCACTTGTTAACACTATGAAGATTTGTGCAGAACTGACTGAGTTGATGTAAGCTGAAATCATATTTTAAGATAGGTCGTTTATGGTTGGTTGGTTGGTTGGTTGATTTAAACTAAGTTTAATTTTTTAAAATTATATGAAATATAATTGTTAAAATTCTTAAATTTTTTGATGGAATTTACCATGGGTGGAATTTACCATGGGTGGAATTTACTATGGGTGGAATTTATTGGGTGGATTTTTCGAGGGTGGAATTTACTGGGTGGAATTTACATGGAACCGGAAATTCAGAGAAGCACGAAAGCGATCGATCTCGGGATAATAATGACAGATGATGCGAAATTCGAAACACAAAATCAGATAGCGATAAATAAAGCAAAAAGAGTCTCCGGACAGGTACTAAGAACGTTCAAGAGAAGCGACAGGACAGTAATGATTCCCCTGCTAAAAACACTGATTATACCAAAACTTGAATACTGCTCAGTTTTGACGTCCCCATATAAAAAGGAAGAAACTAATAAACTAGAAGAAACGCAAAGGCATTTCACAGCCAAGATTGATGGCTGCAAAGAACTCAACTACTGGGAAAGACTACGTAAACTAAATCTGTACTCCCTGGAAAGAAGAAGAGGTACACCATAATCTACATATGGAAAATGATCGAAAAACTGGTACCAAACCTAAAACTAAACTCAATTACCATTCAAACAACACTGGAAAATAGGAAAGGCAGAATGTGTAGTGTTCCCAAATTAAAGGCCCGACAAGGGACCTCCTCAACTCTGAAGGAAAATAGCTTGGTTGTCAGGGGGCCAAGACTTTTCAACCAGCTTCCAAAGGACCTCAGAAACGTAACGGGGTCAAAGTTGAAGTCTTCAAGAGAAGACTGGATGCCTGGCTCAGGACGGTACCAGATGAGCCGGGCGTGCCTGGCTATGTACGGTGGAGAGCGCAAGAAAGCAACTCGCTCCTCCACCAAGCCAGACCTAGCGGCGGGGCTACCAGCTTCACCTCCGTGTGAAGAGAGACCAACGCACGAAACAACATAAGGTTCATAAGGTAAGGTAAGGTGTATATATACATATGTTAAACACCGACCGTGCATGGAACAAGGAACTCTTCTGGGAAATTACATCCACTATAGTGGGCACTGGGTTACTCTTTGCGAGTAACCCGGTACCCACGTTGGGCTTTCCATCATGAAAAAGAAAAAACTATAGTATTTGTCATTTATCATTACTTATTCGAACTATAGTGGATGTAATTTCCCAGAAGAGTTCCTTGTTCCATGCACGGTCTGTGTTTAACATATAAGTTTCTCAGGGGACCATTCTGAGTTTGTGTATATATATATATATATATATATATATATATATATATATATTATATATATATATTATATATATATATATATATATATATATATATATAATATATAAAACTGGAATTTTGAAACTTGAAATAAAATCGAATGAAATACATGGATTGAAAACACGCAAATGTTGCGTTGCACTGAAACAAATTGTACAATTCTCCAAAATGCAAGACTAGTAGGATATGTAGAATTAACAATATAAAATTTGAAGGATGAAGGAGGTGAACGTATATAAATATTGTAACTGGATAGGTGAGGGGTTCAGTACACGGTTTGGTCATGTCGCATGTCAAGTCTTTCGTATCTTTTTATAGATAATATTTTTACAACTCTTATCATTAGTTCCGATGAGGAAAGTTTAAGAAACATTCGTTTTACTATTTTCATTCCTACGAAACAGAAGGGCACAGAAACCATTAACATAAAAGGTTAAACTATCACTCAGTATTCTGTGAAGTTACTCTTCTGTATTTAGCTTGGATACACATTTCCCGTTAGGGTAACTTTATTAATGGGCTTAATTACTGTTTGGCATACACGGAGGCAAGTACTCATCCTCAGAAATACCGATAAATTCAGTGAAATCCTCATTAGCGAAACGTTAAATTAAAGAAATCTAGATAATATTAAGCACATATTGAGTACTTTCCCATACAGTCGATTACAAAAGTCATGGCCGTGAGGCATGACCTAGTTTATCCCGACTTTTGAAACCAATGCTACTTGTAATATACGTATATATATATACAGGCCTTCTCAGAGGTCCAGAGAGGCCCGGGCCACTTCCAGCTTTTGAGGCCCATAGCTAAACCCAATTATTACTTTCACTGTAAAACATTATATTCAAACCTGAAAGTTTCTAAATTTGAGGCCCACCCCTTAAGCTTGAGGCCTAAGCCAAATGGCCCTCCTAGCCCTCCCCCTCTGATAGGCCCTGTATATATTAGGGGTGCACCGGATATTCGACAGGATATTGAGAAATATCCGGTATCCGGTATCCGGTAGGATATGGGTCATATCCGGCCGGATATGCCTGATATAGGCCAAGACATTAGAAAACTAACACCTGTATGAAAACCTGCCATAATATGATAATAACACATTACAAATCATATTTTATATACAAAAAAAAATGGAAAGCCCTCCAGGGCCCACCCCTAAACCAGTCCAGCAACAACTTTTATATTAAATCAACACAATACTGATGACAAGAATAAATAAAACATCTGTCCATCCTTAACGATTACAGTTCTATTAATATAATCAGAGCTTTTTATAAAAACGTCTTGGCGTTAAATTTTTTAAAAAGAGTAAAATATTGCTAGACCCCTGCACTTGCTTTCCATTCTTTTTTCTCCTTTTTTCTCCTTTATTTTCAAAGCAATACAAAACATTACAAGCTTGACAAATGTAAAACAATACATTGACTACAATATAAAGTGCCTGGAATGAAATCAATGAATGGAGGGCAGTATTGTGTAGGTCGGATGCCGCCATTCAGCCTGGAGGTCTTCAGAATAAAAAAACTCAACAACAGTGATTTAGAACTTTTTTCCGTTGTGGTGCAAAAACAAGAGCATTTCTCCTCTTTTAGGCAATATTCGGGATCGCCTTGCTTCATAGATGTTTCCATATTCAGAAAACATTCTCTCTGAAAATACAGAGGATGCGGGTGTGCAGAGAAGCTTTGAAACAATAGTTTTAAGGAGAGGAAATCGGTCCTCCTGCTTCCTGATTTGAACTGGACAGCGTTTCCTATCTACAAGAGGTTGAGATGCATATCAGTCTAACTCCCCTGCAATCAGTAGAACAGGAGCAGTCTTTTTTTCAACCTTTCTTCTCTTGTAACTTACTTCCCCAGATTGCTCTCCTTTTGTGATCTCCATAAAACACGCTTCAAGAATGTCCTCTTCGTCTTTCCTCTTTCGCATAGGAGAACTGGAATTTGAGCTTATTTCGCTTTCAATTTCATTACCTTCACTTTCATTTTCATTAGAATCATTACCACCTTCGTCATTTTCAATACCTATGACTTCTTCAATCAGCCAGGATTTAGCCTGCTCTTTTTGATCTTGTTGAAAGAAAGATAACTTATACCGCGGATCTATTGCAGTCACAGTCACATAAGCCCTGTTTTTCATTATGTTCAAAGACTTCCCATCATTACTCTCCGACAAGAAATGCGCTCGAAGAGAAGTCAGGAGTTCTCTCTTTGTCGTTTGAACACCTTGGTCATCATGGCCAATCTTTGAAAGAAATCTTTGTAAAATACAAATGCTTGGGATTACGGAAGACAAAGTTGATTTTTCCAAACTCATTTCCTGAGTTAGTTGGAAGAATGGTTTTAATATTTTAAGGAGATTTCATATCAGTGTCCACTCGAAGGATGTGATGGTAGGTAATTCACTACGATCAGCCTAATACAGTTGCACTGGAATTTTTAATCTATATAATCTTTCTAGCATCAAATATGTACTGTTCCAACGTGTTGGGACATCTTGAACCAAGAGGAGAGGCTGAAGATTTTGCTGCACTTGAATGTGTTTGAAAATGTTACAGGCCAAAGGAGAATGATTAAAGTAAGTTGCAAGGCGGCGACTTTTTGCAAGGATATCAATTACACTCCTCTGAACCATAATTGAGTCACTAATAACCAGTTGGAGTAAATGAATGCTGCAGTGTATTGAAGGTATTTCAGCCACGTCACTACCAAGAGCCATATTACTAGCTCCATCTCTCACCAATAAATTCCTCTTATTTGCATCAAGATCCCAACTATCCCACATAGAGCGAAACTGTTCAGATATATTCTTGCCAGTATGCGACCCTGAGAAATGAGAGGCATGTAGCACAGCATCGTATCTTTCAAAATCTTTACCTATCCAGTGACCCGATAATGATATAAAACTTTCTTGAGAGGTTGTGCATGTCCATATATCTGAAGAAAAGCTGATATTGTTTACTTCTTCCAGCTTCTGAGCAATTTTAGACTTGAACTCATTATAAAGACGAGGAATTATAGTATCAGAGAAGTACCTTCTGCTCGCTAAGAGATATCTGGGTTGGAGGTAGGCCATTAGATCAATAAAACCATCATCTTCAACTAAAGTAAATGGCTCGTTGTCCAAAGCCATCATCATGCCAATTTTACGGTGAATCATCACAGACCTGGAGTCATTGATGTCCCATATTTTTTTAGATGAAAAGCTTTCCTCTATTGAGATCTGCTTACTCATTTGGTCCATTTTCTTTTCTTTCAGAGTACTACCAGTAGAAGTTGATGGTCTAGCCCAGTGGTGGCGAACCTATGGCACGCCGTTATCCAAAAAATGAGTATAAAATAATAGACCTAATGTTAATAATTTGGTGTAATATATATAAACTTTGGTGGCACGCGAATTTTTTTTATGGGTTACATGTTTTTTTTGGCACGCGACTGTAAAAAGGTTCGCCACCCCTGGACTCTAGCCCGTATTCTATCTATGCTTATTTCCTTTGATTCAGTCGCAGCTATTCTTTTTTTGTCATTTTCGTTTGTGGCTTCAGCATACTCTTTTGGGTGATTAATCTTCAAATGATTATGAAGAGGTGTTGTGCTAAAAGACTTTTGGCCACCTTTCTCCGTCCCACGTTTGATAATCTTTTGGCAAATATTACACTTTGCAGTGATATCGCTAGGATCATTTATTGTATACAGTGACCACACAAAACTTGTCATGATTAATACTTAATAGTTTAATACAACACAAGAACCTGAAAGAGAACAAAACAATTAAACATCTGAATATACTTAAATTATTATTTATCTCATATTTGGGGGGGCGCTTGCCCCCAATGCAAAACAAAACATAGCAATATGAGTGTAAAAATAATACGGTACCTAACAATATATATCCGGCCGGATAGATATGGCCTTATCCGGTATCCGGCCGGATAGATATGGCCTTATCCGGTATCCGGCCGGATATGAAAAATTCATATCCGTTGCACCCCTAGTATATATATATATATATATATATATATATATATATATATATATATGTATGTGTGTGTGTGTGTGTGTGTGTGTTAGGGGGGTTGTTAGGCAGGAGACAGGGAGTGCTGGAACTCCCCTTTCTTTTGTCGCTGTCCTCCTTAACCGATGTTTTTCTGCGTCTCATCTACCCCGTGAGCAGTCCAGCATGCTCTCAAACATACACTTCTCCCTTTTTACTTCACTACACGTACATACATTTAACACACTAAACAATCTTTTCAAAATTAAAAAAAATAGCATTGTCAACATCTGAGACCTTGATTTTGGCTCTTTCTTATAAAGGGGGCATTTTTGCGGGCTTTTGCGGGCACCCCAGCCCTTGGCCTGTCCTTTCTACATGAAAAAAAAAAATATATATATATATATTAGTGGTGGACCGGATATTCGCATCCGCATCCGCATCCGCACTTCTGACTGCGGATGTTATGCGGCTATTACCTCTAATAAATTATGCAATTTACAATTAAATTAGCTTATAAAGTAGCTTATAAGGCCCAGTCATGCACATTTCATATAAAGTATTAATTATTAATGAACAAACAAATATATAAACCTCAAAATATAAATACCTGGTAAGTAACACAAAAAATTGAATGAAACTTGTTTCATTGAATTTTCTGTGGCTGAAACTCTTGAGAAAGTTATTATTTTTATCATAATGAAAACATTAATATTAATTTTAATTCTTATGCATTGCCTGCCATAATAGTAATATCACGAAATTTGAAAAATTATGTCATATATTCATAATTCTATATTATAGTGATAGATTAACTAAATATCCGCATCCGCATCCATCCGCGGATATTGAAATTAAAGATCCGCATCCGCAGATGTTGAAAAACTGACATCCGGTCCACCACTAATATAATATATATATATATATGTGTGTGTGTGTGCTGTTTGCAGTTAAAATGTATATATGTGCGGCATGCGAAGATGCCCCCTCAGGGCATTGGTTTCTGCTCGTATGTAGGAGAATTACGAATTCTGATTAATCGAGGCCCATGGTGTAGTAGATAGCATATCTGACCGTCAATCGGAAGATCACGGGTTCGTTTCCCGGGTGGTTACCTCATTTTTCATTTGTTTGTTCTCCCTCCTCATCTTGTGCGGAACGTTCTTTTATACAAGCGTCGTTCTTTACATTAATTATACTGTGTGTTGTTTGCAGTTAAAAAAAATATATATATATATATATATATATTAGTGGTGGACCGGATGTCAGTTTTTCAACATCTGCGGATGCGGATGCGGATATTTAGTTAATCTATCAATATAATATAGAATTATGAATATATGACATAATTTTTCAAATTTCGTGATATTACTATTATGGCAGGCAATGCATAAGAATTAAAATTAATATTAATGTTTTCATTATGATAAAAATAATAACTTTCTCAAGAGTTTCAGCAACAGAAAATTCAATGAAACAAGTTTCATTCAATTTTCTGTGTTACCAGCTATTTATATTTTGAAGTTTATATATTTGTTTGTTCATTAATAATTAATACTTTACATGAAATATGCATGACTGGGCCTTATAAGCTACTTTATAAGCAAATTTAATTGTAAATTGCATAATTTATTAGAGGTAATAGCCGCATAACATCCGCAGTCAGAAGTGCGGATGCTGATGTTAAAAATGATGCGGATATCCGCAGATGCGGATGCGGATATACGATCTATCACTAATATATATTTATGATATAAATAAAATTTGTGAATGACGGACGACGACGTAATATACATGAATTAGAAAGAAACTCTATTTTCGCCATTTCTTCACTTCTTTTTAGCCAATCTTGAAATTTCATGAATTTTGGGAAAACAGACATTCTAACATTCCACTAATTGATACTCATCCAGTCCTTCGGCAAATGTCAAAGACTTTTTATACTCACACACACACACACACACACTTATATCTCGTGTGTGTATATGATTTGTTTTTCTTTAAATAACCCGCAGGTACAAATGAAACAGCCACTCCAAGTATTTTCGAGTTTTTTCAATTCCTCTTCAGGGAAGTGGCGTTGAAATAAACTCGAAAGTACTCGGAGATGTTTCATTTTTAACTGCGAATTATTTCAAAAAAAGAAGTTTACGCGTTTAATGCGAATGTAAGCCATATATACATATACAGGGTGTCCCATAAGTCCGGTCTCATAGGAAAATTTATTTTAAATTAAATTTTCCTATGATACCGGACTTATGGAACACCCTGTATAAAGAAGAGTATTGGTGAATGGTGAAAACAGAGCATAAATATTAAAAAAATCTAAATTAAGAACGTTTCGCTTCCTCCAAATTAAGCCGCTTTGAGGGGTAACTTTGTAAAATTTTTTCTTGAAAATACCTTATAATAATGTAAAGAAAATTAATCAAATTCTTATTCATTTTCTTTTTGTCATGATCCAAACAATAATAATAATAATATGGAGAGGGTTGACTAAAGTAAATAGACACCTTGGTTTTTCCGTTGTTGTTTTCGATTTGATAATAAATGTGAATGAATAATAACGGATTTACTGAATCAGTATATTCAGAGATGTGTTGGTTTCCCCTTTCCATAATGTAAAAGTGACACACACACGTTCTGGCATTCCATTTACAGTATGATCTTTGCCGTTTGTTCTTGAGAACAATCATCGTGGTGTCTATTTACTTTTTTCAAACCTCTGTAATACTTATGTACTAGGGGCACTCAATATATTTTGCCTCACCCTTTTTTCTTAGCTAAATAATAGGCCATGCGCTGAAATGTCTTTTGGGCCGTAAGTTTCAACTTTCTGCATTTCACAAAACCGGATTTTTCCAGTTTGAACCTTCCCTCCTTGTATAAAACCTCTTTTAAACACCCTTGTATAAAACCGATGGTTAACGCAGTTTCGAAAATGGCGTCTGACAGTGATGTGCGTCGTAAACACAGAGCTGTTATCGAGTTCTTAACCGCAGAGAAAGAAGTAGTTGGAAATACTCACAAACGTCTACAAAACGTTTACGGAGATGCTGCTGTTGATCGGAGCACAGTTGGACGCTGGTCTAAACGTGCGAGATCATCGGAGAGAGGGAGAGCCAGCCTCGATGATGAGCCCCGCAGCGGTCGCCCGGCATCGGCTGTGACATCTCACACTGTGCAACGTGCTAACAGCATCATTCGATCAAATCGGCGCGTCACATACAAGGAAGTATCACTGGAGCTAGGAATTAGTGAAGGAAGTGTGAATACGATAATTCAGTAACTGGGATACTCAAAAGTGTGTTTGTTCACGGTTTGTTCCTCGCGAACTGACTAAAGATCACAAAGCCCAAAGAAAACCAATTGCTTCTGAGTCGTTGGTTCGATACGAGACAGAAGGGGATGACTTCCTTTTACGAATTGTGACTAGGGATGAGACTTGGGTACACCACTTTGAACCTGAAACAAAACGCCAATTCATGGAGTGGCATCACGCAAACTTCCCACGCAAGAAAAAGTTCAAAATGGCTCTCTCTGCAGGAAAGGTTATGGCCACCATCTTCTGGGACATGAAAGGAGTGATTCTGGTGGACATTTTGAAGAAAGGACAAACACTCAACTCAGAGGCATATATTGCTACCCTAGAGAGACTACAGAGACGTCCATTTTGTCCGTTTTCTCATTGTATCAGTTGCTCGGAGACACTAGCACTGAATAAAGCGTATAAAGCGAGTTCGACCGGAGAGAAAACTGGAAGACGTCCTTCTTTTGCACGATAACGCAAGACCACACAACAGTTTGCAAACAAGAGAGGCCATCACAAAAATGCGCTTGACTGTGTTACCCCACCCTCCATACAGCCCGGATCTGGCCCCTTCAGACTTCCATTTGTTTGGGCCAATGAAGGATGCTATTCGTGGAAGAAAGTTTCAGAGTGACGATGAGGTTGTTGAGGAGGTTAAGAGGTGGCTCCAGCGGAACCCAGCGAATTTTTACCAGCAAGGAATAAAGGCCCTTGTTTCGTGGTGGAGGAAAGCCGTAGAAAAGGATGGAGACGATGTGGAAAAATAAAAACTTGTAAAAAAGGTATGTAACTACTTGTGTACAAAATTTCTGGAGCTTACAAGGAAACTTGGAAAGAAAAAAAAAAGGCGGGGCATAATATATTGAGTGGCTTTCATATAACGCAATGAACGTTTCAGGACGCATTTTTCATTTCATTTTCAAACGTTTCCAGACGTTTCTATTGTATAAACGTTTCGTGGCAAATTCATTTAAAATGAACTTGAAATAAAAAAGTTCGAAAACTCAAAACGGAAAAATAAATATTTCAAATCATTACAGAACGAAAAACAACAACAACAACAACTTAATACCGTGTGACCACAAAAATTGTCCCTGTTTTTAATCGCTTATTACTCAGTCATTATTGCAGCTTCACAAATGAAATAAAAAGCATTCGAAAGAGAACATTTTAAAGTTTTAATTTATTCTACATGTGTTCAAAGTGACGTCCCTGGACATTCTTACATTTCACACAACGGGAAAGGAAGTTATTTATTACATTTTCCAAAACGCTGCATTCAATGGACTGTACACTCTCTACCACCGCTTGCTTTAATTCTTCGATAGAGGATGGCTCTTGCCTGAATACTTTGTCCTTGACAAATCCCCAGAGAAAAAAGTCCATAGGTGATAGATCGGGAGATCTTGCGGGCCAGGGAAACTGCGAGCGATGAGAAATGAATCTTTGTTCAAAAATCTTGTTAAACATTCCAGTGATTGCCTAGTTGTGTGGGCTGTTGCTCCGTCTTGCTGAAACCACTTGTTACTGCAGTTTTCTTGTTCAAAAACAGTGTTCAGCATTTCTACATATCTTTCTGAAGTTACTGAAAGCGGTCTCCTTGTCTCTGGGTCCTCAAAAAAGTAAGGACCATAAACCTTGCTGCTACTCAAACCACACCAGAGAGTAACTTTTGGTGAATGCAGAGGTTTCTCGAAGTGTATATTTGGCTTGTTTTGTGACCAACACCGGTAATTCTGTCTGTTGATGAACCCATTGATATAGATGTGGCATTCATCACTGAATATTATGTCACTCAATCTTATCTGGTTTTGTTCAATTATTGTTTCAATGCGTTCACAAAACATCAAACGACGCTGGTAGTCTTGTTCGCTAAGCTGTTGCAAACACATAATTTTGAATGACTTCATTCTCAAATCCAACGTGATTATTTTCCGAATGCTCTCCCGTTTGATTCCTGTCACAGCTGATAGTCGTCTCACAGATTTCTTGTTGTCCGTTTCAAGCTGATTTGCGACTGAATCAATGTTTTCAGCGGTTCGCACACCTTTGCTGCGCCCAGAGTTGCCTTTATGCATGTTCTTGATTGAGCCATGATGTTTCCATTTTGCGAAAATCCTGCGAATCGTTTTAGGATCTATGGTCCTTTGCTGACCGTATTGTCGTCTGAAAGACCGTTGGGTGGCAACTACCGAGCCATGTTTGATCATCTCTTCTGCGATGAAAACACGTTGCATGTCCGACAAATAACCCATGATTGTGGTGGATAAAACTGTCATTTTTTTTATAAGTACTGATTTCGTATCCAGGATATCGAAAACATTAAACAAAACTTTTAAATATTCTTTTTCGAAAGCTTTTTATTTCATTTGTGAAGCTGCAATAATGACTGAGTAATAAGCGATTAAAAACAGGGACAATTTTTGTGGTCACACGGTATAATCAAATTAAGTTGGTTGATACGATTGTTTAATCTCGTTCGCAACATCTAAGCTCATATAACTGAGGGGACCTACAGCTTTACGTGGGATTCGAACCACGGGTCGCTACATAATCTGAACGCAGAGGACGATCCCCCCCTCTCCTCCGCAATCCAACTACCATCCAAACCCAAGGTCAGTTAAGTTTGATGATTGGCGGCAAATGGAGTTACGACACCAACCACGAAGAAGCCCGACCAAATTAAGAGCTTTATTCATTTAAGTAAAATTTGTAATTCAAAAGTTAATTATATTTTTTTTTAAGTGGTAAGTTGGGTTTAAGGAGCTGTGATCTGTTGCGCAAGTAATTAGGACTGTTTAGTACATTTTTAATTATTTAACTTCGTCTTGTTATACCGGATGTGTCTAAAACAACGCATGTGAAGAGACAAATCCGATTTGAACTAGTTTAAACTAGTTTCAATTCGTTTTTTAACTCGTAAAAGACATTTTCAACTGCTATTATAAACTTTACTATGGAATATACAGTTGTTATAAAGTGCATGTAGTAAATATTACTTGGCCATATTCACTCGCGTTACGTTAGACACTGTAGATATTCTATAATTATTTCAGTTAAATTTAATTTTCTATTCACTGTTAGCACATGATGATGTCATGCAGGTATTAAATACTCTTCAAAGTTCCTAAACTCGAACACAAAATTTTCGTCTAGATCTGTCTTTGTTTACATTAGTTACTCACCGTGTGTGAATGCAATTTACTTCTTTATACGGGGCCCGGGAGAGAAGGGTGCATGAGGTATCAAAGCCCCAGGGCCTGGGCCAGAAGATAGAGAAGGAGGTGATCGGGAATAAAGGGGCCCGGAGTCAAAGTAGCACCAGGGCCCGTAATTCCTCTCCCGGGTCTTGTCTGTTGACTACAGAAAGGACTTCCGTGTAATATACAGTACCCTTATTCATAGAATCAAAGAAGCCAACGGTTGATCACTCACCTGAAAAAATAAAAAGGTGAAAAGGTTAATTAACAACTTACGCATGGAACAACAAGGTTACAATGTATATACAGGGTGTCCAGGAAGTCCCTGGCAATTCGACAAAGTATGCACCCAAACATAGAACTGCCAGGGACTTCCTGGACACGCCGTACATATGGGTTGGAGAGAATAAAGGAAACATTCAATTTCACTGCTATATTTTCTGATATCATTAATGGGGTTATATACAGGGTGTTTCAGGTCGACTCTAGAAATATAAAAATTGGCGGAATTTGTAGTTTGTATTTGGTATTTGGTATCTGAAGGTGGTATTTGAAGTTGTACCTGCAATAAAAAGAAACACTTCATATTAGTTACGGAATTACTATGACAAACTTCAAATACCAAATATCAAATACAAACTACAAATTCCGCCATTTTCCATATTTCTAGGGTCGAGCTGAAACACCCTGTATTTTACGAAGTTGATGTATAAACATATAATATTGAAAACATTTATTTTAATATGTCGATATTGTCTTTTCCTATTCTTGCAGAATATATAAAGATGACGCTTGGAAAATATGTCACTGACTTTGAATACGACATGATAGTAAGAGCCTGTTTGGTTAGTGTCTCAGTAATGAAAGTCGCCGAAATTGTCTATGTATCTCGAGAACAGTCCTCATGGTTACGAATATATGAAAGGAAGTGAAAAGGGTATACCTCATAAGCACAATAGGGTTGCCATTCTTTCGGCCAACCCCAACTTCTTTCGAGGGTTTACAGTGGTTGGTGTTAAGAGTAGCATCACTACAGTTCTCATAACATCTTTTTCACTGATATTAATCGTTGCAGACTACTGCTAAGCTCTGAACAAAATTTTTAGGTAGTAGGTTTTAGTTTGCGCTCCACAGAAATAAAGTGGTTCTGTTACGTTCTGGGTACCATGGGTACCCATTTATCTACCAAACAATTTCTATTGTATGGAAGGATGAACAGCTGGGTTTGCTGCGCGCCGACTGCCGTCACCGGGTATCGAACCCGGGGCCGGTGGATTTGTAGTCAGCGATGCTAACCACTACACCACCGAGGCACTATATTATTTATTTGATGTGGTTTTTCATTTCTTTCGTGTATTCTTTCGTATTTATAGCCATTAGGACTGTTCTTCGAGATACATGGGCAATTTCGGCGGCTTTTATCACTGAGATACCAGCCAGACGGGCTCCCACTACCATGCCCCATTCAAAGTCAGCAACATCTTTTCCAAGCAGGGTTGGCAAAAACCCAGCAAAAACCCAGCAAAAAACCAGTTGGGTTTTTGCTGGTTTTTTGCCAACCCTGTTTCCAAGTGCCATGTTTAAGTTATTCTGCAAGGACAAGAAAAACCAATTTAATTCGACTAGACAGGTGAGGGTTTAATAATTAAAACCGGAAAAATCAAGCTATATAATACATACAGTAATGTATAAATATCAAATCTGGGTACGGCCCCCGCTTGACTGCATCACAGGTATAATTATATTAAATATCACAGATTACTTGCCTACATACACCATGCTAATCACCCATTTCTCAGCATATGAAAATGTAGAAGTCGACTATAGATCTTACAACTATAATAACAAACTAAAATTCATAGACAATAACAGCTTTTGAATGGAGTAGAATAACAAAATTTCAAGCATTATCAAGCACATTAATGGATATATTCAACACAGACTTTCCTCTTAAATCAAAAGTAATATCTAAAACTAAATGCAACAACCAATGGATGACCCCACCCTTCATTGTTAGTATTAAACATAAACATAAATTATGGAATACTGATGTTATTACCGAACAGATATACAAAACTGTAACAGTAACCTAACAGACTTGATGCAGTCATTAAAAGAACGAAAGCAAATCACTATTGTTCAAAAATTGATGAACAAAATTCCAATCCCAAAAGGCTAACTAAGGTTAACTAATCTTTTAGAATTTTTTTCAAAGCGTGGTTGAAGTTTACGATAGTCATCGGGCGGTAGATGTAGTGTATTTAGATTTTCAAAAAGCGTTTCACACCGTACCGCACAAAAGACTCGTTGAAAAAACTAAGGCTCATGGAATCAGGGGTGCAGTAATAAATTGGATAGAAGAGTCGTTGCGAGGTAAGAAACAGAGGGTGGTCGTTGATGGAGCGGAGTCGTCTTGGGCTAATGTAGCGAGCGGCGTTCCTCAGGGTTCTGTATTGGCCCCCTTGCTTTTTCTTATATTAACGATTTAGATGGCCTAGTCAGTACAGTTTTAAAGTTTGCGGATGACACGAAGTTGGGTAGTAGGGCGATTATTGACGAAGATAGAGGTAAAATCCAGGAAGATCTGAATAAAATCGTAGATTGGTCAGTCACATGGCAAATGAGATTTAACGTCGATAAGTGCAAAATTTTACATATAGGTTCGCGTAACGGTAATTTTGCATATAGTATGTTACGGAAGGAGTTGGCAAGCGTAGAACAGGAAAAAGATTTAGGAGTTATAGTCACTGGTGATTTAAAAGTGTCGAAACAAAGTACAGCAGCGGTCAATAAAGCGAACAAAGTGCTAGATTTTATAGCTAGGAATTTTGAATACAAATCGCGCGATATTATTTATTGTTCCCCTTTATAAATCATTAGTTAGACCCCATTTGGAGTACGCGATCCAATTTTGGAATCCGCATATGCGCAAAGATATAGACAAAATCGAGAGTTCGAAGACGAGCAACTAAGATGATTCCGTCGTTTAGGTCAAAGTCGTACGAAGATAGGCTTATGGAGTTAAAATTGACTACACTCGAGACTAGGAGGCAGAGGGGTGATCTAATCCAGGTTTTTAAAATTATGAATGAGTTCGATAACGTAAATAGAGATAGCTTTTCGATATCACAATACGGTAGAACTAGAAATAACGGGTGTAAGATGACAAGTAGAAGGTTCGAGACAGCAGTTGCCAAAAACTTTTGGAGCTATTGAAGAATAGGAACCCCAGCCTTCTTTAGTTAGGCTTATAAGGCTAACTAACGAAAATATCACGACCTAACCTAACCAATCGTTAGATTAACTGTACGCCCTTGACGATTGGTTAGGTTAGGTCATGATATTTTCGTTAGTTAGCCTTAAAAAGCTCACTAAAGAAGGCTGGGGTCCCTATTCTTCAATAGCTCCAAACTTTTTTACGCATAGAATAGTAAATAGCTGGAATTGTTTGCCGGTAGAAGTAATTAGTAGCACGTCTATAAATATGTTTAAAAATCGATTAGACGCATATGTTGATAGATTGGGTATAGTTTAAGGTAGTGAAATTAAGGCTTTTGTGGTTCGGAACCCACGTAAAATTGTAGGTCCCCTCCGCCACCACGGAGGACATGAGCAATACACAATCACAAATACGGTTAGGTAGACCAGCCATGAGTGGATCCTAGGGTCTGAAACATCATAACATTCTAACATAACATTCTGAAGGATTTAATTAACACAAAAAAAGGTGAAAACAAATCTCTTTTCCTCCCTTACATAAGGCGGAAATTTTTACAGTGATCCCAAAGACAAAACCAACTTATAAAAACTTTGTAAATATCAGCTCTAATATTGCAGCCTCGATTTCAAATACTGACACTCACTACCGACAATACATGTCACAACCCACTCCACACTCATTTTTCTTTGATCCAGTCCTACCGAACGATATCTTTTTAGCAATAAAAAATCTGAAAAATAAAGACCAACATCAATACGATCCCAGTAAAAAATATTCAAATTAGTATCGGATGAAATTGCAATCCCCTTCAGTAAACTAATGAATGAATCAGTAACACTAGGTATATTCTCTGACAGTCTAAAGCAGGGGTGGGGAACCTGCGGCCTTTTGGGGTACTAGTTGCGGCCTTCGGCCTATTTGACATTCAGAATTCATACCGTACGATAATGGACAACAACTGATACCCCTTTAGGGCTTTAGGCTATTTCATTAGATCATGGTTTCAGCTTCACTCCTTCTTACACATACAAGCCTTCTTTATGGCTTGAACAATAGGAAATATTGCAACGCTGCCAGTTGAAACTGGTAGCATTGCCTTACGGCTTACGCCCTTACCTATCAACGATCAACTCGACTGGCTGACTGGATGACAGTTACTGACGATTCTCCGATAGTGACACGCACGCTTGTTTCCTTTAAAACTGTAAATCTTTGATCAATTCGTGTACCATTTTTATTTAAAAATCTTCTGGTACCCCAATCATGTCAAAAACTGAAAAGAAAATTAAAGGAAGAGAACAGAGTATTCCATGAAGAATGGGAATTGCAGTATTTTATAGTTGCTGAGAAAGATAAAGTGATGTGTTTGCTCTGCAACGCCATAATTGCAACAGTGAAGAAACACAATGCATATCAGCATTATGTAACTCATAAGAACCACAAGTATGCTATATTGGAAGGAGAACCCCGAAAGTCTGCACTTACGAAGATGAAACTTCAAAAGCAGCAACAACAGCAAGTATTTAAAAACCAGTATTTAAAGTATTTAAAGCCATATATATAGTGATGTGGAAATCATAAAAGAGTGCATTGTTGAAGTTGTAGCCTCTTTAGATTCAGACAAGGTTAACAAATACAAACAACTACCTCTTTCAAGAAGGACCATAACTGATTGGCAACATGAATTAGCCCTCAATGTAACTGAACAACTTCATACAATATGCCAAAGCGAAAATACTTATTATTCGATTGCCTTGGATGAGTCCACTGATATTACTGACTCAGCGCAAGGGTCATTTTTTATTTGTTATAACTGCAGATTTTCAATGCTACGAGTTACTGGCTTTGGGTACCCTTACGGGGAAGACACGTGGAATTGACGTCTTGTCTCTCTTCAAAGAAAAATGCCATGAAGCGAAACTGAGTTTATGTAATTTAGTAAGTGTATGCACAGATGGTGCACCTTCCATGAGGGGAAAATGTGCAGGATTTGTTGCGCTACTACAGAAAGAACTGCCAAATCCAGATAGCTTGATTTTCTTTCACTGTATTTTGCATCAACAGAATCTCTGTGCCAAATCTACTGTTTTAAGTGACACATTAAGTAAAGTTATACGTATTGTGAACTACATTAGAGCAAATGCATCACGACATCGCCAGTTTCGCAATATGCTTATGCTTGATGATGAAACATTCAGTGTGGATCTTCCGTATCATTCTAAAGTGCGCTGGTTGTCACAAGGGCAAGTCTTTGAAAAACTTTTGTCTTTGCGAAAACAAATCACAAGATTTTTTGAGGAACTCAATGAACCATGTGAATTGTCAAAAAAGGATTTCTGCACTGCAGAAATGCTGCATTTTTGTGTGACTTAATGTCAAAGCAAAATGACCTGAATATTTCTTTGCAAGGTAAAACTAAATCCATGTATGAAATGTGGCAAAAAATCCAGGCTTTTCGGAGGAAGCTGCGCTTTTTCAAAACTATCCTTACCCGATCGGAACTTTCAGCTGAACACTTCCCTGAACTGGCAAAGGTAATTGAAGAAGAAGATACAAGCAAATCATTAAGGGAATGCGATGTGAAAGAATACACAGCTGTCCTAGACTCCCTGATTGAAGAATACGATGAAAGATTTGAAGATTTTGAGAAACATGACTTCACACTGAAACTAGCTTTCCAACCACACCTGGTTGATGTCTCCAAAGCACCTGAAGATTTACAGATGGAGTTGATTGAGCTATTAGAAGATAATATCCTTAAGTCTCTATTTGATACTAAGAAGGATCCCGTTGAAATATGGAAAATGCCGTTGAATACCCACTTCTGCGCCAACATGCTCGTCGAATGTTGTCTTGTTTCGGCACAACCTACTGTTGTGACTCAACGTTTCCATATGTGACTCAATTCAAAACGCGCTTGAGATCTCATATGACGAATATTCACCTGGAGGACCAACCAAAACTACGGTCAACGATGTTGGAACCAAATGTACGACTCCTGTCCCGCAATAAGCAGTCACAAAAAAGTCATTAAATGGTTTATCACTTTTTCACTTAATATTAACATCATTTCACTTAATATCATTTTTCACTTAATATTAGTTCTATTGTCAATTATTCCCCCAAAAAATAAATGTGCACTTGCTGAATTTTTTATTTATTATAAAAGCCCTCACGTATTATCAAGTTTGATTTAAAATTAGTAAATATGTAGATTGTAGACTAAAATATGACATTTCGTTGTACTGTATATGTTAAATTCTCAGCATGCGGCCTAATAGGGTCTTGGTTAAATGAAATGCGGCCTTCCAATGAAAAAAAGTTCCCCACCCCTGGTCTAAAGGAAGACAGTATGCTCTGTATTTACGTCAGGAAACCCAAATACTCCAACCATTTATCGCCCCATTTCCATATTGACAGTTTTAAGTAAAGCATTTGAAAAATATCAATAAACTTACAAAATTCTTAATCAAATACGATATTTCAACTAAAATACAATTTGGGTTTAGAGGTGGGCATACAACTGAAGATACCATAAACATGCTATTAGAAAATATCTGTCAGAAACTAAACAATAAAAAATACTGCCTTGTTTTTCCTGGACTTGTCAAAAGCATTTGATACACATTCGCATGAAATCTTATTGAATAAACTTCACATATACAGAATAAGAGGAAGTATCTTAGGTTGGTTCAAATCATATCTGACAAATCGCCATCATTATATTAGATTAAAAGATAATTTTTCCAATGAGGCGATGCGAACTAGTGGGGTCCCACAAGGATCTATTCTTGGGCCACTGCTATTTTTAATCCACTTCGACGATTTTCATCTCTCAGCCACATTAAACTGCATAAGATATACAGATGATATCATACTTCTTCCCAACATAATTTCTATAGAGCTTCTGATAAATGAAACGAACAGGCAATTATAGCATGTGTATAAATGGATGTGTATTAATAAAGTTTTACTGAACCTAACAAAGTCATCTTATATAATTATTACATAACATATAAATACAAACTACCAAATAAAAATTGGGAATACTATTCTTGCAAGGGTGAATGGAGTTAAAATACTTGGTATTAATTTAGACGAAAAACTAAATTTTAAAGTTCAAGTTTTCCATATCAAATCCAAAATATCAAAAAAAAATTTAATATTATTTGAACGAAAATGACTCTTCCTCAAAACACACTCCTTACCCTCTATTATTATTTTATCCACCCACATTTATTATACAGGGTGTTTATAAAGTCCCTATCTATTTCAGTGAAAACGTAGCAACAAGGGTAAAACTGAATAACAATATAATAGAAGGCATACATTTAATGAATATTATAGGGTGTCCCGTTAAACCCAAAGTTGGTCGGGTACAGTATTAACCGATATAATATCGTGAAGTGGGTTACTAAGAATGCACACACAAGTTTTTAAAGTCCTATCTAAATAATTCATGCATCCCCAGTGGTTTACATTTTACATCCCCGATTCAGACCAAAAAATTGGCATTTTTTGGCATTTTCTAGTAAAATATACTATTTTAATTAAAAGTAAAACACATTTACCACTCTATATGCATTTCTGGTAATGTATACTAGTTTTATAAATGTCAGTGCTAAATGTGGGACGCACAGGGCCCAATTTAGCCCCCTTATTTCATATTTTTAGCGATTTTTACTAACTAATTTAACTTTTTTTCAGGAATTTCTAAATCTAGGTACCATACCATAATACCTATTTAAATTGATAAAATGGCTCTAAGCAAACCATTAACTAGAAGCAAAACAGAAATTCCCTTTCTAGGTCAACCTATAGCCTCAATAACGACTACAGTTGTTCCAACCAACAAGCAAGTACTCAAATATTTCCATCATATTAAAGCTTGCAATCCTCATTATAATCAGTCCCTTGTTAAAGGGAAACTTGTAAGTCATCAAGCTGGCGTGGTAATAGACCATGTGTTCTTCTTTTGAAATAAATGCAATTTACCTACTAGTAGCAGTCAATATGCATTTAAAAAACTTCTTAAGTTGCACCAGGAATGGTATAATAATAATAGGTATGCCCAAAATTTTGGGGATACCTATTTGAATAATAGGTATCCCCAAAATTTTATCAATATCAGGAGATCCAGTAGCAGTAACAGCAAGCCTTTATTGAGGTAATCATAATCGTTAGAACTATCTCCCTCACATTCTAATTCCTCTATTTTCACTTTAGATGGTTTGCTTATTCTCTCTTGTTCTTTCTGACGTAAACATTCATTGACTGATAGTCTTTTTATTTTATTTTTTTATTCTTTGCTCTGAAATCTTCTCTTGAACCCAGTGTAACTTTTTATCTCTCTCTCAGCATCTTTAAAAACTCCAGATCTTCCTCAACTTCAGCTTTCCCTAGCTTTTCTGAAAGAACTTTTTCAGGAAATGGGTGAGCGATATCAAATATTGTTTCAAGTTTTTCATAAAATTTGTTTACTGAACTTAGGTGCTCTTCAGTTTTTCTATATTTATGTTTTGTTAGAACATACCATTCCTGGTGCAACTTAAGAAGTTTTTTAACGGCATATTGTCTGCTACTAGTAGGTAAATTGCATTTATTCCAAAAGGAGAACACATGGTCTATTACCATGCCAGCTTGATGACTTACAAGTTTTCCTTTAACAAGGGACTGATTATAATGAGGATTGCAAGCTTTAAGATGATGGAAATATTTGAGTACTTGCTTGTTGGTTGGAACAACTGTAGTCGTTATTGAGGCTATAGGTTGACCTAGAAAGGGAATTTCTGTTTTGCTTCTAGTTAATGGTTTGCTTAGAGCCATTTTATCAATTTAAATAGGTATTATGGTATGATACCTAGATTTAGAAATTCCTGAAAAAAAGTTAGATTAGTTAGTAAAAATCGCTAAAAATATGAAATAAGGGGGCTAAATTGGGCCCTGTGGGTCCAACATTTAGCATTGACATTTATAAAACTAGTATACATTACCAGAAATGCATATAGAGTGGTAAATGTGTTTTACTTTTAATTAAAATAGTATATTTTACTAGAAAATGCCCAAAAATGCCAGTTTTTTGGTCTGAATCGGGGATGTAAAGTGTAAACCGCTGGGGATGCATGAATGTTTTAGATAGGACTTTAAAAACTTGTGTGTGCATTCTTAGTAACCCACTTCACGATATTATATCGGTTAATACTGTACCCAACCAACTTTGGGTTTAACGGGACACCCTAAATTACTTAAGCATATGATTCTACATGAGCACCATCAGTATCTCTACGGAGTTCGAATCTGTCAGCAGCATTGCGGAACACATTTTGGAGCATGACAGGGGTTATTTTTGTAACTGCTGTTACGATACGAGCACGTAAATGTCCCAGCTTCATTCAGATGGCATTTTAAACACCAGTGTCTTTCAACAAGATGGGGCACCTTTTCATTACGCAAACATTGTTCGGGAGTACCTAAATGAACGATTTCCAAATCGGTGGATCGGACGTGGAGGCAACAGGCCCTGGGCGGCTCGATCTCCTGACCTAACGCCCTTGGATTTCTTTGCATGGGGCTTTATCAAATCAAACATCTATCAAACGAGGGTTACAGATCTGCAAGATTTACGTGCTCCTATCGTAACAGCAGTTACAAAACTCTTAAATACTTTGTACGGTGAACTCTGGTCTGTACCCTGTGAACACTTCGTAAGTTCTATCTTGATGACTTCTGGGATCACAATTATTCTCCAAGGTCACAAGCTCCCCCGAAATGCGACACTAGAATCACAGAAGGGACCAAAGGCAAAGTCGTGAATAACTGAACAAAACGATATCCAGGTTAAACTGGATAAACTCATTCTAAATTTGAGAATTAAGTCGCAGTAGAGTGAGTAGCCTAATCCCAGACAAGATCGTGTACGAACTTGCGAAGAAATATAATATAAGCATTATAAAGTGGTATAATGCCTAAAAAGTATGCTTACTAACAATATAAACTTAAATTAATAAATTATTCATTATTTACGTGATAAAACAAAGTTCGTACAAATTACGAATAAGGTCTAAGAAATAAATATCAAATACCAGCTTAGAACGTAAAATAATTTTTATGGCGGGTATATTTATAGTCGGGTATAAATTAAAATTACAACCCATAACTACTAATAACTAATTAACGCAGTGTTTTCCAAACTTTATGTTACGACTACCCCCTAACTCCCAAAAATTATGGTTGCGCCCCTCCCCCATGATTCAAGTAACTAAAATTGCATGTACAATTATTCATACTTTTATTATTAATCAGATTTTTGGAGGTAACCAAAAAGAGCAAATGTGTAAAGCAAATGAACATAATATTGTTAAACAAAACATCAATGTGATGTGTGAGCTTATTTCTCCGCACAGAGTTTCCACAATCGCGGAGTCATTGATGAAATAGCGATTCTTAGTTCTTTTTCAATAATTAACCGAGATCGGTACTTTGTTTTCATGACAACAACAGTACAGCAGAAAATCCCGTTTCACATCAGTAGGATGTAACAAAAGGAAGTGTTCATAGCCTTGTCTGACAAAACTGGGTATTCTTTTTTTATATTCAACCAAAACATAGCCAGATTTCCTGGATCAAATGCTTGGCTTAGTAAACCATCACTCGAGAAATCCATGAGTTGTTTTCTCAGAAGTTGTCAGTCCAAAGTGAACTTCAGCTGACTGACACAAACACTCAAACGCTGTTGGTTTTAAACAGATGACTGCGTTCCAACACTCTCACGCGGCGTTGACTTAAGTATCCCGTGAGGCTGTACCTCCCTAGCCAACAATACACGCCCCCTCCAGGGGGGCGCGCCCCACAGTTTGGAAACCACTGAATTATGGTAAATGTGGACATTTTGTACTTACAATATATATATATATATATATATATATATATCACATATCGATTTAGTAAAGTATATGACACCATTAATGATGGCAGAAAATATAGTACCAGAGATGCCAATGTTTACATTATGATGTCCAACCCATATATATATATATATATATATATATATATATATATATATATATATATATATAATAGTCAGTCTTCAATTTCTAAACTTACTGAATTCCTTTGACGTTACTCATGCTATCACAAAAATCTACACTCGTATGCATAATTATAGTAACTAAACAGAATATAATCTACAATATCCAACATATATGCAGATAATATAATACTCTCATAAACTCAAGGGTGGTAACCGGAGATACATGTAATCATTTACCTACAATATCATAATAAAACTTCTGTCATAAATAAAAAACTATTGGGGAGTCTCCGAAGTAAAGAGGAGAAAATACCATGTTGATAATATAAGTTTTCAGTCGCCATTCTTCAGACGAGTTACATTATTTGGGTTCGTTCATTTAAGTCTTTTTTTTTTATGGTTTTAAGGATTTTTTTCAGTTAAAAACGAAAATGATTTCACATAATTCCAGGGTTTATCCAGTCTGTACAAAATTTGAGGTAAGGCCTTCATATTACGGTTCCAAAGAGGAATACAGGGAAAAATGGACCACATTTATTAAAACTTTTTGGTGTAACTACTTCCATAACCAGTTTATTCATCATGATACGAAAAATACTTATTCTCAATACAAATACATTCGAGGAGAGAATAATAACTTTTTTAGTGGTGATATTTCGACTGTAAAAGCCTTAAAGGCAATTCCCCTATATAGATTTTGTCCCAAAAATTATTATTATTATTATTATTATTATTGTTTCTGAGGAAGTAGAATTTACTATTGTCAAATTAAAAGTTACAATTATCTTCACAATATTTTTTATAAAAACACTAAGGCAGTATTATCTTATCCCCATATTGGTATACAGTCTCGCTATGGTTGAAGGAAGGTAATCTCGTGTATGTTTTCCCACCACCAATTCAAGCTTGAGTGACGCAACACTAGGTACGACGGTGCTAACTCACCACTCAAAGGGTTAAAAGACAAAATATCCATTATAATTTTGCTTAAACCAGGTACTCAGTACCTTGAAAGTATTTTCTTATTTATGTTAAAAGTAGGGTGTGTGACACCTCTTTTAAAGGATTGGTAACCAATACAGAGCATTCTGCTTATTATCTTTGCTCAGTAAAGTATTTGGAAATTTTGTAATAATTGGTTATTTTCCTGTCCGTATGGATTTCGCAAAACAGGTTCGCTGAAATAATAATCTTAAATCTTGTAAGCTTCATTGTATGGTTAGACAAGAAAATTGAAATTAAATCCTTCTATACCTTTTCTCCCAGCAAAGTAGAAACCATTAATTTTGCAGCAGGTAAAACTCAAATCTTCGACTATTTTCGATGTTATTTTCAGTAGCAGTGTTTCATGTAGTGAATATATTTTATTGTGAAAATGCTCAATCGGTTTACTGGCATAGTGCGCATGTTTTGTTTTTAAATGACGCATAAGTTTCGCCAGTTTCATACTTTCGTTTGACAGGACCTCATAACGGAGAACGCACTCTGGGTTTTGGCCCTCGTCGCTTTCAATAAAAGTAAATCCCATCTTTAAATATTCATCAGAGTACTTACGCTCTTTCTTTTTGGTTTGGCAGTTACCGCTGCTGCACAATGCAACATCAGATGGGCGTTTTGAAGAACCAAATGTAATCCAGCGATCCATTTTCACTAACGGAAGAACAGTCAACTAAAAATACGTCATATAAATCACACCAATCAAAACTGCATCATTATGTTTGAGGCTAGCTGACCTTGACGGTAGTCGATGAATTAACAAGCATTTGAACTATGAACCACTGATTCCTTATTCTTGTGACCGATATGAAAAGGCGGCTGTGATTAATTCATATATCGGAGAATGATGTTAAATGACTGGAGATATCTTTAACAGTAATATAAGTTAGTTCCATTCACGATATTAACCCGTACTTGACAGACCCAGTCAACCCGTTGAAATCTTTTATCAGTCAAACGTCAAATTATGATGGAGTAAATTATATTATATGGGCCTACCACTTAATTTTGTTATACTCGGCTAGCTCGATAGTGTCAACAACAGAGCTTCTGTTGGATAAGAAGAGTTGAAATAATATGGCGTGGCTTCTCTTTTTAAAAATGTTTGAATTTATGAGCATTTACTATATGGCTAAGATTAGTAATGTGTTATGCAACTTCCTTTATTTCGATGGTAAATGAACTGGCGATAAAATAATTGGATACTTGAAAGTGAAAGTGATCCAAGTGCATTCAAAACGTCAAAACTGAGTCACCTCTGATCATGGCTTTCTTCTTCCCACAAAGTGAGATTTGAGTCACTTTGCGGGCATGCACTCGCCGTGCAGAGTGCGGATTCAAGTACTTAAGTCACCTTTTGCAAAAAGACAAAAATAGGTAAAAAATGCATTTGAATCACTCGCTTCCAAACGTCCAATTAAGTTGGAATTATTAGGATAACAGTCTCGAGCCGGTTTGAACGTTGTTTCTCTACCTCTTAATGATAGTGATTCGAAAAATAGAATGTCGGATTTAAGGGCTAATTTTTACTTTGTATTTCTCAACGTCGTGCGTCTGGCAGTATTTTTGTTGGCTGTTCGAGCCGAGATACTGAAGTAAGATTTGCGCTTCGATTTGCAGTGTTACTTTTTATTTATGACGTTATGTAAAATTTCCAGGTGCTTGTCGCTTTCAAGGTTGACTTATGCTTTTCGTCTCGGTTATTATTATTATCATAGTTAATTGTAAGTTTTGTGGGATAAATCTCTGAATATTTTGTAATACTATAATATTTTGGCTTAGATTTAAGACTATTCGCGGACCCCATGAAATGACCTTGCCGACTCCAGTTTGGGAAAAACTGTTTTAGACTACTACGTACATAAGTTACCTCCAAGATGTTCAGCTTCGCAATTGCTTCTTAACTATAGCGTCTCGAACCTCCCTGAAGTAACAGAGGGTGCTGAGTACAGTCTAATGCAAAGAATTAAATTATTAAAAATACAACCAACCCAGTTATCGACGTTATTTATCAGGTGTATTATATGTCATTTAAGCTATAAGCTTCATTGTATGAGAAGTTTGTCTATAATTCCATTTAACATCGACATGACCATTTTTCATTACTTTTATCTTCGTCTTTTCCTCACCAGTGTAACTTACTTCTATATTAGCCATTGCGTGTTATTCTACCTGCAACAAAAAAAAAAGGTCCCAAAACAAGACATCAATTTGAACATTTGTTTTAGTCCTAATGTATTACTTTTGTAAATTTAATTTAAAATAAATTTTCCTATGAGACCGGATTTATGGGACACCCTGTATAAATGAACATCAACGCATCGGTTTACAAAAAACATCTTTCAGCTTTGGAATATTCTTCTCTTTTTTTTTTCAATGATCAGAGTGCCTCCGAATGTAAGAAAATCTAAAAAATTATATTTTGAACAACGAAAATAGAAAACTTAATTTCTGAAAGGATTTATTTTTTATCCTTAAATTTATAACTTCAAAATACTTTTTTTGTTTTTCAAGTGATAAGAAATAACTCTCATACAGAAAAATTTATTATCTTTAAATAAGAAAAAACATTAAAAATTATGATTATGAAAAAATATATTTATCAAAATAAAAAATTAAAAAACCTTTATTCAGATAAAGGATACAATTTACATAAAGTTTTGCGATATTTTCAATATTTTTCTGTACAATTTAGATATTTGATATGATATTAATATATTTACAGTATTCTAATCTGAATATGCCGTTGAAAGCATGGACGCTTTTAAGGCAAAGTTAATGGGATTCAGTTTAGTTATTACATAAAGGAAGTGAAATAGCAAGTAATAGCAATAGAAATAACAAAGACCAATAATAAAAAAATATATCTAATAATAATAATAATAGTAATAATAATAATGATAATATTAATAAAAGGTAAACATTTACAAAAGTAACTGGCAAAAATGTTTCATTATTTTAAACAATTTTATACAACTTTAAATAAAATAACCAAATGTTTCTTCAGTAGAAAATAAATGATGATGCATAATGAAAAAAATTAGAACAAATTATGAAATTAAAAGTGTTTCATGAAAGAGCAGAGAGATTACGGGGATTTGAGATTTGATATGATTTTGTGGGAGCCATATTTTATATAACTAATTATAAAATAGGGACTTTATTACTATCGTAATAATGGCGGTAGTGAACATTAACATCAGCAGAAGCTAATAAAGCACATCATTAGTAATTTGCGAAATATATTTTGTGATGAAGCCCGTCTGATATTTATGGGCATTGCATTTCATATATCTGCTCCTTTGAAAGAGTGCATTTCGTGCAGTTCCTATTGTATAGTTAAGTTTGTGTATCAAGTTTCTGTGAAATCTAGTTTTATAATGCTGATGAATTTGATGGGGGTGATTGCTCTTTGAATGGGTGATGTATGTTGACTTTTACCGATAATTTTGAACATATTGACAGCAACATTGAATTTGTATAAGTCATTTAGTTTTAAAATATTTAGCTCTTTAAAAATTGGGGAAGCGTGACTTTGTCTATTATCATTACTTGAGAGGATTCGCAGACGTTCCTTATCAGTGACTTCTAAGGCATGTTTTATGTATTTCTTTGAGGTACCCTATGCTGTAATGCAGTATAATAAATGGAGGTGGATAAAGGAATAATAGAAGGTAAGGAGTGTGCTTTGAGGAAGAGTCTTTTTTTAGTTTAAATAATATGAACAGGTATCTTGATATTTTGGATTTGATATGTGGTACATGAACGTTTCAAATTTAGTTTTTCGTCTAAATTAATTCCAAGTGCTTTAACTTCAATCAACCTTGCAAGAGTAGTATTCACAATTTTTATTTGATAGTTTGTATTTATATGTTTTGTAATAATTATATAAGATGACTTTGTCAGGTTCAGTAAAACTTTATTAACACACATCCATTTATACACATGCTATAATTGCCTGTTCGTTTAATTTATCAAAAGCTCTAAGTTATATTGGGAAGAAGTAAGTGTGGTATCATCTGTGTATTGTACGTAATTTAATGTAGTTGAGAGATGAAAATCTTCGATGTCAATTAAAAATAGTAATGGCTCAAAAATAGATCCTTGTGCGGCCCCACTAGTTAACATAATCTTATTGGATAAATTATCTTTTAATCTAACGTATTGAGGATGATCTGTAAGGTACGATTTAAACCAACCCAGCATATATCCTCTTATTCTGTGTATGTGAAGTTTATTCAACAAGATTTCATGCAAAAGTGCATCAAATCCTTTTGATAAGTCAAGGAAGAAAAAGGCAGTGCACGGGTTTTTTTCTGTTCAGGTTCTGATAGACATTTTCTAATAGCATGTTTATGGCATTTTCTGTTGCCTGTTTTAGTTAAAAATAGCATATTTGCTTAAATATTTAGTAAATTTACTGCATACGACTTTTTCAAATAATTTACTTAAAGTTGGCAATATGGAAATGGTATGACAATTGGATGGAGTGTTTGAATTACTTGACTTAAATACAGGGCATACTTTGGTTTCATTAAGACTGTCAGGGGAATATACCTAGTGTTACTGATTCATTCATTAGTTTAGTAAATGAGACTGCAGTTCCATCCGATACTAATTTGTATATTTTTACTTTGATTGTCTTGATCTTAGCATCTTTATTTTTCAGATTTTTTATTGCTAAAGATATCGTTCGGTAGGGCTGGATCAAAGCTAAATGAGTTTGGAGTGGGATTGTGGTGTGTATTGTCAGTAATGAGTGTCAGTATTTGAAACAGAGGTTGTTGTATTATAGCCGATATTTGCGAAGAATTTTTTATAAATTGGCTATGTCTTTGAGGTCACTGTAAGAAATTCCGCTTTATGTAAGGTAGGACAAGGGATTTGTTTTCACCTTTTGTTGTGTTAACTAAATCCTTTAGAGTATTCCATAGCCCTTTGTGCTTGGATTTTTGTTCATCGAAAATTATCAGTGTGGAAAATATATTATAACAGTTTAAAGTTGTCTCAATAGTGGTGTCGTTTTAACTCAAGACAAAGCTGAGTGAAACTGAAACACTGTAGCAACTTAAGGAGGAGCAAGGGAAAACCGCAAAAGGTCCAGCAAAAGGAAGGATTTTTGCCTCTAATATAAATATCCTTTTGTTTTGCTCACTGCCCAAGCAGAGAGGAAAAAATAAAATTTAGCCTTCAAAATGAAAGCATAAATGAATGCACGAAGTTTCAAAAAACTAGGAAATTAAATAAACAATCTTTGCTTGAAAGAATGTGTTGTCATTAACAATGGGAATTGCCAACATGAAACTAACTTATCAACAGATGTGAAATGCCGGTTACATAAAACATTTAAACCTTGCGCGTACATTAACTTTCACAGAATAAACAAAACAACAGCGAATAGAACGAAGTGATCAACTGAACTTTGCGTATGTTTATATTAAATATATGGAAACAAATAAAAATGGGATGCAGAGTGAATTACACATTGAGAAAAAATGAATTGGAGAAGAAAATAGATTGTGAAGAATGAACCTTTTGTTGCAGCGAGAAGGCAAAATACCAAACACTTCAGTAACAAAGAAATTGAAAATATAACGCATTCTCAAATAAATAACAACAGTAATAATAGCAAAAGCTTTGAATCTGAAGAAAATCACGTAAATGAAGTAGAAACAAAGGCTAAACAATTTGACTCTTTAAAATTGGGTAAAAATCAATAAACAATAAAATAAGTCATGTATCATTTGAAAGAAACAAATGCATATGGCAAAACGGAGAGAGAGAGAGAGAGAGAGAGAGAGAGAGAGAGCGTTTTCCTATCCAGAGAAATCTTTTAACATAATGAAAAATGAAACTTACCAATATACGTAGTAAACGGCCAATATTACCCCTCAGATAAGTGATTATAACAGAAAGAAAACGTACCAATACTCTTTAACTCAACTGAAACTTTATAAGGAAAGGACAGTAGATACTAATCGACCAGGGAAGTACTCCAGGGTGGAAGTTGGGCAGGAGAGAGGGAGTGCTGGAACTCCCGTTTCTCCTGTCACTGTCCTCTTTAGCTGACCTTTTTTTGTGTCTCATCTACCCTATGAACAGTCCAGCAAGCTCTCAAACACACGCTTCCCCCTCTATTCTTCACTGCACATACATGCATCTTACACACTACACAATCTTTTCAAAATTTATATATATAAAAAAAATGGCATCGTGAGCCTCGGAGACCTTGATTTTGGCTCTCTTTCTTATAAAGCGGGAGCACTTTTGCCGGCACACGCCCTTGGCCCCTCCTTTATACATAAAAAAATGTCTCTACCAGCACGTTTTTCAAAAGGACACATAGGAGAAATTAGAAAAACGTAACAGGTGCAAGCTATAATCAACAAAGAGAGAGGAACAAGACTAAACAGAAAACGTTTTTTAAAGCAATTAAAAGAACTATGATAAAAGAGCAGAGTGGAATTAACCAAAGCATTTCACTTCACGTGAAGTTTTGTCCTTCACCCGTTTATGTATCTCCCTCACCAACAAATATATCTCTTATGTAATACGAGCAAAAACAATTACAACACATATGCCATGTACTGTCGTACGCCATGACATCAAAATATGCATCACCAATCCAATGGTACTTGCAACAATATACCTTTAACACCTTTAACACACGCAGCACTCAGAGCCGCATATTAAATTAAATGAAAGACCAGAAAATGAAAGGACTGAAATAATTATTTTCAAATCACGACCTCACAGAAATACTGTGACTGACAGAACAACATAAAATGCCATTTCGAATAACTCACAATCCTTTTTTGTTATATAAGATTATATAAGTAAAAGGTAAATTACAGGTTACATTTTCTCCGGAACATAATAAAGGAACCAAAGTGGTAATATGTTTTTGAGAGACATGCATATCTGCCCTAATGCGATATCAGAGGTGAAAACTGTATTGGCGCCTCTGAAGAATAAACGAAATATCACAGTATATTTGAAGCGAAAAACTTAGCAAGAAAAGGAGGATGGTGTTGTGTATATTTTAAAAATGTTTACAAAAGCGAAGTATCGATAAACAAATTAAAGAGTACAGTTGAGAAACTTATACTAGAAACTAAAGAATACATTTGTAATTATTATTTACGAACCTCCAAAACTGACTGAAAAAAAAAATTTAAATTTGTTGTTAATGAAACCAATAATATATTAAAATCACGGATATACCCATGTTTCAAATATTAAGATACTGTATGTTACTTTAACATTCCTCTCATCACTCATGGGAAAAAAGTAGAGTTGTGGTTTATGTAAAAACTTTCATGGAAGGCTAAAAAATTGAGATACAAATGTTATTGAAACTTACATGAGAAATTCACATTGCTCAGTAAGTTACACGAACTACACGAAAGAGGATGTTTTGGGTTTGATTATAACAAATTAATAAGCTGTAATAATCAATATATAGTTATTATCGCAGTGGTTCCCAACCTTTTCTGGTTGAAGGTACCCCAATGTTATTTGCTTTGTTTCGCGGCAGTCCCTGAGGTTTTTTGCATCTGTCACTGTTCAGCATGCAGTTCACTCCCTGAGCACCATATAACTTAAAACTAAGCCTAAATATTTTCCTTATGAATGTCTAAACTGTGAATGCTTTTGTTTGATTTGAAATTGTCATATGTTGAGTAAATTTTGAATTTTGAATTTATTATTTTTGTGTTTTTGCTGAAATTTGGTGGCATCCTGGTTGGGAAACACTATACTGACGAAAGAAAAATTTCTAACCGTAACCTAATGGGAGTGCAAATAAAGTTATATGAAAAGGAACATAACGCTTACTCAAAAGAAAAGGCTGCTATTTGAAAGATTAAATTACAATTCAAATAAAATAGACTGGGCACTCATAAATGCAAAAATAAAGGAAATTAGTTGGAAAGTCTTCTTTGAAGAAAGAACATCAGCTAAGATCTATCAATAATAGAAAGCAAAATAGAGGCAATATTATCAGAATGCATTCAAGAAAGGCCTGAGAAAAGAAGGAAACAGAGTTAAATGTAATAATCACAGGGTAGCTCTGCCAATGAAACCTAAACTCTGGAAGTCTAGGCACTGTGTCAATAACGTGACGTCATTCCAAAGTCTGTTTTAAAACTCCTGAACAGTTGTTCAAACTCAACTAAAGTAAGTACAGTAAGACGTTAAAACTGAACAATATTTCAGTTTTGGTATGATCAGTGTTTTCAGCAATGGAAACATTACATCCTTGTTCCTTCTTTTGAGGGTTTTCAGTATGTCGAGAATGACGTCACTATGAACACATATACGTTTTGTCGGACAGTTGGTAGAAGCCAGCGTGTCTGAATGGTTTGTGGGTTTGCTAAAGTCTGGATAGGGCGACAAAAACAGCCTACTGAACAGCTGTTTAAATAAGGCAGCGTCCAAGTCTACCTATATACGTCCATGGTCATAACACTGTTTCACCAAAGTATAAAGATTGTAAAACGCATAAACAAATGCGGAACTAACTTGTAATGAACATTGATTTTGAAACCTCGGACCTTTTCCAGTTTGTGTACCGTTTTTCATATAATTTATTTTTGAGAATATTTTTGTTAAAACTAACGAAAATATCACGACTTAACCTAACCAATTATCAAGGGTGTACAGTTGATCTATTATTAATTATAACATCGTTTGTTTCTGGAATAGTATTTACTATTTACTAATAGATCAACGATAATTGGTTAGGTTAAGTCGTGATATTTTCGTTAGTTTTAACAAAAATATTCTCAAAAATAAATTATATGAAAAACGGTACACAAACTGGAAAAGGTCCGAAACCTCTTAATAAAAAATACTTACCAACAGAAAATTAAAGGAATAATCTAAAATATTTTTTGCACTTTCACAAAACGGAAAACTAAATGCAGTGGAAGAATTGGATCTTTAAGAAACGGGAATGGAGATTAAATAAATTACCCAAAAGAAAAGAGCAAACGGCTTAGTGAATAATTTAATTCAGCGCTTAGTGTATACCTAATCCTGATATGACGATCGAAACTCCAAATTCTTTTTTGAGATAGACGCACAAGAACTAATAATAATGAGTTAGGAGGGCCAGAAAATGGAGCATCGCTCAGGCCAGACTAATGCGGTCCTATTGCTCTAACTCATGTATTGTTATTATTAAGAGCATTATCGGGATTCGAACCCCCGACCTCAGTGTCTTCACCTTGCGTATAGGGGAACGGTGTTTGTTACACACTGAGCTAAGACGCTGCAAAAAAATAAGAACTGACATTAATCATGTCTCTTTCTTCACAGACATTATTAATGCAGCTTCTAGACTGTGAAACAGTTCAGCCCTTGCATGAAGCCTCACACATGATATGAAAAGTTTCCAAACAAATGCAGATAGAACATGGCGGAACTTCTTTATATATTGTGGAGGGCATCATTCGATATGAGCACGCATCCCGCACTATCTTAAAAGCTCAAACACTGCTCCTATTTAACTGGTTAAAATAACCTAGCGGTTAAGCGCCACTGTTAATTTGAAGATCCTTGGTTCGAGTCTCGGCTCGGACCTCGGATTTTAGCGAGTAAGATGCCTCTCTGGGACACCTTGGTGGGGTAGTGGTTCCGATCCCACGAAAAGCTGTAGGTCCCCTACGTTATATGATCGTGGATATAGCGAAGGAGGTCAAACAACCCCTATTATTATTATTATTATTATTATTCCATTTAGAGTCATCCTTTACGTCACACTTATATATATATATATATATATATATATATATATATATATATATATATATATATATATATATATATATATATATATATATATAATACACAGATTAGCGGTGAATGGAATAGAATCCAGAGTGTCATTAGTTATTACCTCCTACTCCAAAAAACGGTAATAATTCTATTACTGTTAATAATAATAACTGCAGATGTAGAAAAAGATATCAAATACATTTTAGTGTCTCATTTGCGGATGACAAAAATGTGAAAATCAATCACTTTTGGAAAGGACATAAAAAAATTACAAAAGGATAATGCAGTACTTGAATGAATTGAAGGGAACAATACGAAATTCAGTGACGATAAATTATAACATTAGAGTTAAATTATAACGTAAGAAATAAATTATAACGTTACAGATAAATTATAACGTTAGGAATAAAGGAACAAGTGTAGTTTACGTCCCCCTGTGGTGCCTAGTGTAGTTTACGTTCCCCTACATTATTCTAGTGTAGTTTGCATTCCCCAACTTTGTCCGCGTATACCTAATCAAATAAAACGTTAAAACTAACGAAAATATTAGGTCGTTAGGTTAGGTTGCCAGACGTCCTGTATTTTACGGGACAGTCCCGCATTTGATCCAAAAATCCCGCGTCAAAATCCCGCGTTCAAAATGTTCTGCAAAAAATATTTTTTAAGCAAATTTTTTAGTTTGTTGTAACCGTTGAAGAAATCTAGTTTCAATTTGAAAAAAAAATTTGGTCTTGGGGAAAAAAACCTTAGAAAATTTTTTATCCCGCATGGACATTTGAAAAATCTGGCAACCCTACGTTAGGTCAACTGTACGCCCTTGACGATTGGTTAGGTTAAGTCGTGATATTTTCGTTAGTTAGCCTTATAAAGCTAACTAATGAGATATCGTAGCAACATAGAATTACAACAAAATAGCTGTGAAACAAATATCAAAACATAAATTACATCAAAATACCAAGTCAGTAAATATATAATGTCAATAGACGCAGATTCGAGAGAACACTACAGTGCTATCAGAAGAAAAATATTAATGGGAATCATATGGAGGAGCGTTCGTACTCGTAGCAGAAGAGCGAATATCATGGTCAAAATAGGGAAAGTTTGGTTTTACCATGCAGTATAAGGGACTACTGCTCCGTTCTCTTAAGTCTGCACAGGAAACGGGATACTCAGCTATCGAAGCCCTACACTCTACAGGGTGTTCGAAACACCCCGTCACCCCCTACAAAATGTATTTATTGTAATACCAATTTTTTTTGTGTGTGATTAATTGAATTTATATGTGATTCATTGACATTTTTTTTTCTTTTCCAGGTAATAGAGTTGTGTGAACAATGGCAGACCAGTCCACTTACAGTCTGGAAGAAAGGATAGTGATGAGCACATGGGTTCATGAAAGGTTGCATACTGGCAAAACGAATGCAGGATATCCAGAATGATTTCAACACGATGAAGGTTTGGGAAAGGATTATAGAGAAAAGGTTAAGAGAAGAGACAACCGTGGGGGAAGAGCAGTTGGGTTTTATGCCAGGTAGGGGAACAACTGATGCGATTTTTGCACTGAGGCAGTTGATGGAGAAACACCGGGAGCGACAAAAGGGACTGCACATGGTTCTCATCGACCTAGAGAAAGCATATGATAGAGTGCCACGCCAGGAGGTTTGGAGGTGTATGAGAAAGAAAGGTGTGCCGGAGAAGTACGTTAGGTTGGTGCAAAGTATGTATGAAGGAGCAAGGACCCAGGTTAGGAGTAGTGTAGGTGTAACGGAATGGTTCCCCGTGAGGGTTGGTCTACATCAGGGATCTTCTTTGAGCCCGTACCTTTTTGTTTTGATTATGGATGTGTTGGCCCAGGGGATAAAAGATCAATCCCCTTGGTGTATGCTCTTTGCAGACGATATTGTTCTGTGCAGCAACAGGAGAGAAGTAGTAGAAAGAAAATTGGAGGAATGGAGGAGGGCTTTTGAAGACAGAGGGTTGAAAATCAGCAGAAAGAAAACGGAGTACCTGAGGTTCTACGAAAATCAAGACTCAGAAATTAGTTTAGAGGGAGCGAGGTTAAAGAGAGTAAGTAAGTTTACGTACTTGGGATCGACAGTGGCTGAGGACGGTGAGCTGGACACAGAAATAACACACAGAGTGCAATCTGGTTGGAAAAATTGGAAGAAAGTTTCAGGGGTGTTGTGTGACCGAAGAATAGGCGCAAGGGTTAAGGGAAAAGTGTATAAGACTGTGGTAAGACCGGCTATGATGTATGGGGCTGAGTCTTGGGCTATAAAGAAAGATCATGAGAAAAGACTAGATGTAACGGAGATGAGAATGCTGAGATGGATGTGCGGAGTGACAAGGTTGGATAGAGTAAGGAATGAAAGGATAAGGGGCACAACAAAGGTTGGAGAAATCTCGAGGAAGATACAAGAAAGTAGACTGAAATGGTATGGACATGTGATGAGAGGGGACGAAGATTATGTGGGTAAGAGAACGATGAATATGGAGGTGCATGGCAGGAGAAAGAGAGGCAGACCGAAGCGAAGGTGGATGGAGAAGGTGAGGGACGATTTCAGGGAGAAGGGTTTGTCGGGGGAAGAAGCCCAGGACCGGGCTGTGTGGAGGAGGCTAGTCAGAAACGCCGACCCCGCATAGAGGCGGGAACGGGCGAAGAGAAAGAAGAAGAAGATTTAATAAGGCTGCACCACCAAACAAGACGGTATTACGATGAGAGAAAAAGCTGTTTGAAACTGGCTCCATCAAGGACAGACCACAGTCGGGAAAACCAACAACGCGGGCAGAACATTGTGAAGGTGTGATTGCATCGGTGGCTCGTTCACCGAAAAAATCACTTCGGAAACGATCACAAGAACTTGCAGTCCCCATGTCCTCAATGAGAGATCACATGACAAAAGATCTCGGCATAAAACCATACCGCCCGTCATTTGTTAATGAATCAAGCGATACATACTGTACATGCAAAAATGATATGAAGCCTGTGAACGGTTTTTGACCGTTTTTCCAACAATTCCTGCACGTGGAACAGTGACTTTTTTTCTGACGAGTGTGCAATTTACCGTAACGCCAAAATGAGAAATGTTTACTTCTGGAGCAAGGAAAATCCACACTTTTTTGAGGAACTAGAACACCATCCACCGCACGTGATGATATGGGCTGCAGTGTCTGCCAGGAACTTGTTTGGTTCATATTTTTTTGAGGGTCCTGTCGACCAAACTGCCTACCTTAACATGTTACGGGACTGGTTTGTGCTTGAGCTCGAACGTTTTGGGCTGGCTGCTTGGTCGGGTGTGGTTTCAACAAGACGGGGCTCCGGCTCATTTTGCTATTAATATGAGGAATCCCTCAACGAAGTGTTCAGAGACAAATGAATCAGCCCTGGCTCACAACATTTCCCCGCCCCTCTTGAGTGGCCGCCCCGAAGTCCAGATCTGTCTTCATGTGACAATGCGTTATGGAGTTTCGTCAAGCAGAACGTATCCCGGGTGCGTTACCGCACAACAGAGGAAATGAAACACGCTGTTCGAGATGCATTTAGTGTAATCACTCCAGCAATGCTGCGTCGATTCTTACACCGCACATGGAGGCGCATAATCCTGTTACGAAAATGATGGTGCCACACATATATTCTTGATTAGTAACTGTACATAGTAACTGTATTTACTGTAATTAATGTAATTGTTAATAGTGACTTGTTTCTTAAATTACACCTACCACGTATAAATACAATTAATCACAAAAATAAAATTGGTATTACAATATGTACATTTTGTAGGGGGTGACGGGACTTTTCCCACACCCTGTAGAACCTGTCCAATGTGTGTATCGTAAATCCTAGAGGAAAAAGAGGACTAAACATACTCTGTAAAATATAAAGAACCTCAAGGGTACATATATAGTAGGTGGATAGTAAATGGAGAGTAAATAAAACGGGATTTTTCTTGACAAACGGTGTCCTCTGAAACTAAGTTAAAAATACAAAGAATACACTTCCACGGATTAAAGAAAACCTCTCAGTGTACCTTCGGTCTACTGAATGTACTCTTTACTTACGGTACTTTATATCCAGAATACGTTTTAGTCCTTTTTACCCGCTCGGATCTAAGGTACACTCAGCGGACAGTTTTTTTGAGTGTACATACAACATTCATGTCTAAAATAAGAGGAACAAAAGGTGAGACGCCGCGAACGATACATGATTTGAAAATTAGTCCCTTCTTGTAAAAGATTAAATAAAGCATATCGGAATGACTGGACAGAAAGATTGTAATAAGGCAACAAAACAACGGAGCTTTGAGACCAAAGATAGAAAACTTAGTCAACATACGAAGCCCAAAACTATTTAATATGCTACCGAAGGAACTGCGAAACCATTATACCCTTTGCATTATACCCCTTTTTTTGCTATAGTCTTTAAAGTCCTCGTCAAAAATCATCATATGAAATAGGTGGCACTCGGATTATTAGCACTTCTACACTATATACCCGCTTTTGTTGCGTCTATACCCGTTGCTGCATATGGAATGAAACATGTTTACTTAGTTTAAAAGGAGGGTAAATAAAAATATGAAGTATTTGCAGTTCTACTAATAATAATAGTAGTGGTAATAAACTATTTAAAATAACTGTGACCGTTCGAAAAAGGCATTAACAACATTGAAAAACCAATTTGATAAACTCTTAAGCCAAATAACTCACCAGCCATGCGTGGCATGGCTACGAGACGAGCATGAGAGGGAAGAGTACGAATAACATTCTCCTTCACCAGATTTACAAAATAAAGGGAGATGCTTTTGAAGGGTCGGGCAGAGTCAGTCTTGAACATTTATTCGAAAACGACAAAAATAAGTAACGTTACAGAACATAAAAAGATTGTAAACCACGCAACGAGATTGTTCATTTTCACTTTTGGAACACTCTCTTCTCTCTCTCTCTCTCTCTCTCTCTATATATATATAATTTATATATATATATATATATATATATATATATATATATATATATATATATATATATATATGTGTGTGTGTGTGTGTGTGTGTGTGTGTGTGTTGGCATACATGTTAAAGAAAAATTACAACATTAAAATGCATGTATCATAAAAAATTTGGTAATTGGAAGATAGCCTTAAGATAAAATCCAATATTTTTAACATTTTAACTTCTCTCTCTCTCTCTTTCTCTCTCTCTCTCTCTCATATATATATATATATATGTGTGTGTGTGATCTTTTCCGTTTGGGGGCTAGCAGCGAATTTTAATGAAAATTGGTATACTAATGTAGTTTTGGTCACTGATTTCAAAAATAACTTTCTTTTTTTTGGAGAAATGAAAAGCAAACATGTTATAGCACTTTAAATAATTAATGTGTTTTTAACGAAAATATCATGACTTAACCTAACCAATCGTCAAGGGCGTACAGTTGACCTAACCGGGCATTCAATTGACCTAACCTGGCATTCACTTGACCTAACTGGGCATTAATTCTTGATTTTTTCTGCTACTTTTACAGATCTGCCGGGATCCTTCAAAAAACGTATTCTTCGTTAGAGATAATTTAAAGTTGCACTTTTTACCATTTGACCGACGCTTTTGGCAGCGAAAGAACTGGGTATTTTTATCAAAGGAACACACTTTCCCACACTTAGAGCACTTTTTCATAAACAGTAGCAATTTGTGACTCTGGCTAAATTTAATACAATCCTCCGTAACTAGTTTAAGCTAGTTAAAACACACATTAATTATTTAAAGTGTTCTAACATGTTCGTTTTTCATTTCTCCAAAAAAGAAAGGGTGCTCTTCCAATACGTGCTCTACCATAAAATTTACATTCCAATATGTGCTAACTAACGAAAATATCACGACCTAACCTAACCAATCGTTAGGTCAATTGTACGTCCTTGACGATTGGTTAGGTTAGGTCGTGATATTTTCGTTAGTTAGCACGTATTGGAATGTAAATTTTACGGTAGAGCACGTATTGGAAGAGCACCAAAGAAAGTTATTTTTGAAATCATTGACAAAAACTACATTAGTATACCGATTTTTATTAAAATTCGCTGCTAGCCCCCAAACGGAAAAGACCCTGTGTGTGTGTTCGCATACATGGTAAAGAAAAATTACAACATTAAAATGCAGGTATCATAAAAAATTTGGTAATTGTAAGATAGCCTTAAGATAAAATCTAATATTTTTAACATTTTAACTTCATCCATAAGAAAACCTTTTAACAATGCTAAACACTCTCTCATTTTTATTTTACTGTTTCAAAAATGATAAGGACGAATTTTTGACACAAGTAACATTGGAGAAATTCAAATTACAGATATATATTTGAAAGTAAATAGCGGAGTAATGGCCATTTTGGTCTCGTATTATATTTCCATAAATGATATTCATATTAGTTCAACAATTATATATAAGTATTCCTCGATAATTTATTGCATGAAGATATGTAAACAAAATGAAGATACATCAAAAATAAAATCTGTAAAATACAAATCATAGATTTTAAATTATAATGTAGCTCATACACAGCAGACGACTGTGCGCATATTCGCGCGCTGTGTGTGTGTGTGTGTGTGTGTGTAAAAGTGCATATACAGTATTATATACACATACATCACCTGCTGAAAGAAGAATGCACAGGTATTTACTGGGATATATGCATGAGAAATTTACAATACTCGTGAGCGCACTATAAATTTTTGGAGCTATTGAAGAATAGGGACCCCAGCCTTCTTTAGTGAGCTTTATAAGGCTAACTAACGAAAATATCATGACCTAACCTAACCGGTGCTACTGTAGTATGCGGTCTACCGTTAAGTTTCTACTGTAGTATGCGGTCTACCGTTAAGTTTCTACTGTAGTATGCGGTCTACCGTTAAGTTTCTACTGTAGTATGCGGTCTACCGTTCAAAATATTTAAAAGGAATTGAAAATGAATTGAAAGGAATTATAATTTAATTTACACAATTAAGGAATTATTAAAGAAGTTAAACATACTACTACCGCATACTTAACGGTAGACCGCATACTACAGTACGCCCTTGATGATTGGTTAGGTTAAGTCGTGATATTTTCGTTAGTTTTAACGAAAATATCACGACTTAACCTAACCAATCGTCAAGGGCGTACAATTAACCTAATAATAAAATAATAAGAAGATAAGAAGCTATAATTAAAAGGTAGACCGCCGAATCGTAGGTAGACCGCATACTACAGTAGCACCACCTAACCAGTCGTCAAGGCGTACAGTTAACCTAACGATTAGTTAGGTTAGGTCGTGATATTTTCGTTAGTTAGCCTTATAAGCCTAACTAAAGAAGGCTGGGGTCCCTATTCTTCAACAGCTCCAAATTTTCTTCCTGATTGTGAAAAGCCACAAACGGAATACTCGTCGAACCTCACTTTTTTAATGTAGGCTTCACTTTATTTATGATTAAAAGTATTAAATTCATTAAATTCGGTACATAAAATCCATAATAATGTAACTAAATTATGAATTTATTGAATAATTAAATTACAATGTTTACAATATTGTTCAATAAAAATGTTCTATTCCTGGTAATTGCGCAGTTAGAATTTACTTTACACATCTTTTCAACATCGACACATATTATTCAGCTTTGGACACGTGTATTTTCAACATAATGTTGAACGCTGCTTTTAAAATGAGAGGGAAATGACAAACCTGTAAATTAATATGAAATATTGAATGAAGTTTCAGGTATTTTCATGCTACGTGATCAGAACACGAAAGTATTATCTGAGATTTCGATTTTATGCATTAGGTTGAGCTCGTCACATTATTCGCTTCAGAGAAACTCCAACAATAATAATATTTTGGGGTTATTTAACCCCTCCTTCGTAACGGCAAAAGTCATGTGATAGATGGACCTACTACAGCTTTTACGCAGGATCCAACCCATCTAAGGCTTGATACATCATCTGACCGTGAAGGACGATCACGGGCTAACCTTAGAGTGGATTATCTCGGGCTAACCTTAGAGTGGATCTTAGGGTCTTTGTTAGCCTTAGCTTCTGTAGATCTGTAGATCACCCATCCAACTATGGAACGGATCCAACGTCGCTTAACCTCGCTCAGCTAACGAAAGGCGGTGTTACGACCTGAATTTAGGATGTTATAATTGTATTTTTTATAATTAATCATAATTATAAAATTTTATATATATATATATATGATGAATAAAACCACGAAGGAAAGGAAACACAAAATGGTGCTCAAGCGCTTTCGTCTAATGACATCCTCCTTTCCTTCGTGGTTTTATTCATCATAAATATTTTTCACGTGTTACTTTCGTGAAATAATTTTCATATATATATATATATATATATATATATATATATATATATATATATATATATATACACACATTCAACTGCAATGACCACGCAGTATATTAATGTATAGAAACGACGTAAATATTGGGGAGCGTTCTGCACACGAGCAAGAGAAATAACGAACAAATGAAAATGAAGTCCCCGCCCGGAAATCGAACCCAGGATCTGACCGGCAATCGGAAGATCCTGGGTTCGATTCCCGGGCGGGGACTTCATTTTTCATTTGTTCGTTATTTCTCTTCCTCGTGTGCAGAACGCTCCTCAATATTTACGTCGTCTATACATATATATATATATATATATATATATATATATATCAGTGATGTAGGTCTCGAGATCGGTCTCGGTCTCGAGACCGATCTCGAGACCCAATTTACAGATCTCGATCTCGAGATCTCGGTCTCCGCTATTTAGATCTCGGTCTCGATCTCGGTCTCGACAGACGCGGTCTCGGTTTTTCTCCCGAGACCTTTCGAGACCTCTCGAGACCGTAATGAAAAATACATGTTGAAACTGGGAAGATTTTGAACCGCAGGGAACAGTTGCGGCGGTACCTCTTAGAGATCGATGAATCTCATATTTTAGACAACTGCTCTCCAATAAAGTTTTGGCACCAGAAAAGGGATAAATTCCCATCGCTGGCCAATATTGCCTGCCTGCCTCTAGTGCTCCAATTTAGCGTGTATTTAGCCATGGAGGCATAATAATGAGGCCCCACAGAAGTCGAACTTCAGCAGATCTTCTGAGCATGCTGATGTTCCTTAAGTGTAATGAGCACCTATCATGCTTTAAATAAATGCACAAGTCAAACTGGGTAGTGGGTACGTTCATTAAACTTTCTGTAACAGATATAAAAGAAGTAAATAAATAAAAAGTACGTATATGTATATATTCATTATTTAATTTATAGGCTATACTTTTTGCATTCAACATACTACATCTGAGAAAGTAGTTATTAGTTTATTAATATACTTAACATAGTCTAATTTCCATAGTAGTGTAAAACAAATTGAAAGGGCATGAGCTTGGTCTCGATCTCGATCTCGGTCTCGAATTTTAAGGGTCTCGATCTCGGAAGGTAGATCTCGATCTCGAACCTTTGATCTCGGTCTCGATCTTGGTCTCACAGGATCAGGTCTCGGTCACAGTCTCGGACTTGGTGGTCTCGACTACATCACTGATATATATACAGTGTATATATATTCAGCGGCGACTGGTGAACTTTTCATGCAAAAACATAAATCAGCACAAACACCAATTGCGAGTGCCGTAGGCACGAGCCTAATAGCTAGGGTGTCTCGGGTGAGCGGTAGCTCCCCTAGCTGGGTCCGGGCAGAATCCGGAAGCCAACGCTTTTGTATTTTCAGAAGCATTTTCTAACATTCTAACAGGATTTATTTAGCATATCATATCTTTGGGAATTTTCCAGATTAGCTGCAGTTGAACTGCTGTTGGACCCAATCACTCTTTTCAAAAAATGCCCTGTATAGGTTCTTATTATTTCCCTACTACTTACTTCGAAGAATAATTAATAAAACTATCATAGGCCTAAAGAATTATTATTATTATTATTATTATTATTATTATTATTAAGAAGAATTATTATTAAAGAATTATTAATTATTATTAAATAATTATTAATAAAGAAATATTACCTAAAGAAATATTATTATGAAGATTGAAATTAAATAAAGACGGCTTGGCATCTCAACGACATCTATCTAGTTTCCATTTGTCCTCAGCTGGTTTTGAAACAGCCTAAAGAGGAATCGAAAACTGCATTCAGTCGAACAAATGATGAGCTCCTCAATGATGAAACCTATTTTCTATTATATAAAGATCGAATTTTCCATCGATTCTATTTAGAATATAAATTATTAGGAATAGTTGACTTTTAAACTTTTCACATGCAATATTTAAGATTTCAATGGTTAAAAGGACAAAAATTAAATGAACATACTTGAGATAAACAATAAACTTGTTTATTTCACGAACAAATAAGGTTCATTTTAGTATGTTTTTGGCGAGAAGCCGATGCACCGATTCTCCTGAAAAGAAGCTGAGATGGAATTTTATGCCATAAGCACGGGAAAATAACGCTCATTTTGCCGTGTCCTGGAAGATCAATCCATCTTTCAGTGATTTTGTTGTTAAGAAATTCTGTATTTCGTGATCGTTACTTATACAGTATATTAATATTGCTCTAAAACCTAATATTTATTTACATTTTAGAGGGCATGTACTGCATGCGTTGCATTCACTAAAGAAACGCCACTGATATATATATATATAATGCGCCATATATATATATATATATATATATATATATATATATATATATACACACATTTTCAACTGCAAAGAACGCGCAGTATAATTAACGTAAAGAACGACGCTTGTATAGAAGACATTCCGCGCAAGATGAGGAGGGAGAACGAACAAATGAAAAAATGAGGTAACCACCCGGGAATCGAACCCGGGATCTTCCGATTGCCGGTCAGATATGATAACCATTACACCATGGGCCTCATTCGATCAGAAGTCGTAATTCTCCTACATACGCGCAGAAACCAATGCCCCGAGGGGGGGCACCTCCCGCATGCCCCACATATATACATTTTCAACTGCAAAGAACGACGCTTGTATAGAAGACATTCCGCGCAAGATGAGGAGGGAGAACGAACAAATGAAAAAATGAGGTAACCATTTCTGCGCGTATGTAGGAGAATTACGACTTCTGATCGAATGAGGCCCATGATGTAATGGTTATCATATCTGACCGGCAATCGGAAGATCCCGGGTTCGATTCCCGGGTGGTTACCTCATTTTTTCATTTGTTCGTTCTCTCTCCTCATCTTGCGCGGAATGTCTTCTATACAAGCGTCGTTCTTTACGTTATATATATATATATATATATATATATACACGGGGTGTCAGGAAATGATTGCCCCCCCCCTGTGGAGCAAAAACTAGAAGAGATAGATAAAAACCGGCGAGACCACTTGAAAGAGCGTTAAAATCTGAATAAAAACCATTATATTCTATTCCTGTGATTTTAATTCTTACCATTTTTTTCCCGACAGAAACCATGGCATCATCTATTTTGAACGATTCAGAGAAAAAGCGAGTTCTGGACCGCATTCGAGCTGTCACATTTCGTGAAGCAAAGGAAGCTGGTGCAACTTTCATAACTCGACACTGGGTGGCTGAGAGATTAAAAAGATCAGAAGACTTTGTCAAAAGGAATTGGAATAAGAATCCTGAAGATTGTGAAACAGAATTTCGAGGAGGAAGACCGGAGAAATTATCTCAAGACTCGAAAGACATTGTGCTTGCTGCATCACGGCGCCGAAAGAAGAGCTGCTCTGAGGTAGCGAAAGAGATACTTATCCGTCGTGGTAAGATAGTCAATCGGCAACTTGTGCATCAATTTCGAGTTCGCCAAGGCTTGAGTGCTTGGCATGAAATAGCTAAGCCACGGAAGAGTGATCTTAATATTGAAGATCGGCTATGGTTTTGTGATTATCTTGAGGAATGGACGGAAGGCGATTTCCTTCACTTGGTTGTCAGCGATGAATTCTTCGTTTATGTCTCCAGAAAACCAAATTTTCAGAATGATCGGGTTTGGGCAACAACTCCTGATGAAGTCCCAGACGACCAGAAGTATCGAGAAATAGTAAAAAATCCAGCATGTGTGGGTGTTTTCATTATGTTCTCTATTCGGAAGCTCATCTGGGTCAAACCAAGAGGAACCAGTTGGGATGGGCCTTATTTTCGAAATGTAATTTTAGCCCAACATGTAATTCCGTTTTTGAAAGACCCCGAGTGTGTTTTGGATGTTGAACAGGCAACCTTTCTTCACGACAAAGCCCCCTGTATGAAAGCACTTGCGACTCAACAACTGCTTAAGGACAATAACATTGATTTTTTCGGAAATAATGAATGGCCTGGCAATTCTCCCGATCTTAATGTCTGTGAACATGTCGGATCCATCATGAAGGATCGGGTGGAGTCCTTAATGCTGGAACAACCCATTCAGAATCGGTATTCAACAGAAATTATGACTGCAAAGATCAACGAAGTCCTTGAAGAAATGAGTCATGATACCGATCTCTTTGAGACACTTCTGGGATCATACCCCCGTCGATTAATGGCCGTCAGAGCTGCAAATGGGGGCAACACCCGATATTAAAACAAGTGTTTTTTATTCAAAATTAAACGCTCTTTCGCGTGGTTTTGTCTGTTTTTTTCTATTCCTTTCAGTTTCTTCTGTACAGGGGGGGGGGGGCAATCATTTCCTGACACCATTTACATATAATGCGCCTCGGTGGTGTAGTGGTTAGGTCGCTGACTAGGAATCTATCGGCCCCGGGTTCGAGACCAGACGGCAGCCGGCGCGCAGCAAAACCCAGCTGTTCATCCTTCCACACAATAAAAATAAAGTGGTTGGTAGATAAATGGGTACCCTAGGTGGCCTAGTGGTTAAGACGCTGGGCTGCTGATGGGGCGTGGTTCGGATTCCACGTTAAACTGTAGGTCTAAGGTGGAGTGAAAAGCTTGACCTTCGTCAGAATGAACAATTCGGGCGGAAGCTAACCAAAGGTTATATATATATATATATATAATTGGTGTAATAGTAAAAATCTTTAAAAAAAGACTAGACGCCTGGCCAAGAATAATACCAGATGAGCTGGGAATACCTGGTTATGTGAAGTGGAAAGCATAAAAACTAACTCTACTTCACCAGGCCAACTTGAAAGGAAGGAAAACAAACCTGACCTCCTTGAAATGAGGAATCATCGCAATGAACACCTGAATGGTTGAAAGGCATAGTAACTATATGGATTAAAGGTTGTACTTCTACAAACTTTATCGAAGTCGTAATGTAAACAATGTTATTTATATTCACCAACGCAACAAGTACTTCTCGATGGTTTTCTCCTTTAAAAATATATATAACCACGACACCATTCAACGCATAGTGTGACACATTGAACAACGAACTTTGATTTAAAAGTGTGTAAAACTGCACTCAAAAGATCTAATAGCTTTCAGTGATAAAAATATCTCCTTTATATTCTTCGGGATTGGCAAGACAACGCTTTATTCATTTATTTTATTAATTTTTTTCATGTTTTAGTGCATGAAAGGAGATGTACAATAAATAGGTATATTCAGATAGTGGCCGGGTATCAATCACGATGATTGCATAGAAGAAGAAGAGAGCCATCATTATAAAATATATTTGTTTTAAATAAAAAGTTATTTTACATTATCTAATCTAAATGAACTCCATATACAGGGTGTACATAAAGTCAGGATCTATTTGGACCTTTTCCAGTTTGTGTACCGTTTTTCATATAATTTATTTTTGCTTCTTTTCAGATAAAAAATGAGTGATAATATCAATCTCTTTAGTTAGGCTTATAAGGCTAACTAACGAAAATATCACGACCTAACCTAACCAATCGTTAGGTTAACTGTACGCCCTTGACGATTGGTTAGGTTAGGTCATGATATTTTCGTTAGTTAGCCTTATAAAGCAAAAATAAATTATATGAAAAACGGTACACAAACTGGAAAAGGTCCATCTATTTTTGTGAAGCACTTGGAAATTATATGGAATTCAATCATAAAATGATAAAGTGGTAACATTTATTAAATAATTAAGAGTAGGATTCGACGTGACGCCCATCAGTATCCCTGCACAGCTCAAATCGTTCCGCAGCATTTCTAAACACATTGTGGAGCATTTGAGGGTGTTGGTTTACGTCGTCGTCGTTGGCCTAGGCAAGCTACGGCTTGGGACCGTAGCGCATCTATCCGGTATAGGTTAACCTGGATGATGTAGCCATAAGCACTGCCGCTAGTTAAGTGCCAACCAGTGATTATCTCACTAGCCGTATTGAGTCCGTTAGGCGAAACTGCGACAGTACCAAAGGTGGAAAATATAACCATTGGTTTTCTATTATTTATTTGTAAAATGGACATGGTATTAGATTAAAATAAATATTTGAATATAAATAATTAACTGACAATTGTGATATATAATTAATTATGTTTACATACAATAAAATAATATAGTATACATAAAATTAGTATTAATGTGGTTCACAATTGAATTATAATGGGGTAACTAATTTAAAATGAATTTATACTATTCCGAAATTCAAGACGGTAAAATTAACATTTATCTTGAAACTAAAATAAGAGTATTCACTACACACTCCCCCACCAGAGAGGAAGTTCAAAGAGTTCCGAACGACACAGATTTCCGCTGGACCTTTTTGGTAGCTACTTGTACCTCACTTAAGGTTGATTCCAAAAACGCAGGCTTAAGACGATCGATAGAAACCTTGTCGATCTTGGAACTGCGCTGGATGAGAAATGATTTGCGCGTACGTCGGAGAACTTCATAGGGCCCGTCATATGGACATTGGAGAGGCCGTTTTGGGAGAGGTACACGAACGAAAACGTGGGTGCAAGATTGGAGGGCTGGGGAAACAAAGATGTTCTGTTGGCTAGTCAATCGAGGGGGAACAGGCTGAAGGGACTGCATGTGAGAGGAAAGTGTTTGAGCGAATTCCGTAGGATCACATGACTTATCCCCTGCAGTGAAGTAGCCACCTGGTAGCCGCAGTGTTGTTCCATAGACTAGTTCAGCCGCTGTAGTCTTCAGATCACTCTTAAATGCAGAGCGAATACCAAGCAACACGAGTGGAAGCTTATCCATCCAATGGGAGTCTTCGTGACACATAAGGGATGACTTCAGCTGGCGATGGAAGCGTTCGACGAGGCCGTTAGCTTGCGGATGATACGCACAGGTATGCGCATGTACTGTACCCAACAAGCTGGTAAACTTCTTCCAAAGCGAAGACTCAAATTGGCGACCTTGGTCAGTGATGACTTTTGTCGGCAATCCAAATCTTGATACCCATCCATGAAGAAAGGCTCTTGCAACAGTGTCCGCTTGGATATCAGGAAGTGGGATGGCTTCAGGCCATCTGGAAAAGCGGTCGAGACAGGTGAGCAGATAACGTTGGCCTTGAATCACTGGAAGAGGGCCAACAATGTCTACATGAATTACCTCAAATCGCTGGGATGGGGGCGGAAATGCGTCAAAGGGGGACCTGGTGTGCCTTTGGACTTTGGCACGCTGGCAGGCAAGGCACGTTTTGGTCCAATGTTTGACATCCTTCCGCATCGAGGGCCAAACAAAGCGAGAGGTAACCAGGTGTTGCGAAGCACGGATACCAGGATGGGAGGGGTTATGAAGATCCGTGAAGACTGCTTGTCTGTGACATGGAGGGACATAAGGGCGAATAGCAGCTGTTGATACGTCGCAATAGAGGGGCACAGACAATCCTGGCATACTCATTTTCTTGAGGGAAAGTGAGTGAGTGGAGTCTTCTCTGAGCAGGTCTTGTAGTTCCATATCCTTATCTTGATCCTGTGCAATAGCATTCCACAGTGTAGAGCTGAGGGTAACAGAAGTAATCTCTATTCTTGAAAGTGCATCCGCTGGAGTGTTCAAGACACCTTTGATGTGGCGGATATCTGTGGTAAATTGCGAGATATAATCGAGTTGCCTGATGACTCTGGGAGAGTGGTTACAGCTGTTTTTATTGAAGACAGTGACCAAAGGTTTGTGGTCGGTAAAAACACAAAACTCTCGGCCTTCAAGGAAATGTTGAAAATGCTTCACGTTTAAGTAAATAGCAAGAAGTTCACGTCCGAAAGCACTATAACGCGTTTGGGCTGGCTGCAGCTTTTTCGAGTAAAACGCGATGGGTGCTTGTTGACCGTTAATGGTTTGTTCCAACACTCCACCGATCGCAACATCTGATGCATCGACCGTCAGAGTTAGGGGGGCATTACTGATAGGAAATGACAGAGACAATGCACTATTGATAGCATTTTTGGCATTGTCGAACGCCTGTAAACTATCGCTACACCATACCAATTTCGTTACCTTGCGTTTGTGTGTGATCATAGCGTGTAGAGGAGCAAGAACACTGGCACAGTTTTTAATGAACTTGTGGTAATAATTTACCAAACCTAGAAACCGCCGTAACTCACGCTGATTACTTGGCATAGGGTAATTTTTTATCACTTCACACTTGTCCTGAAGGGGGGTAATTCCGTGCTGCGAAATCGTTGACCAAGAAATTCCAAGGTTGGCTGTGCAAACACACACTTAGATGCATTGATAGTAACACCGTATTGTTCTAAGCGTTGAAAGAGGAGTGAAAGATGTTCCTTATGTTCCTCTTCCGTTGAGCTGGCCACAAGCAAATCATCGATGTAGGCATAAACAAAGTCTAAGCTCTCTGGTGACCTCATCTATAAACCTCTGAAAGGTTTGCGCAGCATTCCGTAGCCCGAACGGCATCTTCACAAATTCGAATAACCCAAATGGTGTACAAACTGCAGTCTTGGGAATATCCGAAGGCTCTACGGGAATGTGGTGGAAAGCCTTAACGAGATCTATTTTACTGAAGATAGATTTGCCGTGGAGAAGAGAAGTAAAGTCTTGGACATTTGGTACCGGATATCGGTCCGGGATGGTTGTCGAATTCAAAAACCGGTAATCCCCACATGGTCTCCAGTCTCCTGACTTCTTCTGGACCAGGTGTAGGGGAGAGGACCAACTGCTTTTGGAAGGTCTTATTATCCCAAGATCCAGCATAAGCTGGAATTCCGATTTGGCAGCTTTCAGTTTGTCCGGGGCAAGACGTCTGGGTTTTGCAAACACAGGGGACCTTTTGTTGTAATGTGATGGGTAATGGGTGCTTAATGGTATCACCCATCTGCATCGGTTGAAGAATTCCTGGATATCGCTTGAAAAGGCACTGGTACATGGAATTAGGGGGAACGAGGGAAAGTGCAGAGTTCGAGGCGTCCGGAAGGGCAACCTGTTTGGCAAGAACAGAAAGCAGTGTGGCCTGGTCGCATAAGCGTCGCTTGTCAAGATCCACCAGGAGTTTGAAATGCTGGAGGAAGTCAGCGCCGATTATGGGATGCTGCACTTGAGCACAGATGAAAATCCACTTGAAGGATCGGTGAAGGCCCAAGTTTAGTTCACGCGACTGAGTACCGTACGTGGGTATGCGTGATCCGTTAGCAGCGTATAGAGGCGGAGATTCCGAGTGCGTATGACCAGATTTTTGAGGGAATACACTGACTGACGCTCCGGTATCAACCAAGAAATTGACACCAGAGTTCCTGTCCTTTATGAATAACAGGTTGGCAGTGCGAGTACTAGACGCCATTAGGACTCGCTGCTGGGGTTTTCCGACGAAAAATTGCAAGAGGAGATGCACTTCCTAGCCTTCTTTCCAAATTTCGAGTGGTAGAAGCAGATCTTCCCGGAACTCGAACGATGCCTCTTCGTAAATCTTGACCGAGAATGGCTTCTTTGCCGTTGATTTTGTAGCAGAGAACAAACGTGGTTGAGTTGTTGACTTAACTCTTTCACTTTCAACTCCAGTTCCGATTGTGTGTTCACGTTGTTGACCGGAGCTGTGTCAATCTCCACTACTTTGTCGGCAGTTTCTGCTAGTTTATCAACTGGAGTAGCAGGATCCATAGTGGCCAAGACACGCTGAGCTGATGGAGGAAGTTTCTGCAAGAACAACTGTCTAAAGATGTCCTTATCGAAGGTTTGTGCGCGTTCGCCTAGAGCGCACTGCATAGCCCTCAGCATTTGAGTGGGCTTACGGTCTCCAAGTTCTTCTTTTGAGATTAACTGATGTAGTTTCTCACGCTCGGAGACAGTGGTGCGGCACAGGATGGCAGACTTCAGATCGTTGTATGGGTCCTCACTCGTGGAAGTAGATACGATGACGTCACGGACTTCAGAGATGATGCTCGCTGGTAGAGAGGACAAAACATGATCGTATTTCGTCCTGCTAGCGGTGATCCTTCCCAAGTTGAATTGTGATTCCACTTGGTGGAACCAAATAAATGGATCACCCGGCCAGAAGACGGGGAGCTTTACGCTCAAGTGGGAGATGGCACCAGCGTCGTCAGGCATCTTCTCCTATGCTTGCTGACGTACAAGCAAGACGACAAGTTACCAACGAAGGAGTGGAGGTTGAGACGAGCGCAGGCACAGAGCGCACGGGCAGGGGTGAGGGCAGAGGGCACGAGCGACATTACAGTCTGGTCCTAGTCGCTCGGGTGAAGGGGGTGATGGGCACGAACGACGTTACAGTCTGGTCCTAGTCGCTCGGGTGAAGGGGGTGATGGGCACGAACGACATTACAGTCTAGTCCTAGTCGTTCGGGTGAAGGGGTAATCCAGCTCCGGAGTCACCAATTGTTGGTTTACGTCGTCGTCGTTGGCCTAGGCAAGCTACGGCTTGGACCGTAGCGCATCTATCCGGTATAGGTTAACCTGGATGATGTAGCCATAAGCACTGCCGCTAGTTAAGTGCCAACCAGTGATTATCTCACTAGCCGTATTGAGTCCGTTAGGCGAAACTGCGACAGTACCAAAGGTGGAAAATATAACCATTGGTTTTCTATTATTTATTTGTAAAATGGACATGGTATTAGATTAAAATAAATATTTGAATATAAATAATTAACTGACAATTGTGATATATAATTAATTATGTTTACATACAATAAAATAATATAGTATACATAAAATTAGTATTAATGTGGTTCACAATTGAATTATAATGGGGTAACTAATTTAAAATGAATTTATACTATTCCGAAATTCAAGACGGTAAAATTAACATTTATCTTGAAACTAAAATAAGAGTATTCACTACAAGGGGTTATGTTATCTGCAGCAGTTCGTATACGTGTACGTAAGTTTTCAAGACTCGTAATCTTCGTCTGATAGACGTGCGATTTGATAAAGCCCCATGCAAAGAAATCTAAAGGGGTTAAATCTGGTGATCTCGCTGGCCAAGGTCTGTTGCTTCCGCGTCCGATCCAGCGATTTGGAAAACGTCCATTTAGATAATCCTGAACAATTTTGGCATAGTGACAAGGAGCACCATCATGTTGATAGACGACGGTACTAACAATCTAGTCTTAGGGAACCTTACTATTGTTTCTTACTCCAGGCTGTACATTACTAGTTTTCTTGTTCATTTCAGAAAAATTGTGAAAATATAGACTTTCTAGTCGTTAATATTAGAACTAAAAGTGAATTATGTCTTCTAAATCAAAATCAATTATTTGGAAGTATTTTAAAGTCTGTGGTGTGGAAAATGAACATAAAGCGGAGTGCAAATTATGTGATGTTACAAACAATGGGAGGTACATCGTGCGTGGTAAAACACCTCGGTCATATTCAACAAAACCATTGTGGAATCACATTCAAAGTAAACATCCTAGCATTAAGTTCAAAGCACTGCATGAAGAGAAGACCGAGTCTGTAGCCACTAACGATTCAGCATATTCGACATATTACATGTTAGAACGTCTGCATGAACAAAGGCAGGTAGTGACAGCATATGCTGCGGAACAAGACATTCCAACACTCACCGCTTATAACTAGGGTTTGGTGGAAAATATTATTCGAGTGCTACAACCATTTGAAGAATTGACCAAACAAGCAAGTAAAGACAGCGAACTGATCAGTTTTGTAATTCCAGCAGTAGCTACACTACATTCTTATCTTTCAAAAAGACAAAAAGATTGTGGGATCCAAACTGTCAAGCAAAACTTGAAAGAAGCGCTGGAAGACCGTTTCATGAAACCGACATGCAGTAAATCTGTAAACCTGGAGCAAAACTGCTTTACGGTGGCTACCCTTTTAGATCCCCGCTACAAGTCGCACTTTCTGAAAGATGCCAATGGGGTGAAACAGCAGCTTGTGGCAGAATTAGTTGAGCACGAAAAACTGCAGAAGAAACATTCTACTAGCCGGGCTGAAGCAAAAGTCGAGGAAGCAGAAGTAGCAGAGGTCGGTTTACCAATGAACTTGGCTGAAGAAACTCATGAGGACATATGGGCTTGCTTCGACCAACTTGTGAAAAAAACTTCAGTGGATCAAGAAGACAGCAGCAGTGCAGACGAATCATGCCAGCTACCCGATGTTTCTCAAACTTCAGACTCATCCAATGCAAAGTGTCCTCTGCTTCATAGGCATTCAAAGGCTAAAAAACTCTGCCTCTTCTACACTTCAGAAATAGATAAGTATCTGTCGCTACCAAACATACACAGGACTGACAACCCAATGAAATGGTGGTGCAACAATGTCAATCAATTTGAAACATTGAAACCAATGGTCCTTAAATATTTAAGTGCACCACCAAGTTCAGTTGCCTCTGAACGGTTATTCAGTGCAGCGGGTCAGGTATATGCAGACAACCGAAGCAAATTATTGCCAGCTAATGCTGAAGAACTGATCTTCTTGATGAAAAATATGAAATATAGTGAATCGTAAATACGTACATTAAGTCTATTTTCATTTATTTTTCAACACATATTGCCATACTATTGATTGCTTGTCTTCATTTTTTCTATAATGTGTGATATCATGATATGTCAATGTTACAGATGTATTAAAATTTTTGATCTGTTTAGCTCAATTAGATCAATTTAATTCTCAGTTTCTGTTTATTATTATTGTGTTAGGGTGGTTGTCATAACCACTTCTTTGGATCCCTTGATTATTAAACTTATTTCTTCTCTCTTTGGGTCGCCATTGTTGCAGATAGAGAGGTTAAAACTAACTAATATAGCTAATAATAAATAATAATACTAATAATAATGCTATTACTTTGTAGGTACCTATAAAAATGTTTATTAAAGATTCATCATCTAAGATATTTAATTAAAATTAAAAGTGCCGGATATCCGGAAAAACCGGATCGTAACCGGATATCCGGCACATCCCTAGTAATAACCCCACTCCTAATCATTATCATGCTAATAGAAGTGGACAATGAAGTAACCAACAATAGTATAGTAACATCCTTTGCTGATGATACAAAAATCATCAGAAAAATTAGAAATGCAGAAGAGGTGGAAGGCCAAAAGATAGTGTAGACACAAAAGGTGGAAACCCAAAAGATAGACATAAAGAGAATACGAGTACACAGATGATAAGAAGACAATAACATGAAATTTAACACCAAAATATTTCAGTTCTTGAGTTATGGAAGAAATGAGGAACTAAATCAGGTAGCATATTATGCTCCAGATAGACAGAAAATTCAGAGAAACACGAAAGCAAAAGATTTAGTAGTTATATTGACCGATGATGCGAAATTTGAGATACAAACTCAGATAGCGATAAACAAAGCAAAAAGAATTACGGGACAGTTACTGAGAACCTTTAAAAGAAGAGAAGAGAAAGTAATGATTCCTCTGTTGAAAATACTGATCAAACCAAAATTTGACTACTGTTCATTCTTGATGTCCCACTATCAAAAAGAAGAAATTAATAAACTAAAATTCAGGGAAATTTCATTGCCAAGATTGATGGCTGCAAAGAACTCAACTTCTGGGAAAGACTTCATACATTAAATCCATATTTAGTGGAAAGAAGAGAGAGATACACCATAATATGGAGCTGGCTAATGAGGCGGGTGGGCCTGGTTGTGTGCGATGAAGATCGCAAGAGAGCAACTCTCTCCTCCACCAGGCCAGGTTAGAGGTGAGGGTTCTAGCTTGATCTTCGTGTGATGAGACCGACGCAAGGAACATCTACAAGGTTACAAGGCTACAAGGTATTCAGAAGTTTTACATGTACTTTTACACAGAAAACAAAGACTTTCCTCCAATCTTCTTTACCTAGAAATATTATCTTCTATTGTCTGAAATCACTCCAAACAGAAGTTTTGAAGATTATTTCTTCTATCTAAAGAAGTTATTTATCATTAAAAGTAGTTATTATATCATCTGACAAGAAGCTTTCATACCCAAAAGAAGTAAAAGCTTCCCCTAGAATGAATGCACCCTCAAAAAGAAGTTATAAGTTGCAAATTTAGAAGGTTTTATTTTCCGTGTAGTTTCTCGAGGATATCAAACCTCACGACTAAAAACCCAATTTACATTCGTGAATTCAGTGGCTCTTTTCACAGTTTAAGCAACTAATATTTGTAGATGATATATTCGGAAAAATCTGAGATCCGAGGCAGATTACATAGACCGTTCTACATAGAGTTGGGTACAGAAGACGTGTAGGTAGACAGAAACCATTTCTCTCTGGGACTAATAAGAGGAAATGAGTGGTCCATGCGGATGAAGGACAAGGCTGATTAGTTTTGGCACTGTTTTGTCTTCTTAGATGAATCAACATTCCAGCAGTTTGCTTTAGGAGGACGGATCTGGGTATGGAGAATCTGTGGTGATATGTTCAATCCCAAATTGGTGCAACCCAATGTGAAATTCGGTGGTTGTACTGTTAAGGCGTGGGCAGGCATTTAACATTCTGATAAAATTGACCTTGCATTTGTAGAGGTACATCTTAATTCACAAGGTTACATATCCATGTTAGGACATCATATTTCAAGAAGATGGTGCCACATTTTGTTATTTTAGGTGGGTATTCACTTTATTCTGGCAGGGCACTGTGTATATATATATATAAAAAGCGTATACATAACACATGAAATACTAATATGAAATTATGTGTTACGTTACTTATATACTGTAGAAAGTATAACTGTAGGGAAACTTTAGGGTGTGGTTAGGTACTTTATGGAAATCGAGGATAAATTAAAGCAAAGGAGGGCGGGGCATGAGAGGACCAATACAACCGGTCTGCAAATGCTGATCTGAGACTCCGAAGGGCAATGTCCGGTCAGCCTTAAGAAGGGCGCAGTCTGGCGATTCGCCGTCCTCGTGTTTCCATCCCGATTGCATGCATGCGACCAAATCGCAAACGGAGAGAGATGCGTGCGCACTCAAAACTAACCCGAGGGAAAACTACGATAACGAGTGCCCGACGTGTGTGTGTGTGTGTGTGTGTGTGTGTGTGTGTGTGTGTGTGTGTAAGCATTCCGCCATAAATGAGATACCAACGAGATAATCTCATTCCCATAACAACGATATTGAGCGAAAAATAGAGAGAGAGAGAGAGAGAGAGAGAGAGAGAGAGAGAGAGAGAGAAATGGGGGAAAAAGTCCTTTGGGAATAGCAAACAAGTTCAGCTTGTTTCCTTTGTGAATTCAAACAGGAAAAGTTATGGAACTAAAAACAATAAAGGTTTTGCAAAAGGTTTGATCACATTGAATAAAGATTTGGATTTTTATCGCTGACAATTGTGATATTCTTCGCTAATTGTAATTATTTATCACGTTTTTCTTCAAGTATTTGTCCACGAGAATGTGGTTCTGCATATATATATATATATATATATATACAGGGTGGGCCGTAAGTTTCCATACATAGGAAAAATAAACATTTTTTTATGGACAACCATTTTTATTTATATATGCTCTACATGGTTGCCATTGTTTTGAAAACACATTTCAATACGTGTTCCCCACTGTTGATGAACACGCATTAGCACAGTTGACGTTATGCTTGTAATGGCGTTGGTGATACGTTCCTTTAGATGATTTATGTCTCGTATCTTTTCCTGATACACCATGGCCTTCAAGTGCCCCCAAAGATAGAAATCAAGGGGGGTGAGATTTGGGGATCTGGGAGGCCACTCCACAGGACCACGCCGACCAATCCAAGCATCCGGAAACTGCTGCTGATCCAAATACCGACGCACGTGAAGACCATAATGAGGTGGAGCTCCATCTTGCTGGAAGTAAACTGGGAAGTTACCTTCCTCGTTTAGCAGGGATGGGAAAATCTCTTCTTGCAACATGTTAAGATACCTTTCGGCATTAAGATTTCCACTGACAAAAATTGGTCCAATAATTCTGTCACCCCATATCCCGGCCCACACCATCACTTTACCGGCACCTTGCATCTTCGTCGGACTCAGCCAGTTAGGGTTAGCATTACTCCAATAACGTATGTTTTGCCGATTAACCTCTCCATTGACGTAAAAATTTGCTTCATCAGTAAACAAGATCTTACGTCAAACGCATATTCTTAGGGTATCTGAAACATAAAAACAAACGTTTAATTTTTCCTATGTATGGAAACTTACGGCCCACCCTGTATATATATATATATATATATACCTTTCGTAACCTTTGGTTAGATTCCGCCCGAATTGCTTATTCTGACAAAGGTCAAGCTTTTCATTCTACCTTAGACCTACAGTTTAATGTGGAATCCGAACCACGCCCCACCAGCAGCCCAGTGTCATAACCACTAGGCCACCCAGGGTACCCATTTATCTACCAACCACTTTCTTTATTGTGTGGAAGGATGAACAGTGGGGTTTTGCTGCGCGCCGCCTGCCGTCACCGGGTCTCGATCCCGGGGCCAATGGATTCGTAGTCAACGTCGCTAACCACTACACCACCGAGGCGCATTTATATATATATATATATACACCGTGTATATATATATATATATATATTATATATATATATGTCGTAATGATTAGTCCAGCGGTTAATCTAAGTGGCTAACCTGGTGTGATGAGATCGAGTCCGGGTTAGGACTTTGACATTTCTGACTTCCTTTTTGGGTTGTGGTTCGGATTTCACGTTAAGCCGTAGGTCTAAGGTGGGGCAACAAGCTTGACCCTCTTCAGAATGAACAATATATATATATGCAGGGCCGCCGAAAGGGCGGGGAAGCCGGGTTATATCCCCGGGGCCCGGACCTCTAGGGGGCCCGGAAAGAGGGGGAGGGTAAAATCTAAAAATATTAATAAAGCAATTGATTAAATAGCAGAGACGAAATACAATTAATGAACATACATTTTATAGAGAATATCATAGTCAAACTGAAACAGATAAAATACATATTATCCGCGGTCCACCAATGCCCAAGACCGACTGACAGATCTGGGAACCATTGTAATTGAAAGCCAGTTAGCCCGTACTTTAAATTTCATCAGAATCATTTACCACTTTGCTAGAGAGAAGGCAAAGAAAGGACACTTCTAATTATGAAAATCTTGCAGTAAACAGTTGGCTTGCCTGCATGGACTGGTACTGCATTTGTAAATTGTATGGTGATAGAATTAATATAATTGATTCGAAAAATAAAATGGTCATTTTCTCCTGAGTTGTTTATTCATACTGTATGGTTTGAATAGTGACTTGGATAATCAGTTTGCTTGTTATGTAGACAAAAAACATTCATAATAAAATACCGAGTAAACAGGGGGGCTCATGGCAGCTCTCGCAGGCCCTATATATATATATATATATATATAATTTTTTGTATATTATTAAGCTTTTGCTTACGAAGTGTCTCCTATTTTTGAACCTGAATTTTGACTCGTGAATACGTGAGTGTTCACACATGAAAATGAGGGGAAGAAAAATTCAGGATAAAATCTTATTTTAATTTCCGTTGACTAAAAAACTTCCTCCAAGAAATGGTTTAACGAGCAAATGAAATTGCCGGTAGTATGTGGGATGCGGAGGGAGCGAGAGAGAGATTGAGAGAGAGAGAGAGAGAGAGAGAGAGAGAGAGAGAGAGAGAGTAAAATAGTAAGTTACCTCGGAAGTGTCTTCGAACACTATTTATAACTGCTTCCAAAGGACTTTTCCTTTCATTAACTTTTATTCAGAAATATTTCTATCTATTTTGTGTAAAAATGCTTTTTTAGAAGTGATGTGCGGTAGACATTTTTATATTTTCGTTAGTTAGACTTATAAAGCTAACTCAAAAAGGCTGGGGTGACGGATCTTCAGGTGATCCGTATTTACATATTTAAAGAAACTCCTGTTAGTTTTAAAGAAATATTCCCTTTTTGAAAGAGTTACAGATAAAAAAAAAAATTATCTTGTGCGTTTCATTTCCTTTCACACACACACACACACACACACCTACATATATATATAGTGGTGCAACCAGTGTTTGATTGCACTTTTGCGCGTGGGTTCACTTCTCCCGGATAGGCCGGACGTTATCATACCCATAGCTTACAAAAGAGGTTTGCAAGGTAGAATAGAAACACACAATCCCTCGTAATTTTTATTTCACCAAAATAAAATTTCACACACAAATGTCCGTTATCCGGAATAATATTTATAAATTTTAGTTCATTAATAACACTGGTCAACAAGTATTTTTCATCAGATATATTATGGGTGGGCTAGATAGCTGTTGGGACACTGATTCCAAATCTGTTTTTGGTTTTCCTCTAGCATGTCTAGTTTTCGAAATGAGACCGATCATATTATATATAATAAATATAATATATATATATATATATATATATATATAATACAATACTATATATAATATATATAATATGCATATAACTAGTAAACCCTCGTCCAACGCGTGTTTGTCCAGTGCGAATTTGCTTATATGCGGAAAAATAAATCCGAACAATTATTTGCCGAAAGCGGAAATTTTGATTATACACGGTCCACCAAACACGCTCTAATACAGTAGTACTGTACGGCTGCCAATGCGCGCTCTAGTATTTTCTCCTACACTCTCCAACACTCCTGCATCTCCCTCCCTCTCACGTCACCCCTCGCATCACCCTTTGTCTCAGTCCCGCTAACGCGTAAAGTTCAGTGAAGTTCTGTTTGATTGTTTTTGTCGTATTTTGCCGTTGTTTTGCTATTACCCTTAGACAGCAGATGGCACCAAAACGTAAAGCATTTGCAAGTGATAGTGAAGAAAAGTCTTAAGGTTATGACATTAGCCGAAAAAATAAAGATTTTAGATAAGTTGAATGGTGGTATGAGCATAACATCACTTGGCCGTGAGTATGCTTGTTCGAATGGATTATGTGACTGGTTGAACCAAATGAAAAAGTCTATGCTATTCGCTATACTCATGATATGGAGGGAGCCGAGAGACCATCATGGCAATTGTTACGTTTGCAATGTCAGCATAACTGGATTCACTGTGAAGAACAAGCATAACATCGTTTATCCGATCGTTTAGCCGATATTGACTACACACCTGACGAAGAGCAATCGGAGCCGGAGAGGCTTACCCAAAACGAGTTGAATGACCTCATTAGAGACCTAGCCCTCTCCAAAGAGAAATCAGAACTTCTCTCCTCGAGACTCAAGCAGAAACACTTACTTGAGAAGAACGTCCGAGTGTATCACTATCAAAAATTAAATCATGATTTGGCGACATTCTTTACAGTAGATGGTCCGTTCTGCTATTGCTATGATATCAATGGACTTTTCGAGAACTTGTCACAGTTACACACACCATCTGAGTGGTGCCTCTTCATTGATTCCTCACAGCGAAGCTTGAAAGCGGTTCTCCTGCATAACGGGAACTTAAAGCTGTCCATCCTGATCACCTACTCCGTTCATCTAAAGGAGATGTACGATAACATGAATATACTACTCGAAGCAATCCAATACAGCACTTATCAATGGAATATCTGTGGTGATTTCAAAGTCATTGGTATGTTAATGGGCATGCAAGGAGGGTTCATGAAATACTGTTGTTTCCTATGCCTATGGGGCAGCCGTACTACCGTACTACCGCGGATCATTACATCAGATGTGACTGACATCAAAGAAGCACATACGAGCCAGGAACGGGCAGTGTCCAGTGTGTTCCTTTAGTTGATCCAAAGACGATTTTACTGCCACCTCTCCACATTAAGCTTGGATTAATGAAAATTTTTGTGAAAGCGATGGGTAAGGCGAATTTGAGAGGGTTTTGATACCTTGTTGAGAAATTTGCAAACATCAGTGCTGCGAAATTGAAGGAGGGAATCTTTGTGGAGCCCAAAATCAGGGAGGTTCTGCAGGATGAAGGCTTTGAAGAAAGCTTCAATGCCTTAGGACTAAAAGTATGGCAGGTTTTCAAATGGATTTGTGGAAACTTCTTGGGTAACGATAAGTCTTCCACATACAAAGATGGAGTTCAGAAACTGCTTGATGCATATCAAGAAATGGGCTGTCACATGTCCTTGAAAATACATTTTTCACATTTGCATCTAGATTCCTTTCCCGAAAACCTTGGCAAGGTGAGGGACGAACAGGAGGAACGCTTCCATCAAGACATCCAGTCAATGGAAAATCGCTACCAAGATTTTTGGAACGAAAGTATGCTGGTAGACTACTGCTGGATGTTGTACCGCGACAATCCGGACAAGGTTTACAAAAGAAAATCGTACTCGCAACGTTTTTAGGTTGGTGTACATTTCTTTTTATGAATAAAGTTGTACTTTTATGATAAAGTCTACTGAAATTAACACCAGTCATATTTTGATAATTAGATGTGCTAAAGGAAAACCGAAAACAGATTTGGAATCCGCGTACAAAACTGGTCTAGAAAAGTGTGTATACATCTTTGATGAGAGAAAAAAATTCGATTTTGTCGACCAGTGTAATTTAACTTATGAACAATTTATTTAAAACATTTGAATTCCGTCTCAACTAGGTTATACAGAGGGTTTTTTTTAAGTGTGATTCATGAGATACATCTAACACAGCACTTAATTAACATTTTCTTAAAAAAAAGTATCTATAGAAATATTTGTCTCAAAAGTTCCACGCGTGTTCCGCAGAATTTTCGAGAAATAAGTTCACCAAATTATTTATTTGAGCACGAACTGTACCCAGTGATTTCTAGTAATTTATCACAATAAACGCACCAATTTGGAACTTAGAATTTAGAATTATGAAGCAGTGAAAATGTCACCATACCCGAAAAAAAGGACGCACACTATAACTTGATTTTGAAACGGTGACTGTGCTACTTAACGCCTAGAGGAAAGCCGCAACAGAGCTACTTAGCCTAAAGAGGCAAGACTTATAATACAACTTAGGTCATGAACTAATTTACAAATTATTTAGAATCCGCCTAATTATAGTCCAAATTGCTGGTATCCCGCCTTTAATTGTTGATCTATCAGCCTATTACAAAACTTTTCTATATCCAAACAAATTAGGTAACTGAACAACAAAGTTTGTGACGTCATTCGTTCCAAGGTTTTTATCCATACAAAAATGAAAGAAAGAGTTTCCCTTTCCCCTCACTGGCTGTTGCAAAAAACACTGCCTTCCGATTAGCCATTAATACCTTCTTCAAAGGAAAACTCCGCCTTTCTCTCTTAAAAAGAGCTTAACATTAAATTCCTTTCCCCTGAAACTACACGTCCTTCTCAACCTCGTATTTTTCTCATAAATGTAACGAAATTCCGACTTTACTCCAATAAATTACTAGAATATATTCCAACTAACCTTGTAGTCTAAAAGAACTTTATTTTAAAAAGGGGATTTGAGGAATATATGACCAAACTTCATGAATCATTCTCGTCATTCGACATGAATTAAAAGAAAAATTAAATTTTAACTCTTCCCAACCTTCATTTTCAGAAAATTTAAACACGAAACAAAGAGAAAAACCTCCAAATTAAAAAAAACTCTTTCAAACCACAAAGAATGTGTCACTTGGAAATACTTTTAAAGTAACCTAACGAAATAAAAGAACCGTCTTTTACCATATAGAATACTTAAGATCGAAATTAGCTTCCAACTGTTTCCCCTCTTGCGACATGTGGTTTTTGTTTGTCAGAGGTTAACGTTGTGGTTCATTCGTTGGTTTCATCGGAACTCTATTTTTGATTCTCAAATTTAAAACTATTTAATTTTCACCAAAATTAAATATTTAAAAAAGTCACTTCATGGCTATATTTTTTTATTTCTTTGATCTTATTATGAATTTTTTTCCGCATCATTTTGCTACGCAGTTACATATACTAAATTGTCGATCACGAAAATATATATATTATTGATGTGTTTATATGTATACATGATATATTCAAAATGAAAGAAGGAAAATCATTTTGATTCTGGAATAAAGTAAACGTAACAGCAAATCATCGTCAATCCCAAAAGAGAGAGAGAATCGAAACCACGTCCCTCGAATCCCATTACCAAATTGATTTCACAAAGCACATAGGAACCGACTTTCTCTGCCACAAATAGAATGGAATTATATTATGCATATCATTATACTCGTATCGAAAGACTTGTTTGGGCATCCAGACTAACGCCAACAACATAATCAATTGAATAGGGGTTCTGGAGGGGGGGCGAAGGGGGCGAGAGAAGGGTGACTAGGAAGCGGGGGGTGAGGGGATATGTAAGAGAATTAAACATGTCGTAAAAGACGGCACAACACACTGAACGAGCGAAAACAAGAGAAATCATTAATGTACACATAAATGAGAATATATTAGCGAATGTAAACGATTTTAAAGTCTTCTGTGCAATATATCTTCTATATTTAATATTGATTTCCATATTATAAAGGGAAACGATAATTTAAGGCGAAGTTTTCTCGTAGATCATCAGATAAAATTGGGAGGGGGCAAAAAATGATAATTTGAAAAGGAGAAATAAACATCCAAAGGTATGTATATTAGAGAAAAATGTAAATTTCGTGTGTATATATATATATATATATATATATATATATATATATATATATATATACATTTCAACTGCAAAGAACACGCAGTATAAATAACGTAAAGAACGACGCTTGTATAGGAGAACATTCCGCGCAAGATGAGAAGAGAGAACGAACAAATGAAAAAAGTTAGGTAACCACCCGGGAATCGAACCCGGGATCTTCCGATTGCCGGTCAGATATGATAACCATTACACCACAGGCCTCACTCGAACAAATGCCGTAATTCCTCTACATACGCAGAAACCAATGCCCCAAGGGGGCACCTCCCGCATGCCGTATCTATATATACACATTTCAACTGCAAAGAACACGCAGTATAAATAACGTAAAGAACGACGCTTGTATTGGAGAACATTCCGCGCAAGATGAGAAGAGAGAACGAACAAATGAAAAATGAGGTAACCACCCGGGAATCGAACCCGGGATCTTCCGATTGCCGGTCAGATATGATAACCATTACACCACGGGCCTCACTCAAACAAATGCCGTAATTCCTCTACATACGCGCAGAAACCAATGCCCCAAAGGGGCACCTCCCGCATGCCGTATCTATATATACATTTCAACTGCAAAGAACACGCAGTATAAATAACGTAAAGAACGACGCTTGTATAGGAGAACATTCCGCGCAAGATGAGAAGAGAGAAAGAACAAATGAAAAAATTCGTTCGTTCTCTCTTCTCATCTTGCGCGGAATGTTCTCCTATACAAGCGTCGTTCTTTACGTTATTTATACTGCGTGTTCTTTGCAGTTGAAATGTATATATAGATACGGCATGCGGGAGGTGCCCCCTTGGGGCATTGGTTTCTGCGCGTATGTAGAGGAATTACGGCATTTGTTCGAGTGAGGCCCGTGGTGTAATGGTTATCATATCTGACCGGCAATCGGAAGATCCCGGGTTCGATTCCCGGGTGGTTACCTCATTTTTTCATTTGTTCGTTCTCTCTTCTCATCTTGCGCGGAATGTTCTCCTATACAAGCGTCGTTCTTTACCATATATATATACACACGGTATATATATATATATATATACACACAGGGTGAGTCAAAAGTCTCCATACATAAGCAAAATAGTCACTTTAGGTATTAGGCAATCACTTGTAAGTCACAAAATATGCTCTATGTGGGCACCATTACACTGAATGCACATACGGGTGCGTTCCCCCCAGTCAAGGCAAACGCGCGTTAACAAAAAAATAAAAAATAAATAATCATTTATTTATCATGACCATTGCCTAAGATTGTATATTGAATACGTGGCACTGAGCTATTCTATCATTGCTTAAGGTCACTAAATAATAAGATGGGAAGAAAACCTCTCTCTCTCTCTCTCTCTCTCTCTCTCTCTCTCTCTCTCTCTCTCTCTCTCTCTTCTCTACTGAGGCATACAGACAAACACACAATACCCTATATATACATATATACAATGAAAATAGACTCTGAAGCACGTTAAAGAAAATAAAATTCACTAAATTTCTTGTATAGATTGAAAAACCCCACGAAACGACCTAATAATCGCTCAAAACACTTTTCAGCATCTCTTCCTCCTCCTTCAGTGATCGAATTTTGTCCCTCTTATATATATATATATATATATATATATGTTTTCGTGCGTGTCTCTGGCGCCAATGAATTGAAAAGAAATTATAAACTCAACCAAAGAAAAGGAATAGGAAAAAGATGAGCGACAGTGAAGAGTAACGTACATAAAACAGGTGCTTCGGAGGGCATTACAACCACAGTATATACAAAGTTGGACTTTATTTTGACATCACAAATCGTTGCCGCGATCTCAACAGCCTTCTTTTATTTACCTTTCGGCATGTAAATGCATTTTTCCCTGTGTGAGACTCGCGCTACACCCATCTCCTCATTTTGGTTAAGTGACTCTTCGCCTTTATATATATATATATGTATGTATATATATATATATGTGTGTGTGTGTGTGTGTGTGTGTGTGGAGGAAAGGACGATGTAAAAAAATTTTTGACAAACAGACAAAGGTACATAACATTACTCGAGTGGTAACTGTGTGCGCCAATAAGAATGTTTTGAAACGATATTCATCATTTTGTGTTAATTAGATCAACCAAGAAGCAAGTTCATAAAACTACATAAAGCGTTTAAATTTTTATGGACTATTGTGTTGATGTTTCTATGTTTGCATATCACAGACAGAACTAACAAATGAAGAATAACTCAAATAAAGTAATTATAATGAACACTGTTGTGACGGCAAATTTGTGTGCCGAAATCTCTTACGAGAAAAGAAGCAGAAATTTTAGTTTTAAGATTTTGTTGTTTAAATTTCTAAAGCAAGGTAGTTTAGATTATCGTTATTGAAGAATATCAATAGGTTTCTTGTTACAGGGTTAAAAAATAAAAATGTTTCAGATTGTTTAACGTTCTTTCGATTTTTATTTTTGTATTCTCATGGTAAGAGTATAACCCAGGACAGCCTCGCGGTAAAGATATATGGCACTGGCAGGGTCTTGAAAGGCACCTCTCGGCCCGTAAGAATGGAAAACAAACTGACCTGTTTCATGTGAGAGGGTTTTGTTTTTTCTTCGCTTCGTGGTTAAACTTTTGTGAGACAGACTTCGAATCCCCTTGTTAAATTGGACCATGACGTTGGTCATAAATTTGAGAAACCAAGTGGCTTCGAAGAAAGAACTTTATTTTAAGTTGATTTTTAAGGAAAAGGAGGAGCTTTGTTTTTGGAAGGGAATGTCAATATCCATTCAAAGGACAATGATTCTTGTAACACCCAGTGAGGGAAAAAGAGAAGCTCCTTCTTTCCTTATGTATGGATGAAAGCTTTCGTAGGGACGACCTTATGTAATGAAAATGTTTGGATAGGTCATTCAGAATATTGTAAGGCGGAGTCTTTGAAATTTTAAGGTGTAACTTAGATTTCTAAGTTAGTTGTAGATCCGTCTTCGAAAGTTAAAAGTGGCTTGTAAGAATAACTCTTTAAAATCTGTGATATGTTTGAAAATTTCTAAGTTGATTTGAAATTGTCTTAAGTTGTTCTAAAATCTGAATTTCCTTTGTTTTTGCGAACTTATGTGTAAAAGCTTTATTGTTAGCGACCGAAAAAAGAACTTTGTGGAATTCCTTTTAACTTAATTTTGTTCAAATTAAATGTTAAACTTTAAGTTTGCGACATACTGTATTAGGTTTCCTCAGGGAAGAGTCAATATCTTGTGCTGAAGTTGGTTCCCGTGGAAACCCGGGAATTTAGTGCATGAATTCAGTTATTGTGAAAAGTAATCTAATTTATTTGACGGACTTTTTTCTGGAAAAATCTGCGGAGCTCACGCAGAACTGTTCAGAGTAAATTTCCCAAATTTTTATAAGTAAACCATTTTTGTAAACTCCTTAGATTACGAAATTTGAATTTAGTGCTGTTTTAAAGTTACACGCAAATAAAAAAACCCTCTGTATAAATGTTTTTTTTGAGACCTAAATACTTGCAAACATTCTCTTTAAATTAAGAATTTGATTTTTTAAACAAAATTTGTAATCGCACATCCGCATATTTCTTTCAATTTATGTCTTAATTGGAGTGAAATTAAATAAACTTTATAAGAGGGAGTGTCGTTTCTACGCTACATTGCAATAGGCCTCTCTTGTAAGCTGAGAATAAATTCAAAGTGGGCTTCAAGTAAGCCGAGGGAAACTACCCGTATAAAATTGAAAGGCCATCCGAGTGGATAGGCAGAGCCATCCAGAAATAAATGAACCACGCGCGTACGAAATAAGTGCAATCGGAAAAGGGTGTGCACTGTGCACCATATAAATGAACTTCACACTTAAACACTTGAAATGAATGAATGATGCAAACTCACAACGAAAAAGAAAAAAATTATTCCAAGGTCTTTCGTGTATTCAACAACATTCCCTGACGAGGTGTATTGTGAATATATATATTTTTTGGTATATACTCTAGGTATATAGGTGGATTGTATATATATATATATATATATATATTGGTGGTGGACCGGATATCCGCATCATTTTTAACATCTGCATCCACACTTCTGACTGCGGATGTTATGCGGATATTACCTCTAATAAATTATGCAATTTACAATTAAATTAGCTTATAAAGTAGCTTATAAAGCCCAGTCATGCACATTTCATGTACAGTATTAATTATTAATGAACAAACAAATATATAAACCTCAAAATATAAATACCTGGTAACACAGAAAATTGAATGAAACTTGTTTCATTCAATTTTCTGTGGCTGAAACTCTTGAGAAAGTTATTATTTTTATCATAATGAAAACATTAATATTAATTTTAATTCTTATGCATTGCCTGCCATAATAGTAATATCAAGAAATTTGAAAAATTATGTCATATATTCATAATTCTATATTATATTGATAGATTAACTAAATATCCGCATCCGCATCCATCCGCGGATATTGAAATTAAAAATCCGCATCCGCAGATGTTGAAAAACTGACATCCAGTCCACCACTAAATATATATGATGAATAAAACCACGAAGGAAAGGAAACACAGAGTGGTGCTCAAGCGCTTTCGTCTAATGACATCCTCAGGAACACTGAAGTAAATAGAGTTCAAGACTATATATAGGTTACAAAAAAAAAATATATATATATATACAGGGTGGGCCGTAAGTTTCAATACATAGGAAAAATTAAACGTTTGTTTTTATGTTTCAGATACCCTAAGAATATGCGTTTGACGTAAGATCTTGTTTACTGATGAAGCAAATTTTTACGTCAATGGAGAGGTTAATCGGCAAAACATACGTTATTGGAGTAATGCTAACCCTAACTGGCTGAGTCCGACGAAGATGCAAGGTGCCGGTAAAGTGATGGTGTGGGCGGGATATGGGGTGACAGAATTATTGGACCAATTTTTGTCAGTGGAAATCTTAATGCCGAAAGGTATCTTAACATGTTGCAAGAAGAGATTTTCCCATCCCTGCTAAACGAGGAAGGTAACTTCCCAGTTTACTTCCAGCAAGATGGAGCTCCACCTCATTATGGTCTTCACGTGCGTCGGTATTTGGATCAGCAGTTTCCGGATGCTTGGATTGGTCGGCGTGGTCCTGTGGAGTGGCCTCCCAGATCCCCAGATCTCACCCCCCTTGATTTCTATCTTTGGGGGCACTTGAAGGCCATGGTGTATCAGGAAAAGATACGAGACATAAATCATCTAAAGGAACGTATCACCAACGCCATTACAAGCATAACGTCAACTGTGCTAATGCGTGTTCATCAACAGTGGGGAACACGTATTGAAATGTGTTTTCAAAACAATGGCAACCATGTAGAGCATATTATATAAATAAAAATGGTTGTCCATAACAAAATGTTTATTTTTCCTATGTATGGAAACTTACGGCCCACCCTGTATATATATATATATAGTAAATATAGAAATAAAAATTGTGGGAAGAGCATACAAATTTGTAAGGAAAACTACCAATTTTAGCACTTTGCCTGAATTCAACACAAGATCAAATGGATTGTTTACAACCAATTTTATTGATAATGCCTGAATGATATACGTATATGTCACAAAAAAAAAATAAAAAAATAAAAATAAATTGAAAAATAAAAATTGTAAGAGGAGCATACAACTTTATAAGGGAAAATTACCAAAGGTTTAGCACTCTGCCCTTCTTGTCTAAATCCGTTCTGAACGAATTCAAAACAACGGGATCGAGTTGAAAAAGACCTTTGCTCATGTTAAAGTTATTTGTAAGTTGAATAATAACAGACTCAAGAATATTTCTATTAACAATGTTGCTAGAGTGAAACAAAACTGAAGCATTATTCCAATCAGTACTATGGGATAACTCTGACAAAAGGACAAAAAGGGCACTGGACGACTGTTCCGTTCTAACGGAATATTGATGCTGTTTAAACGCGTGTGCAAATCCTTTCCCGTCTGACCAATGTGAAAGGAATCACATTGTTTACCAATTTTATAGATAATGCCTGAATTATTGGTAGGGCTACTTTTTACTATGATATTTTTCACAATATTGTTATATGAATATGCTATATTAATATCCAAAAGTTTAAGTACATTAGCAATCCTAAAAAGCCCGGGAAAAATGGAAGTACTAAAATATTCTTTGACAAAGTGCGAGTGTTATTATTCACACGATAGAAGGTTCGTTTTGCCTTGTTAAGACAAGATTCCATAAACGCAGGTGGGTAGCACAGATCACTTCCAATACCGTTGATTTTTTCCAATTCGGCATCGATGTATTCCGGACTGGCGATCCTAAGAGCGCGGAGAAACATTGTAGAAAATATGGCCTTCTTAGTGGGGGTGTCATGTCCAGAGTAAAAGTGTACGTAGGACAAACTGTTTGTTTTTTTCCGATAAATACTAAACTTAAAACCTGGGCTTTCCCTATGTACACGCACATCCAAAAACGGGATTGAGTTGTCTTGTTCCACTTCTAAAGTAAACTTAATGGAGGGGACTTGATCATTTAACTGAAGGAGGAAGTCATCCAGGTCACGATTCATGGGCCAGATACACAAAATATCGTCGACGTACCGCAACCATGGAATGCCAACCCCCAGGATTCTCGGAATGTAAGTAATTTCGAAAAACTCCATATAAATATTGGAGAGGAGGGGCGATAAGGGGTTGCCCATGGCCATCCCAAAAACCCGTTGAAAATACTCGCTATTGAAAGTGAATTTACAGTCTTTGATGCAAAGTTTAATAAGTTCCAAAACAATGTGTGCGGGTAGTGGCAGGTCGTACTTATGTAATTCTCGGGAGAGAAAGTCAAGCATATCGTCAATCGGCACTTTTGTAAACAATGAACAAACGTCAAAACTGATCAATCTATCGTTGGTTTCAGTGCGTACATTATTCAATTTTTCAGTGAGATCCATGGAATTTTTTACATGTGAATCAGAGATAGTTCCGAGAATGGGGGACAAGACTTTGACAAGCCATTTGGAGAGTTTATATGTTATATTTTTCACGTGTTACTTTCGTGAAATAATTTTCATGCGCCTCGATGGTGTAGTGGTTAGCGTCGCTGACTACGAATCTATCGGCCCTGGGTTCGAGACCCCCGACGGCAGCCGGCGCGCAGAAAAACCTAGCTGTTCATCCTTCCACACAAAGGAAGTGGTTGGTAGATAAATGGGTACCCTAGGTGGCCTAGTGGTTACGACGCTGGGCTGCTGATGGGGCGTGGTTCGGATTCCACGTTAAACTGTAGGTCTAAAGTGGAGTGAAAAGCTTGACCTTCGTCAGAATGAACAATTCGGGCGGAAGCTAACCAAAGGTTATATGTATCAGGGGCGACGCCAGGCTTCTGTGGATACTGAGGCTCAAACCTTTCAAGCATATATAATTATATACAGGGTGTTTGAAAACTTTCTGTACAAATTGTAATGGGGGATAGGCAACACCAAGACAAACCTTTTTCGTCTATAAGTGTATATCCACTGACGTCACCATTCGGCGCGAGAGGGCGCCGCTGCAATTGGCTAAAAGGGGAAGTGGGCTAGACTCGCGCTTGCCGCGGGCATTCTTAAATCGGACGTAGTACGCGTAACATGGAGCGCTTCACGACTGCTGAGATGGCTGACATGCATATGGTGTATGGGGCTGCTAATGGAAACGGAAGAGCTGCTGTGAGGTTGTACCGACAGCGCTTCCCAAACAGACGTGTGCCAAACCACCAAACGTTTGCGCATTTGCATCGGCGACTGCGAGAAACTGGAACATTCCATGCAAACATGCATGACACTGGTCGGGAGAGAAACGTGCGCACTCCTGACATTGAAGAAGAAATCCTACGGCGATTTGAGGACAATCCAAGCGCAAGCACGCGAGGTGTTGCACGTATCCTCGGTGTGAACCACGACCTGGTCTGGAGAGTGTTGCACGAGCAGCAGTTACATCTGTTTCATCGTCAGAGAGTCCAGGCATTACAACCTCGGGATTACCCTCTTCGTATGGAATTCGCACGCTGGTTTCTGCAGCAGACAGTGGTGCAGCCTAATTTTCCGGCTTACGTGCTGTTCTCAGATGAGGCCTGTTTCACACGTGAGGGTGTGTTTAACATGCACAATTCTCACGTGTGGGCGCACGCAAATCCACATGCTACACGGGTGCATGCTCATCAAGAACGGTTCGCCGTCAATGTTTGGGCGGGTATCGTCCATGCAAGTTGATTGGGCCGTACCTGCTGCCTGCCCGACTCGACGGGCGGGTTTATCGGATATTTCTTGAAGAAACGTTGCCGGAACTGCTGGAAGATGTTCCCGTGGCTATTCGTAGACGAATGTGGTTTCAACACGACGGGGCCCCAGCACACTCCAGGAACGATGTGCGGGATTATCTGAACGCCACTTTTGGGGACCGATGGATAGGCCGGGGTGGGCCCGAAGCCTGGCCACCGAGATCGCCCGATTTAACATGCCTCGATTTCTTCCTGTGGGGACACATGAAAAACCTCGTGTACGAGACTCCCATTTACTCAGAAGAAGACCTCGTAGCAAGAATCGCTGTCGCCGCTGGAACTGTTCCCGAAATGCCGGGAATCTTTCGACGTGCACGTCGGTCAATGCTTCGACGCTGTCGGGCATGCATTGATGCTACCGGTCGCAACTTTCAGCACCTTTTTTAAATAAACATGCCTTCTTTAAATAAACATGTTACGCGTAATACGTCCGATTTAAGAATGCCCGCGGCAAGCGCGAGTCTAGCCCACTTCACCTTTTAGCCAATGGCAGCGGCGCCCTCTCGCGCCGAATGGTGACGTCAGCGGACATACACTCATAGACGAAAAGGGTTTGTCTTGGTGTTGCCTATCCCCCATTACAATTTGTACAGAAAGTTTTCAAACACCCTGTATATTAGGGCGGAGTGAAACACAACTTTTTATTTCAAATTTATTTGCCTCACTTGTTTTTTGGTGTATTAAAACATAAAAATGATGTATTCAGTCATTTAATGTAACTCAAACCATCTCTCGCATTTTTACATAAAAGCAAAATGGCCATCAGCCGGTTGTCCATAAATAAAAAATATGCTCATAACATAAAAACTAAGTGTTTTATCAAAAAAATAATTGAAGAAAAACGCTTTATAATGCAAAACTATACTTAAAAAACACCATTGTGCATACATTGTATTGAAATAAAATTGTATCTGGTCTCACTTGGTTGGATGCCATAAATCAATTACATTTGAATGCGATATAAAACCCACTCATCTCAAATATTATTATTTTTTCAGGAGAGGCATCAGATCCTTTTTGGTTTCAACTGAGGGAAGCAGAGAGCGACTTTTTATTCTTGACCTAATAAATCCGTCTCTTGATTCCTGTGATATTTTTGATGTTGATGCATCTGTAACCAACTTCACGGCTCTTTCGACGTTCTGCGTGTGAATGGGGTATTGCTCAACTTTGAAACATTTTGTTTTGTACTCAAACAATTCTTCACCACACAATTTAGAAGTGAGAGGTGGTTCACTGATATCAGTCCTATCCCAGAAGATGATGTCTGTCCAATGTAATGCTTTGAAGTTCAATTCTGGTACTCTAAATTCTCTGATTTTCCTTGTATTGGCTTCCTTACACTTTCTTGTCTGTATTATTCGATCGATTGCAACTTTGCGCACTTTTGATCACTATCTGACAGTATTGATAGCAGAATATTTTCCGAGTGAGCAAAATAGGCATTCCGTGATATATAAGGTTGGACAACTTTTTGTATATCTTGGGGTAACAGGTTGAACCTTTTTATCGCATCAAAGATATGTTTGGGTCCATCAGGCAGATACAGTTTAAATTTTATATTGAACCAGTTAGGACCATAGTTTGTTACTGTAAACAAAACAAGGCTACGTAACTCTCTGGAGGGATTCTTTTGGGAGACATAATAACGACATAGTCTATTAGCCAGAGTTAACCATCTAGAGTTGTTAAGGGGACCAGGCTTGAGTTTCTCTAGGCTTCCGTCAACATATCCTTCTCTTATGACCCCAATTATTCTGAACATGTATTGTTGATCATTACTTAAATCTTCTATGAGCTCATCTGTGAGAACTGGGATGCTATCGGCCCCATCCGTAATTGGGGAGAACTTTATCACAGGCATCTCATGGCAAGTCTTAAGAGCATTACCAATAGATCCACTGAATGATCTTGGCCCAGTTGTTTTCCCGTCGTATCGTTCAAACAGATGCCTTAAGGGAAGTTCATTTGTATGTAGCATACAAATGCTCCATTGCAATGGTCGGTTCAGCTTCTGCTCGATGAAATGGATTATGCCATCTTTAGACCCAGTGTTGACATTCGTACTGTCGCACCCTATCACCTGGAGATTCTGGTCTAGTGTCACTTCATTTAAGTAAGCGAACAACGATTCAGATACATCACTTGCTTTTCCAGATTTAGGGCTCAAATGGTTAAGGTATTCTCCACCAGGCTCACTCAATAGTACATAATGTTCTTCAACAATTATATCCTGGTACCATTTACTATCTTTATTTGTCGTTACCAACGTCTTGTCTTTTCTCCCATCGAAATATAAAACTTTAACATCAGCATAACTTTGTGCAGCATCAACTTGTAATGTTTTTCTCAATTTCTGTCTCTCTCTTCTCACCTTACTTCGATCAGTAAAAAAGTTACCGTCTTTTTCGGTAATGATACCCAAATCCACCAAAGTAGCTAAAGTAATGGCCGATCCAGCCCTATCTGAAACACCAAATCTGTCTGCTTCCATGGCGAGATTGGGTAAAGGGGCTCTCATTTGAATGTTGGAGCATTCATATTCAGACTCAGTTGTTGAACTTTCTTCGGTACTAGAGAGATCAATATTAGTATCAAATGAAGGCGCATTATCAATGACTACTTTTTCGAATTCTTCATGCATGATTATTTTTCTTCGCTTACTTCCTTGTTGCTCCTTCAACTTTCTTGCATTTCTTTTTGCTATAGATCTTGAAAGGGTAACATCCACACCTCCAATCACCATATTTCGCATAGTCCTCTGATCCTCAAGGAATTCCAGTTCTTCTTTGGGTATTCTTGATTCTTTTGGACAAACACAAATAATATTTTTCTTTACATCCGCTTTTTCGGCAGACAAAATCTTGGTGCGAAACGAAGTTGCATTTATAGGCACAAATGTCAAAGAGTTCTATCAATGAGTTTTTGAACAATTCAATAAGCTTCGCACTGCTTTTGGATCGATTGAGTTGCGTAACCTTGTCGGCAAAGCGTTTCCGCTTGGTAATTATGGATTTTTTACTCATTGAGGGTATTGATGAACGCCTCCACACTTCGATCAATGCTTCTACTATCGTTTCGAGAATATCATTATTTGTCAATTTTGACAGATGAGCCTTCCTTCAGTAGAAGAAAATATCTCCCAACCTGCATATTAGAGGGTAAGACATTATGTGGCAATTCACTTGGAATTCCGAACAGAAAATGTTGCTTCACCGACTGTCTAGTTAGTAGGGATTTGGCCATATTTAGATATGAGGTTAAATTTCTACAGAAATATCACATAATGAAAATCTGAAAAAAATACAAAACACGGAATTAGTTAAAACAAATTATATATAAGCTCTAAAACTAAAATGTAAACATATTTAACTCAATGGTCTTTGTAGCCACCCATGCTACAATATGCAGCATGCGGCTCCTACCCCCATCCCTTATCAGCCATATGCAAGAGTGTCATTGACCTCGAGTGAGACTGGTGTTTAGATAAGCGTCTGTGTGCGCTTAAGGAGTTGGTGATTAGTAAGTATCGCTTGTGTTGTTTCAATATATTTACTCGTTATGATAGTTATAACCAAATAACGCACAATATAACGCGATATATTCTCTCAAAAACCGATAGATATTATACTAGGGGGCTTTCAAAATATGACTTTCCGCCATTTTTTTTCGACAAAAATGCGGCGGGTGGAGGGTTCTAAAAAGAAAATATTATCTTTCTAGAACTTCTAGAGGGTCAATACACCAAATCATGAATGAGGGAAGACAGTTTAATATCTTCACTCCACCCTAAATTTTATATATATATATATATATATATATATATACATATATATATATATATATATATATATATATATATATATATATATATATATATATATATATATATATATATATATATATATATGAAAATGAAGTGAAAAGGTTTATTGGCAGACTATAGCCCATATGACAAATATTATTAATACAATGACAGTTCATATACTAAGGATAGAAATATATACAATTGATTAGAAATAACACTGTAATGTCGAAGTTAAGTGGAGCTACAGACACGTTTTCGTACCAAAAAGTCCATAACTTAGAGGATAAATGGCAGGACTCATGGATAGCTTAGATGATCGGGTTGGTTGATTTTTTAATTCTTTGCATTAGACTGTGTTGAGCACGTCTTGTTACCTTCTGGAAGCTCGGGACATTGCCGGTGGCAAACATTTGCGAAGCTGAGCATCTCGGAGGTAATTTATGTAAGAGTCTAAAAGACCTGTTGTACAGCAAATTTAGAGTTCTGCCAGAACCTTTTTTATAATTCACCCACAGTTGCTGTCCATATATATTACTGCACAAAGTACGAAAGAGAGTGTCTTTAGCTTCACTTGTACAAAATCGAAAGTTCCTTATGGTCTATTCGCTTTAGCACACAGGCTTCGAGATTGTTTTCTTATATCCGAGTCATCACTCAAGGAGCTGGTAATAGTTTTACCCAAATACTTAAACTCTTGTACTTCCTCAATTACTTCACCATTCATCTTAAACCTTATATCAGCTGGTTGATTACAGCTTTTAGGATGAAATTGTATAACCTTAGTTTTTGTAACATTAAAAAGAATATCATGTTTCTGCGAATACACCTCGCACGTTTTTAGTAGCCGATCCAGACTTTTAACAGAGGGACTTATTAACACCATATCATCGGCATATCCATCGATATACACATTAAACAGCATAGGGGAGAGCAAGGAGCCTTGTCTCACCCGGCAAGAGGAGCCAAAACACTCGGATAGTACATTGCCCCACCTAACAGTGAAAGATTGGTGGGAATACCAAAAGTTCAGTAAATTTAATATGTACATGGGAACCTTCCTGTCTTCTAGTTTTGCAAATAAAATATTGTGGTTCACCCTATCATATGCCTTACTTATATCTAGGAAACAGCTATAAATAGTTGAATTACTGTCAATATATTTAGATATTGTTTCTTTAAGTATATAGATACACAGGTCAGTTGAGTGGGACCTTTTAAAGCCAAACTGATTAGGAGATGTCCATAGGAAATCATTTAATCGGCGTAACAAGAGTTTTTCTAGTAGTTTCGAGAAGCAGGAAGCGACAGCAATAGGCCTGTAATTATTGCTGGACAGAATGTCTCCGTACTTATTTTTGACCAGGGGCAAGATATATACCCTCATGAACTCTGCAGGGATATAGCTATGAGCCAGCATGGCTAATAGGAGCAATGATATATGCAGACATACTACGTCATTTGCATATTTTAAGTGCTCATTCGATAAGTCATCTACCCCTGACGCAGAACCAGTCTTTAACTCTTTAATTAACCTCTTTACTTCAGAAAAGGATATCAAATTATTTTCCCTTCTCCCCCCCCCCCCATCACAATCGTTTCGCTGCAATCTATCTTAAGATTAACCCTACTCACACTGTTAAGAATGTTAGAATAGTGGTTTTACCACAGCTTTGCAATTTCATCCTCCCCCGACATCCCATCGATTGTCGGAGGGAGGACATTTTTGACACCCGTTTGATTCTTAACAAATTTCAAAAATTTGTTATTATCGTTATTTATGCGAGCTTCACAGGCTTTTGATGCTCGAATAGACTCTTCTTCCTGTTTACATCGCCTTATGGCCGCCTTATACTGACCCCGACTTCTACACCTATTGAAGTATACTAGTCCTAATCTGGGTCTACCATGAAAGCACCACAAATCATAGGCGTCTTTAGATTCCCTCTTCAGGGGGGCAATAAAATCATTCCATCCAGAAATAATCTTAGTATGATAGTTGTAAGATTTAATCAGGGGGCTTCCTGCTTCTCTTAACAGGGATATTATCTTACTATAATACCTATCTATGAGTTTACAGTGAGAATCATTTGAGCAAGGATTATTCCAGGCAAGGTGCAAAATTTCTAAATTATTAAAGAGGTGACTTGTTCTGTCTTTGTCTTCTATTCTCTGCTGCATCGTAACATTGGACCAATCGACGCGATTATTCTTACCTATTGAGTTCTTGTTAAGTCGTGGTGTTGCGCATAAATTGGTAACGTTAAATAATATTTCTAATGGTCTATGATCAGAAAGAAGGAAATCATACAGAATATGAACTCTAACAATTCGATCCTTTAGATCAGGGCTTCTCAAACTTTTTTCACTTGCGACCCCTTTGGATCAGACAAATTTTTTCGCGACCCTTCACTCAATGTCATAAAAACAATAGGTACTAACACTGTATATTTATGAAAAAAATAATATTTTCAAATGTTTCTGCGACCCCCAATAATATTTACGCGACCCCTAGTTTGAGAAGCGTGGCTTTAGATTATTACTAGTGAGACAATGATCAATCCACCCGGTGGTACCACTCATATCACTAATGTATGTAAAATTACCACCGGCTACCCCTAATACATCTATAATGTTATAATGTTTCAGACCAGCAAAGACCCTAGGATCCACTCATGGATGGTCTACCTGTGTTCTCAATTGTGCATTGTGTATGTCCTCCGTGGTGGCGGAGGGGACCTACAATTTTACGTGGGTTCCGAACCACAAGAACATAAGAAATTTATGTAAGAACTGCCTGTACATTGGCAACGACCAATTTTTACAAAACTAAATAATTATCAATTTAAAACTAATTAATTATCGATTTAAAACTAAAGATAGAATCTCTGGATCCAGAGGATCAAGTCATAATAGACTACTATCCACAAATATGTTACACTCTATATCTATTTATAACCGACATGCAAATATATTGGATCCAAAGAATCCAGTCAATTTCATTACGGTATCCATCAATAGTAGTACCTTGCCAACCAAAAATAAGACGCGATCCATATCGATTGCGGACCAAGTCAAAATTTACAACCATATACATTACAATATATATACTTAGGAGGAAAAGTGTAGGTGTGGCTGTAAAGACTGTACAGTAATGTAGAAATGTGTGTACACCCATTTTTGGTCTCCCATTTCAAGGTGTTTGTGGGGCAAGTGAAGATCATGAGTTTTTCAATACCTCACAGTACTATGGGGGGCACCGCTCGGCAAAGGAATCTCTTTAAATGGGGTGTGTAGGGACAGAGAGTCCCCTAACCCAAGATGCTGCCTCCCTATATCCCACAACACTGTGTTGAGCTGTGGGATCTATCCCCACAAAGCCTTAATTTTACTACATTAAACTATACCCAATCTATCAACATATGCGTCTAATCGATTTTTAAACATGTTTATAGACGTGCTACTAGTTACTTCTACCGGCAAACTATTCCACCTATTTACTATTCTATGCGTAAAAAAGTTTTTGGCAACTGCTGTCTCGAACCTTCTACTTGTCAACTTACACCCGTTATTTCTAGTCCTATTATATTGAGATATTTCGAAAAAGCTATCTCGATCTACGTTATCGAACCCATTCATAATTTTGAAAACCTGGATTAGATCACCCCTTAGCCTCCTAGTCTCGAGTGTAGTCAATTTTAACTCCTTAAGCCTGTCCTCGTACACTTTGACCTAAGCGACGGAATCATCTTAGTTGCTCGTCTTTGTACTCTTTCGATTTTGTCTATATCTTTGCGCATATGCGGATTCCAAAATTGGACCGCGTACTCCAAATGGGGTCTAACTAATGATTTATAAAGAGGAACTATAATATCGCGCGATTTGTACTCAAAATTTCGAGCGATAAAACCTAACACTTTGTTCGCCTTATTGACCGCTGCTGTACTTTGTTTGGCTACTTTTAAATCACCAGTGACTATAACTCCTAAATCTTTTTCCTGCTCTACGCTTGTTAAATCTTTCCCTGACATACTATACGCAAAATTACCGTTACGCGAACCTATATGCAAAATTTTGCACTTCTCAACGTTAAATCTCATTTGCCATGTGACTGACCAATCAACGATTTTATTCAGATCTTCCTGGATTTTACCTCTATCTTCGTCATTAATCGCCCTACCACCCAGCTTTGTGTCATCCGCAAACTTTGAAACTGTACTGACTAGGCCGACATCTAAATCGTTAATATATATAAGAAAAAGCAAGGGGCCCAATACAGAACCCTGAGGAACGCCACTCGCTACATTAGCCCAACACGACTCCGCTCCATCAACGACCACCCTCTGTTTCCTACCTCGCAACCACTCTTCTAGCCAATTTATTACTACACCTCTGATTCCATGAGCCTTAGTTTTTTCAATGAGTCTTTTGTGCGGCACAGTGTCAAACGCTTTTTGAAAATCTAAGTACACAACATCAACCGCCCGATGACTGTCGTAAACGTCAACCACGCTTTGAAAAAATTCTAAAAGATTAGTTAAGCAAGATTTGTTCTACATCACTTGATTTGATTTGATATCTACATCACTTATACTTAAATTGGCCGACTCGCACATGTTACCCAATTCTACAAAGAATTCCGAGTTCACATGTGCGTTAAAGTCCCCCATTATTATACAGTGAGAATATTTGGGGTTATCTGATAATGACTTAATTTTGTACAGCAAATCAATGTATTCATCTAGATTACTGCCGTTGTTATATGGTAAATAGCAGTTTATAATTAATATGCAATCATTGTTCACTTGTAATTCAATGCCTCACAACCTTACATTATCGCTGGTTAAAAATTTTATATGTTTTGACAAATTTTTCCTTATTAAGAAAGCAACACCACCAAAAGGCCTACCGTACATTAATTCATCTGACAAGTCTACTGCTGATGACGCATGGTACATAAAGTCATCATGGATGGTAGAGAGGAATTTTAGCTCTTGCTTAGGTAGCCAGTGCTCCTGCAGGAGTATCAAATCTGCACTGTCGCAGATTTTATGGAATCTACAGTTGAATTCTTCACTGACCTTACATTATATGAGACTATTTTCAACAAGTTATCCGCCATGACTGATAGAGAATTTATTATTAGTTAGATTATTATTATTATACACAGTACAACTTTCAGGCATTACGTTAGGGCGCCTATTATTATTATATTATTATTATTATTATTATTATTTTACCTTTTATCAAATCTCCTGGAAAAGTGAATAAACTCCTTAACAATAATACCGTCTGGCCATTGACTCATATTATACGGGTTGAAATGCGCATTTACACCTTTAATTATTACTTTAAATGAGTTATAATACGGAGATTTCGTGTTTAGTTATTAACTATCAATATACTGTGTTCACCAATGACTTCTTCCATCATGTGTCGAATATCGCTTGCCTCGTTCGAGAGCTGAATTCGCGACACAAAGAGGGTGAGATTCCCCATCGGTGACCTCGCCGCGGAGACCGGTTGAGGAAACCTTCGGGAAGGCGCCTGTTAATAGTTACCCACCCGTCGTCCTCCTCCCTCGATCTCCCTGAGGCAGGGTTCGCCTGCCTGGGGGATGGGTGGCACAACCTTTGGGGGATAGGAGGCCCCTCCCTTACTCTGTGGCTTGGTGAGGGTCTGTTAGCGGTGTTTATAACCTGACGGCCGCGCGTGCCCCTCCTACTTATATATATATATATATATATATATATATATATATATATATATATATATATATACAGGGTGTACATAAAGTCAGGATCTATTTGTGTGAAGCACTTGGAAATTATATGGAATTCAATCATAAAATGATAAAGTGGTAACATTTATTAAATAATTAAGAGCAGGATTCGACATGACGCCCATTAGTATCCCTGCACAGCTCAAATCGTTCCGCAGCATTTCTAAACACATTCTGGAGCATTTGAGGGGTTATGTTATCTGCAGCAGTTCGTATACGTGTACGTAAGTTTTCAAGACTCGTAATCTTCGTCTGATAGACGTGCGATTTGATAAAGCCCCATGCAAAGAAATCTAAAGGGGTTAAATCTGGTGATCTCGCTGGCCAAGGTCTGTTGCTTCCGCGTCCGATCCAGCGATTTGGAAAAAGTCCATTCAGATAATCCTGAACAATTTTGGCATAGTGACAAGGAGCACCACCATGTTGATAGACGACGGTACTAACAATCCTATCCCCGTCGTCTATCAGCATGATGGTGCTCCTTGTCACTATGCCAAAATTGTTCAGGATTATCTAAATGGACGTTTTCCAAATCGCTGGATCGGACGCGGAAGCAACAGACCTTGGCCAGCGAGATCACCAGATTTAACCCCTTTAGATTTCTTTGCATGGGGCTTTATCAATTCGCATGTCTATCAGACGAAGATTACGAGTCTTGAAAACTTACGTACACGTATACGAACTGCTGCAGATAACATAACCCCTCAAATGCTCCAGAATGTGTTTAGAAATGCTGCGGAACGATTTGAGCTGTGCAGGGATACTGATGGGCGTCACGTCGAATCCTACTCTTAATTATTTAATAAATGTTACCACTTTATCATTTTATGATTGAATTCCATATAATTTCTAAGTGCTTCACAAAAATAGATCCTGACTTTATGTACACCCTGTATATAAAAAATATATAGTGTATAATTTGATACTTGTTTCACTGTGATATATATTATGTATGATAATTAGAATATTTTTAACTGGCATAAATTTAGGAAATAAAACATCGCCTTACTTTATTTATTTATAAACATGAACTCAAATCTTTTTGGTTTTAATGCAAATTCTTCAATTACTTTGCTGTGCAACATTTTATTCTTCTCTAGCGATATTACAATTTCTTTCTCTATGGCAATTCTTGTTAAACTAGACAGCCTTTCCTCTGACATGGTATTCCGTAGGTACCTCTTTATTCTGTTAAGCGTTGAAAAACTTCTTTCCGTTGACGCACTGGTTACAGGGATTGTCAAAAAGAGCCGAATTAATTTGATCGTTTCAGGTAATGCTGTTGTAATTTCTTTTGTATGTTTGCACTGACAAAAATCGGAGTCCTGATAGATGTATTTTAATTCTGACGTTAAAGCTTTTACGTCATATAGATTACTGTACTTATATTCAAGTGTTTCTATTAAGTTTTGGGGGAAATTTTCTCTATATACTGCAAACATTAATGAATTCAACAGCTCAAAAATTGAGAACTCCTGAATACATTCAAATCGTTCCTTCAAGGCTGTTACAGAGGTATTCAGAATGCTAAAGTAAATTTCTTTGAAGTCTGTTACTTTTCCTCTGAGTCTCTTAGTAGGGGGAGGAATGGTCGGACAACTTACTCGCATGCAACGCGTTGATGTTACCACGTGACGTCATACCAATAGCAATTAGGCTATTAATTAGTTCTTTCACCAAATTTTTCCTTGAAGTAAATTAATTTTTAAATGTTAAGTAACTTGGACAATTATTGGATCACCTGAAGATCAGGGCCCGCAGCCTTCGTTAGTTAGCGTTATAAGGCTAACTAACGAAAATATCACGACTTAACCTAACCAATCGTCAATGGCGTACAGTTGACCTAACGATTGGTTAGGTTAAGTCGTGATATTTTCGTTAGTTAGCCTTATAAGGTGATCCAGTGGCGTGGTGGGACTCTCATCGCTGGTAGGGCCAGAGAGCATTTTGGCGCCCACTCGAAATGATTCGAAATTTTTAATTTTAGCATTTTTTGACCGCTTTGAGACTGCGACGTATTTGTTTACATTTTTCGTTTTGAACGTTATAAACAGGACCAAACTGTTAGATTTTTTCGGTTAATAAATTTATAGAAATATAGGTTGTTTGTATGCAGAAAATATTATTATTACAAACTTCTTACAACAATAGAAAGCACAAAACGTTTTAAAACAATAGAAAGCACAGCACATGTGTGTCATGTATGTGAAAATAAATACTTAACGTCTTTACTACATAATTAGGGCTTTCGAGAGAAATTTAGATGATTAACCAAATCGAACAATTAGCCGGTCTGTGTCTAGTTTCTTTGTTATATTTCGTTCGACTGACATCAGCATTGTATCCAGCAGCATCTCCTGCGACATGAATTCCTTATGCGCGTTTTGATTCGCTTCAATGCTGAAAAAGACCTCTCAGCCGTTGCTGATGTAGCGGGAATTGCCACTAATATGTCATATGCTTTTGAAAGAGTTAGATAGGCTTCACTAAGACCCGTATCATGATTGAGTACAGTGTAGGCGCTGTAAATCGTTTTTGTGTTCGATAATAAAGGGAATACGCAACTGAAGCTATAGAGCTCCAAGGCACATTCGTGACTATTGATGTTGTAATTATTGCAAAATTCATCGATCTCAGTCTCCAATGTAGAAATTTGAGCACCAATATTAGAGAAATTTGTTGGCTAAAATTTTTGTGTTGATTTTAGTACACTTCGATTTGCAGAAAATCGATCGTTCATTGCCGAGTTAATTTTGTCTAGAACAGTATAAAATGTTTCACGTGTCCATTTTTCCTGACTATTTTCAATGATTTCAGTATCATTCTCATTGATCTGTCTCTTCTTTTTACGTGCACGTATGACTAGCCACTGTGCTTTATCGTCGATTTCTTCGACAGCAGCAATAACAGTAGCTGGGTCATCGCGAATCTTCTGTAGCTGCTGCATCGAAGCTGAGACCATATCAAGTGCTCTGACGACATCCACATTGACTGTCTGTAGATAGCGACTGAGTGGGCCTGTTATCATAAATATTTTATGAAACAGGCAAGCTGTTGCCAGATATGCTCGACTCTGAACAATGTGAAGTAGACCAGCTGCTTCCGAAAGCTGTTTCTGACTAAACTCTTGAGATGTGGTGATCTCATTCAAGGTTTCACATATCGATGTGTATCTAGATATGAATACATCTAGAGAAAATTCACGAGCCGTCCAGCGTACTGTGTTCACTCTCTTCAATGTTTTAACTTCCAAACCTGATTCCTATTGTTTATCTTCAAAAAGTGAATGTATGCGATTAGATTGTGTGAACATAACACATAATGTCTCCAGTGTTCCAGAAAGAGTAACAGCATCAACAGACGCTGACGAAACATCTGAAAGTACCAAATTGAGGATGTGTGCATTACAGTGAACATATATAACTTGCTCACCGATATCGCGTCTGATTAGCGCCTGTAATCCGTCATAGCACCCACTCATGTTCGCAACGCCATCATATGACTGGGCAACAACAGACTCATAACAGTCAACATTACGGTCAGAAAAAGCAAACTTTACCAAACTCAGAAGCATTTCTGATGTAGTATTTGAAGCATGTTGTAGCCACAACAAATGCTCACAAACACAACCATCCACAGCAACACGAACACAAAGGCTAACGTGTTCTTGATGTGATACATCAGGAGATGTGTCAACAATGATGGACCATGCAACAGCTTTTTTTATTTTCTTTACAATTTCGATTGTTATTTCTTCTCCAATTATATCAATTATCTTCCTTTGAGTATCATTACTCAAAAAAGTTAGTTTGGAACCACGGCCCTGATTCTCAGTTTCCTACTGTTGATGAAGAACCTTTTCTATCCTCCATTCTCATCTGAATCCAATGATTCTCTATGACCTCTGAATGCCAAAGATTGTATACCAAGGTAACGTATAGCGTTGACAACCCTATGCACAAACGTCCTGTTCTTTATAACTGCAGCTTTTCTCAAATTCTCCTCAGACTCACTTTGCTTCAACAATGCATTGGAGATTGAACTCTGTCTCAGAAACATCAATCTGGCAACAACAGCCATTCTATGACTATTTGAAGTTTCATGTTTCCTTACTCCTTCCCGTTGGTGCTTCCAATCAGAAAAACCAGCATTTGTAAACGAATTTCCTTGTTTAGACCGTTGATTTTCTCCTCGCAGACTGTTATCAGTAAACAGTATACATGTGATACAAAAAAGCGCATCTTTTGTCTCAGAATAGGACAACCAATGGCGAACTAGCTTATTGGTGTTGTAAAAACATCATGTGACCAATGACGTTTGCGATCACCAATGACATTTCCTCTTTTTGAAAGGTACTTATCATCTGGTTGATTAGGTCCACAGCTCAGCACGTGTCGTTTTACATCAGCACTATACCTGAGATTGAGAAAAAAATAAATTGCCTTTATTTATTTTATGGCTAAGATAAGTAGAACTTAAATAGCAAAAATAACCTTTATTTATGCACATTATAATTTTTAGGAATTATATTTTAATATTAGTGAACGATAAAAATAAAATCACCTGTGCTTAGAATTTATTAGTGCTGTAGGATCAATTTTGTCAGATTTGAAAATAGATTCATCTGTTGTATCAACAGCTTCTTGACTAGACTTGATCGACTCTGGTTGCTTGGGTATACAACTCGGTGCATGTACTGCATGGTATTTTTCTTTGTCATCATCATCATCATCAGAGCTGGAATGGTTAATATAAGGGGTTCCAAAAAACCTTAGCCCCTCCATTTGCAGCTTACATGTTTACTTATATCGAAATAGTTTTTAGTGATTATAAAAATAAATAAAATTCTTTATTTATTGCAGGTATTAAAATTACTCTAGCTGATAAAGTGATAATATAATGGCTTCTCAATTAATTGGTGATTCGGAGAGGCAACGTGTGATAGATCGCATACGAACAATAACATTTCGGGAAGCTCGTGATGCTGGAGCCACCTTTATAACACGTTCATGGGTTGCCAAAAAGTTGCGAAGAAGTGAGGACTTCGTCAAAAGAAATTGGAATAAAACTTTGGATGAATGTGAAATGGATACAACCAAATCTGGGCGCCCAAATTTGCCACTCTCTCAGGAAACAAAGGACATCATTGAAAGCAGTACGCGTCAGCGGAAAAATAGCTGTGCTAAACTTTCTAGAGAGATCGAAGTGTTGAGAGGAAAGATCGTTAGTGGTGAGATCATTCGACTGTACGTCATAGGCAAGGTTTAAAGCTTTGGTATGACCTTCCAAAGCCAAGAAAAATAACTTAACATCGATGTCAGAATGTGGTTTGCCCATTATCTTGAAGATTTGGATGTGGATGATTTCATGCATTTAGCTGTCTCCGGTGAATTTTTTGTTTACGTAACACGTCGGTCTAATTACCAAAATGATCGAGTGTGGGCCACAACACCAGATGAAATCGATGACAATGAACATTATCGCGAATTATTAAAAAGTCCAGACTGTGTTAGTGTGTTTGTCTTGTTCACTGCAAAGAAGCTCATGTGGGTGCTGAAGCCAAATGGTCAGAGTTGGGATGGACAGTATTTTCGTGATATTATTCTATCCCAGCATGTCATTCCTTTTCTAAGAAACCCAAACAATGTTATGGATGTCGATCAGGTCACACTATGGCACGATAAGGCCCCCTGCTTTAAGGCATTAGCCACTCAACAGTTGTTGCGGAACCATGAGATCGATTTCTTTGGAAATGAAGAATGGCCAGGAAATTCTCCTGACCTGAACGTCTGTGAACAAATTGGATCAGTTATAAGGGACAAGGTTGAATGTCTCTTGTTTCAAGAACCTGCAGCAAATCGATTTTCGAAGGATACAATGACGCAACACATTGAAACTGTCTTAGCAAATTTGCGTAACGATCAAGATCTATTCACGTCACTTTTGGCAAGCTACCCAAAGCGAATTCAGGCTGTCTTGGAAGCCAATGGCGGAAACACCAAGTTTTAATTGTTTATCATTAAATGCAGGATTAAATTCTCTTTTGTAAGGTATGTTTAGTTTTACTGTACCTCTAATGGTTTAGGCCATGGGCGGGGGGGCTAAGGTTTATTGGAGCCCCGTACATATTTTATAGTTAAGGAAAAAAATAACAAGAGACTGTTATTCATTAGAATTTTATAAATTGATTTTTAGAAACTTTTGTGCTTACAATTACCTGCTATTTTCAGTGACAGTGACAGATGTGGCTGACTCAACAAATTGACCAGACTGAAGTTCTTTGGTAACAGTGAAGTGAGCTATCTCATCAGAGTCATCACTATGATTAGACTGCAATGTTTCAGCTTCAGCGAAAGATGTGCTTGTTTTAACAACTTGACTAGAATTGAGTGTTTCAGCTACAGTAACAGCTGACAGTGTTTCAGTGGCAGGTGTCACTTGACTAGGCTCAGTTATATTTAAAAATGCCTGCATTCCTTGCCTGAGAGCATCTTCTTCCTGTGTGCACTGTTTCTTAGCAGCTCTGTTTTGAGCACCAGATTTTTTATTTCTCTTTTTATCCACTGCATATGGACTAGATTTTTTGTTTCAACCAATTATCATAGTTTATTTTGGCTTTTGACAGTTTATAATACCAAAGACAAGAAGAAAAACATATGATGCTGAAATTTTATCTGTAAAATCGAATGTAGTTAATACTAGTTATATTTTCTTAGAAAATACATTTATTAATAAAATAAATATAGGCAACACTTATTTTATTAATTTAAAAATAAATAAATATAGCCAAGGGTTAAAAAAATCAAATTTGTGACTCAAGCAAGACTATAGTATGCAGTTTTGACACAGCATGCAAAATCAAATTTTAATTCTTGAGATTGAATATATATAATTGAGGGGTCGCGCGTCTTAAGGTACCTAAGCGCCACCACAGGCGAAAACGTGTTTTTGATGGATATCACTATTTTCACCCTTCTTCTATCGCGTGGTTTGGGTTATAATGATCTTACGACAATAGAAGTATGGTTGAAAACTTTGTGAAGCGAACTACTTTTTTCACCTCTATCGCCAACCAAAAGTTCACCCAAAGTTCGGCATAATAAGAAAATAAAAAAATTTAAAAATATATATATAAAATATAAAATATGAAAATCTATTCCAAAAACTCATCAACATCTTCATTAGCATACGTAGAACTCTAATTTAGCAAAAATGAACGTTCTAGCTCAATTAATAACAGAGATACTATTGCCAGAATATTGCTGAACTTTGGAGGCGATTTCTGACGAATTTTAATTTTGGCGCTTAGGTACCTTAAGACACTGGACCCCTCATATATATATATATATATGATGAATAAAACCACGAAGGAAAGGAAACACAAAATGGTGCTCAAGCGCTTTCGTCTAATGACATCCTCAGGAACACTGAAGTACATAGAAGGTTACAGCCTATATATAGGTTACAAAAAAAAATAAAATATATATATATATATATATATATACAATAAACGGAGAAATGAAAAAAAAAAAAAATTATTAAAAGATTGTGGGATGGGCATACAACTTTGTAAGGAAACACTATCGATTTTTAGCACAAGATCAAACTACCGATTTTTAGCACAAGATTAAATTAATTGTTTCCAACCAATGTTATAAAAAAAAAAAATACAAATTTATACTGGAAATCTGCCCGGGTTTTATCACTACCCATCTTGTATATAAAAATAAAATGAAAATTAAAAGTTAATAAAGTAGCATATAAGTTTACCAAAGATTTAGCGTTCTACCCTTCTTATCTAAATCTGTTTTGATGGAATTCAAAACAACAGGATCGAGTTGAAAAAGACCTTTGCTTATGTTGAAGTTATTTGAAAGTTGGATAATGGCAGACTCAAGAATATTTCTATTAACAATGTTGCCAGAGTGAAATAAAACTGAAGCATTATTCCAGTCAATACAGTGGGATAACTCTGACAAATGGACAAAAAGGGCACTGGACAACTGTCCTGTTCTAACGGAATATTGATGCTGTTTTATACGTGTGTGCAAATCCTTTCCCGTCTGACCTATGTAAAAGGAATCACATTGTTTACAACCAATTTTATAGATAATGCCTGAATTATTGGTAGGGCTAGGCTATTTTCTACTATGATATTTTTCACAATATTGTTATATGAAAATACTACATTAATATTCAAATGCAAAAAATTCCATGGATCTTGCTGAAAAATTGAATAATGCACGTACTGAAACTAACGATAGATTGATCAGTTTTGACGTTTGTTCATTGTTTACAAAAGTGCCGATTGATGATATGCTTGACTTTCTCTCCCAAGAATTACATAAGTATGACCTGCCACTACCTTCACACATTGTTTTGGAACTTATTAAGCTTTTCATCAAAGACTGTAAATTCACTTTCAATAACGAGTATTATCAAAAAGTTTTTGGGATGGCCATGGGCAACCCCTTATCGCCCCTCCTCTCCAATATTTATATGGAGTTTTTCGAAATTACTTACATTCCGAGAATCCTGGGGGTTGGCATTCCATGGTTGCGGTACGTCGACGATATTTTGTGTATCTGGCCCATGAATCGTGACCTGGATAACTTCCTCCTTCAGTTAAATGATCAAGTCCCCTCCATTAAGTTTACTTTAGAAGTGGAACAAGACAATTCAATCCCATTTTTGGATGTGCGTGTACATAGGGAAAGCCCAGGTTTTAAGTTTAGTATCTATCGGAAAACAACAAACAATTTGTCCTACGTACACTTTTACTCGGGACATGACACCCCCACTAAGAAGGCCATTTTTACATCAATGTTTCTCCGCGCCCTTAGGATCGCCAGTCCGGAATACATCGATGCCGAATTGGAAAAAATCAACGGTATTGGAAGTGATCTGTGTTATCCATCTGCGTTTATGGAATCTTGTCTCAACAAGGCAAAACGAACTTTCTATCGTGTCAATAATAACACTCGTACTTTGTCAAAAAATATTTTAGTACTTCCATTTTTCCCGGGCTTTTTAGGCATTGCTAATGTACTTAAACTTTTGGATATTAATGTAGTATTTTCATATAACAATATTGTGAAAAATATTATAGTAAAAAATAGCCCTACCAATAATTCAGGCATTATCTATAAAATTGGTTGTAAACAATGTGATTCCTTTTACATAGGTCAGACGGGAAAGGATTTGCACACATGTATAAAACAGCATCAATATTCCGTTAGAACAGGACAGTTGTCCAGTGCCCTTTTTGTCCATTTGTCAGAGTTATCCCACTGTATTGACTGGAATAATGCTTCAGTTTTATTTCACTCTGGCAACATTGTTAATAGAAATATTCTTGAGTCTGCCATTATCCAACTTTCAAATAACTTCAACATAAGCAAAGGTCTTTTTCAACTCGATCCTGTTGTTTTGAATTCCTTCAAAACAGATTTAGATAAGAAGGGTAGAACGCTAAATCTTTGGTAAACTTGTATGCTACTTTATTAACTTTTAATTTTCATTTTATTTTTATATACAAGATGGGTAGAGTGATAAAACCCGGGCAGATTTCCAGTATAATTTTTTTTTTTTTCTTATAACATTGGTTGGAAACAATTAATTTAATCTTGTGCTAAAAATCGGTAGTTTGATCTTGTGCTAAAAATCGATAGTGTTTCCTTACAAAGTTGTATGCCCATCCCACAATCTTTTAATAATTTTTTTTTTTTTTTAATTTCATTTTTCCGTTTATTGTATATGTATGTATGTATATATATATATATATATATATATTTTTTTTTGTAACCTATATATAGGCTGTAACCTTCTATGTACTTCAGTGTTCCTGAGGATGTCATTAGACGAAAGCGCTTGAGCACCATTTTGTGTTTCCTTTCCTTCGTGGTTTTATTCATCATAAATATTTTTCACGTGTTACTTTCGTGAAATAATTTTCATATATATATATATATATATATATATATATATATATATTTTTTTTTTTTTACTTTAAAAATTTCCATACAATTTTGGTATAAATTTGGGCATAACTTCCCACCCCTCTTCAAAAATTTGTAATAATTTGGGGTATCTATGTTGTAGAGTAAGTCTTCCTTTGTGTTCTGTGCAATTTTGAAGAAATTCAGTCTCCAATTTTTTTTTATGAATTTTCTAAAATAGAAAGTTGGTTTTTTGAAAATTGGATTTGAAAATTGTTTTACTTTATGAATGGTTATAGGCCCCCAAAATTTTAAATCATAGCCAAAGATTATGATTAAAAATTTGTATTACTAATTTTAGTAATATGTAGCAGTCCTATTACTATTTTAAAAATTCTAAAATCTGGCCCCTGGTGCGGCGCCCTCTGAACCTCTGTTATGGCGCCCTTTGGCTAATCGTCGCTGGTCAGGCCAAACCCGTTTGGCCCATATGGCCACCACGCCACTGAGGTGATCCCAATTATTTTCCACCCAACCCACCTTATAACGTATATAACATGCATATTATTGAAAACAAGATTAATTTAAAAAAAAAAGAGATTTGGCAATTCAGCGCAGCATTTTGGACATTTGGCACAGCAGCAAGTCGTCAGGCAAATACGAATTTGCCTGACTTCGAATATTAAAAACATGGTTATTCGGTGGATCGAAAGTAATTAATCAATTAAAATACTAATTAACTTTACGAATAGTGAATATCCAAATGACTTTATAACATTATAAATAAATCATAAGATTTACATCATAACATGTTTCAAAGAGAGACATCGGGCTTAAAATTGTTTACCTGACAAGAAGTGGAATTGTGCATTTTTATGCGAGTTGTAAGGCTTTGTTATTTGAGAAGCATAATAATACAGTAATAATTAACTTTATGTACAGTCACAGTGTGCCTAACATGGTCATTATAACATGTTTTATAAAGTAAAGATATCTGACTCAAAATTTTTAGCCACATAGCTTCCCTCTCTCTCTACGTCTCTCTCCCCACCCTCACTGGGGAAATGGGGTTTAGATGATAGATGGATGGATGGAAATTTTTAGCCTGACAACTTGACAAGAAATGGGATTGTGTATTGTTAGTTTTTTTATGTTAGTTTTTTTTAAGCCCCTAGCAGGAGAAATAACAGGTCAGGCTCAGCCTGACCTGCCTGACCCCCTCCGTCGCCACTAATATATATATATATATATATATTAGGGTGTCACTAGGTAATAGGGGGAAAATTAAACGATGGATATTTTCCTATGACACCCCCTAAAATTGTTCCATTTGGTGTAAAACATACGGAAGAGAAATTTGGTCCTGATTGGTCATCATTTAAAGGTCGCCCTCGTCACTGAAAACAAGACCCATTTGTTGACGTCAACAAGCTGTTCAGTGTTCACAGCTTGGGCCGAACCAGATAATAAAAAACAAGGCAATTTGGTGAAATAACGAAAGTAAGACACTTAAAAACGCAAAGAATACAAACAGTTTATTATATAATCAAAATAGAAGACATAATTTGGCGAATAATGGTACAAAATGGAGAAGCAACAAAAGCAAAACTTTGAGAAATAAAATACATATACAGTAGCAGAATAATTGGTGCTCATACGCTGATCAGTGATTAGTTCTTTCTCGTCCTCACTAATGCTGATTTGTTCGGAGCTGGGTGTTGCTTTCTGTGGTCAGTGACAACTTGAACGAGGAACTGGAGCTGTTCTTCTTTCACTGTCAACTTTCCGTTCAGCTCCTTCACCAGAGCCACGGCCCGTTCTGCTCTGTCGTTCACCACTGCAAGTTTGGAGACCACATCCCGAGCTTGCACGTATTCAGAGTTTGACGTCCATGAACTGGGATGGTGGAGCAGAAAGCAATCTGGCAACTGAAGTTTTGAGAAGAATCCTCGGGTGTTCTTTGTGATCAGTTGCTCCAGTCCTTTGCTGTCACTGAGGAACATAGTATCAAGAACCAAAGGTCGTTTTGGCGGCATGTGAGGGGCTTCTTGATCTAACGCTGCAACCATGCTGCACTTCACTTCCATCGATATCCTCTCATCAAAGAACGCCAGACCCACTGCCTCCTCCGAATGGTACCACAGGTGCGCAGACAGCTTCTTGGTGGTACCATCAGAGATCTTCTTGTGCGGGTATCGAAGGAGCGTCCTCATCAATTCCCAATCATTCAGCGGAGCTTCGATGGACAGATGAGCTGTTGCCCACGCTTTCATGTAAACTAGAACAGAAAAGAGGCAGATATCTCGAATTCCGCGTTCCTCAGTGTTCGTCAGTTTAAACTGTCCTCGGAAGAGCCAGATCTTGATGGCATAGAGCCCCTTAGCCATCCATCTCGCCCGGTGCATAGCACCAGGGGCGCGGAAGTTTAGTCCCTTGTATGGAACTCCTCCAAGAAAGATGACGGAAAGATCGAGGAATTCCTGATAGTCATCACGAACTTGAAGTGCTTGTGATTTTGCAAACTCAATGAGCTCCGTTCTATGCTTAAAAATAGCTGCTTTGGTGAACGCATCTGTGTCCGCAGTTTGGAACTGTTGCTGGTCAATGCGGGTCCAATAATCATGGAAGCGCTTGAAAAGCAGAATTTCTGGACCGGTAGATACTGAATCTAGCGATGCTGCGAATGCCGCCTGTAGCACCAACTCCAGTACATGGTGTCTGCACGCGCAGTGTAACAGGTCACGTCCAACTTTTTCTTCCAGAAGAACACAAGTTCCTCCACGGTGGCCTGTGTTTGTCGCGGTTGTGTCGAAACACATAGATTTGACATGATCGGTCACTCCCCATTCATTCAGGCAATCTATGATGGCATTTGTTTGTGCCAGCGCGGTTCCTGACAGAAGTTTTGGCACCCCGAGGAGCTGCTCTGTCCCGGAGCCAGATACAAGAATAGGTAAGCGGTCAACATATTCTCGTGACGTCAGATCTTGCATGAGTTTTCCGTCCCAGTGAACAGTCAACTCGCTCTTCAGTTGCCGAGCCTTAAGGGTACGGAATTTTTCACGCTGACGATGAATGGATCCACGATTGATGTTGTAGTCGCTAGCATCATGCCCTAAGCTGGAAGCTGCCTCAAACAGCAGATATGTGGCCTTTCTTGACGAGAGTTGCGTGCGATCAAGCGCTGCCGCCAATTCCGATGTCATGATGTTCTTCGTTGCTCTTTGTTTAGACGCTAACGAACCACCACATGCTCCTTTTTCTTCGCTATCATCTGAGCTGGAGGATGACTCCAAAACCGCTTCGTTGGATACTGCCTCCATTTCAGCTGCTGATCGCTTTCTTCGTTTCTCCTCTTCCTCCCGACGTCGAGTACAATCTTTGACTTGGCGCTGATGGGTCATGTCCAAACCTGCCATTGAACCTGGACGTCCTTTCTGGCGCTGCTGCTGAAGGAACTCCCAATCCTCTGGGTACTTGACCAATTTCTCACAATCAGCGTGGGCGATGTCAAAGAGACGATCGAGGCGTTCAATGAATTCTTTTTCTTTCGTCTTGTGTGAATCGCTCGTCCTTGAGGCGTGTTTTTTGAGTCCTTTCCACTCCTCGAAGACTTTATCCAGTTTGCTGACGCAGTGTGTCTCGAGTCTGGTTGGAATGTGAGCTTTCTCCCAGAAGGACATCACTGCTCGAAGTGACTTCCTCAACGCGTCACGTATTGTCATTTTCTTTTCATGGTAAAGGAAGTAACCGAATGCTTGCCTGTAGGAAGGAAGCTTGCATCCTTTCACCTCATCAACCGCTGCCCCTAATAGGTATATACACTTCCGGGTTTCCATCACCAGAAATCACGTAGCTGAAATGAGAAACGGTGAATCGTTAAGTATTGTTCACTTTATTTCTCAGATATTCAGACACACACAGATACACACACACACATATATAGAGATATATAGATATCTAATGAACGATTATGGAGACGCCGCGCAAGCATTAAACTTTGGAAGGCGGGGGCGACCTTTTATAGTTATTCAAATAAAAAGATTTTTCAGTCACCATGTTTTTTTTACCAATGGAATAGATTCGCGGGGTGTCAGCATGAAATTTTCAAACTTTGCATTTAAGTGACACCCTAATATATATATATATATATACACACAGTGGTGTAGTGCTGTGGGAACGCGTGGGAACGGCGTTCCCTTACATTTTTGGTAGACGGAACGGCGTTCCCTCACTATTTCAAATAAATCCGAACTTACAAATCTCTAACGTCATGAAATTTTAATTCCCACCCCTAGAAGAAATATGAGAAAGAATCATTAACTGTTTCATTTCTTTTAGCTTCGACTGAGGCAATGCTAGCCTATAAAGATCTGGTGAAACAGTCACCACGGCGTACCAGTTGTAACTTTTTTTTAGTTAATCATTCCAGTTGTTAGCTATTTTTATTGATCGTACTGGATGTCATATATCTAATGACACTGGAAATACTGCATCTTCAACCTTGGAATATATCCTAATAGCCAGTGCATATGACCTCAAAATATCCCTGAAATTAGTCAGATTTCAAAAGATTTCCCGGGGGGCTTACAGTGCCCCCGGACCCCCAGCTGTATGGGCTCACCGCGCTCGCCATTGTCCCCCCCGCATCTGAGTAACACTTTCAAAATGCGTTCCCTCACTTCTTTATTTAGCACTGCACCACTGTATATATATATAGTTAATTTACATACTGTGTTTGGGTTCGAACAAATGTTCAAGATCGACCTGTGTTTGATTCCTCACTTGAGGTATTTGCCGAAAGAGAGAGTTGCTTTCAAAACTTATCCTGCGTGGCTGGTCAGGGATTTTACTCAGGAAAATGTAGAGTTGATATTTGAAGGAGCTGGGTTGGTGTGCTGGAGGTTCCCCAGTTATTTTGACAGCATATTAAGGAGGTTTGGGTTTCGTATTCCGAGAATATTTTTCATCTTCGTCTTCATGGCCCCCTGTCCCACTGCAGGTGGGATAGTAAGGAATTTACCTGTTCTTATTCTAATGTGTTTTTATTTCATTTTTAAAGTTTGGGATACTTCCCCTTGGGATACATCCCTTCTTTGCAGGGAGTAGAGTTTCAGGATTGTTGTCGTGACTAGTAGTCTTCATCTTCCGTTTCCTTTATCTTACACGTAAGAATTCTTTGTATGGCTTCTACTGTATGTTTGCACTATCTCATTTTCTGTAAAGATTTGTGAGTACTGAACAATACTCAAATACTGACAGAACTAAACTCTCCCATACTTTTAGTATGATGTTTGCTTTTCTGGTTAAAGCTCCTTCAGGTAATTGCCATTATTTTTGTAGTTGTTATAATTTTAATGTTATAATTTTTTCTGAAGTCTGCATCCGATGACTTTATTACTCCAAGTTCCCTGACATGTGGGTTTCGTGTTATCCGTTTGTCTTGCAGTGTTTTGTGCCCTTTATTCTGTAGCTCTTCGTTGTTACTAGATATTATGAGTTGGAATTTTTCCTCGTTGAACTTGATATTGTCTTCTGCCCAGGTGAATAGTGCTTCAGTGTTATTTTGTACTAGTTCTGTGTCACTTTCATTTGATATTTCTTTGCATATATTTGTGTCGTCCGCGAAGTACGATGCAAGTGAGGGGAAGGTCATAATTAATCAATTAATCAGGTAATCATTGTTTCGAATTTAATCATTAATTAATCCAAAAATATTTTTATAAAATGATTAATTTTCCTCATAATTTTAACCCCCCCCCCCCCCCCCCCCCGCAGCGTACGGTTTGCACGCTTGTGAAAATGCTGATAATTGTAAACGGCCCCTAAAGCAAACTAAACGGATGAGCAAACTATGTTTTCTTCGGTCTTATCTCATGTAACAGAAACAATAAAGGTCTTTCTTACCCTTTACAGAAGTATTTAATTTTTAATAATTTTTAATCAGTTTATCATTGATTAATTAGAAAATTTCATCATTCATCACTTTTTCCCAAAAATTATTAATTAACCATTCCCTAGATACAATATTGTTTTTGATATCCGAATCTATGTCTGCGACATTATTATAAACAACAAGGGAGTTAGTACTTTACCGTGTGAGACAGAGCTAATGACTTCTGAGACTTCAAATTTAATTTTATTTACTAATACTCTTTGTGTTCTCTGAGTCAAAAAATTAAATATACATCGTTCTAACTTTCCAGTAATTTCTGTTTTCTAAAATTTCATACTATAATCACACGATCACATTTATCGAATACTTCAACCAAATCGTTATAAATCAATATTTTGACTTCGACGCAACAGTTCCTGTATTTTCTCCTTGTAGTCTAATAACTGTGATAGGCACGCTCTTCCATCCCTGAATCCATGTTGGTTCGGACTGAATAATTTCTTTCCTTGTAAGTAGTAGCAGTACTGTCTCTAATCACCGCCCGCTTAAAAAACACTTTATAAAGTGGAAGGTGAGTGCTACTGATCTGCTACCTCCTTTGAATAAAGGAGAATTTGTAGAATTTGCCCTGTGTCAAGTGATTTTCTTCAGAGCAAAACACTTTATAAAGTGGAAGGTGAGTGCTACTGGTCTGTTACCGCCTTTGGATAAGGGAGAATTTGGAGAATTTGTTCTGTGTCAAGTGACTTTCTCCAGAGTGAGCCTTGTGGCTTGGCTACCTGGCACTCCATGTGTCTGGCCCTGATGCTAAATTTTCTCGTGTTTGTGATAAATCTTTAATTATTTCCCCTTCAGAGAATTCATAATACATTAATAGAATTCATCCGGATTATTTGTTTTCATTTCGGGCTTAATTAACGGTGCTGAACACAGAGTTAAATTGTTCCTTAAGCAACTCGCTCATTTTTTTTCTGAGTCATTTGTTTATTCCACTTTTTAACGGACCAATACTCTCTTCACATTTCCTTTTCCTTTTCGCAAAGGTGTAAAAATATTTTGGGTTATTTTTTGTTTTTCTCTACCTTGCTTTCTTCCTCGTTCGTCTTGCGAATTTTTGGTATTTTTGCTGAGTTTTGTGAATAACACCATCATTTTTGTTTCATGTTATGGACGGAAAGCTAAAAGCATCATAAATTAATATATCTAGTAGTCGGGTTCTAAATGTTTTCAATTTCATTCGTAATGAATTGGAATTCACTTTCACACCTGTGTGTATTTTTCACGTAAATAAAACAGTCTCCTCCTCTTATTGCAAATCTATCGGCACTAAATATGTTGTAGTTCTTCTTTCTGATTTGGACGTTTTATTCCTGAAAGTGCCTTTTGAGGTTAACAAAGGGCTTTCCTCACTTTAGAATCCTGAAAGTTAAAAATATGATTATGAAGTTCCCTATGCTGAACCAAGCTACTATAAGTATCAGGTCATCCCATAAGTAATGTCGTTTTCTAGATCGGAATTTGAAGGACAAAAAAAACTCAACTGAAACTTTTTAATATAGTATATATTTTCCATCGGAATCAATGACACTCTGCCAACGTCCTACAAGCTTTTCAATCCCATGTTTATAAAATTTCGGCGGTTTTGAGGCAAAAAATGTACAAAGACTGGTGTGCAGGTCATCTAAAGAAGTACTGTATACTGTTTCTCATCAAGATAGTTTTGCAGACTCCTGAAGAGATGATAATCTGAAGGCGCAAGGTCTGGAGAATATAGAGGATGTGGAAGTTTTTCCCACCCAAGCTCCTCAATTTTTGCAGAAGTGATCCGAGCGGTATGAGGACGTGCGTTGTCGTGGTGGAACACGATTCCTTTCCGATTAACCAAAGAAGGTCTCTTTTCTTTTAGTGCAGTGTTCAATCGATCCAGTTGTTGACAGTAGACTTGAGCGGTGATTGTTTGGTTGTGTGGTAAGGTTTCAAAGTGTATTACACCACCTTTATCCCACCAAACACTAAGCAACACCTTCCGAGGGTGAAGATTTGGTTTTGGCTGTGGTGTCGCTGGTTCTCCGGCACAAACCCACTGTCGACGGCGCTTAACATTCTGGTACAGTATCCACTTTTCATCACCAGTCACTAAACGGTGCAAAAACGGATCTTGGAGTTCACGGGAATGAAGAGCTGTGCTAATGTTTACCCGCACCCTCAGATTGTCGACCGACAATTCATGTGGCAGTGGCACCCATTTTTCCTAACTTAGGCACTTTCCCTAGTTGTTGCAAATGTCGATGGATGGTGGACGGGGATGAATTGAGTTTCTGGGCCAATTCTTCGACAGTTGTTGAACAGTCTTCTTCAAGTGCGGCTAACAGCAGGTCATCATCAAACTCAGCAGGGCGTCCAGAGCGTGCTGCATCTGTCAAATAGCAGTCACCATTCCTAAACTTTTGAAACCATCTTTGACATTTCCTCACATGCAGAATATCGTTGCCATAAACGTCCTGAATCTTTCGCGTTGCTTCAGTAGCACTATTCCCTTTTTTGAACTCGTAAAGCATTATATGCCTGATATGCTCTTCTGATACCGCCATGTTTATGAGGGGTTCACATAAAGCAAAACACACGTCTTCACTGGTCAAGGTCTATAAAGTATGTAGCGAAACACGATAGATCTCCTCTTAGATATAACCTTCGGAAAATTTGTGCTTAAACCGAGTAGGACTAGTTTAAACTTAATCTATCGTAAAAAACGACATTACTTATGGGATGACCTGATATTATCCGATCTCAGGTCACGTTTGTGGGAATTAATCCTTCTCTGAAAATCAATTGTCTCTCCGATGTATTTTTGACGGCAACCTCCACATGGGATTTCATAGACTACGCCAGAATTGTTGGGGGCTTTTGTAATAGGATGACGAATGAACGAAGACTATTTATGTGGCACAGCGGAGACCAACTTAATCCGCTGTAGCAAACGTGAGGAAAGCCCTTTGTTAACCTCAAAAGGCACTTTCAGGAATATAACGTCCAAATCAGAAAGATGTACATTTGTAAGATTGACCACAGAATCCAACGAGACCTTGATTCGAAGTTTGATAAACTATTCAGGGACAGTCCATGGTTTAAATTTAGCAATTTGGACTCTGTGGTCAATCTTACAAATGTACATCTTTCTGATTTGGAAAAGGCTGCCCTGGGGTTCAGATTAAATTTTCCTTTACTGCGAATGCCAGTTGTTTGATCAGCTTTTTAAGCTCGTTCGAGTACTTTGCCAAATACTGCAAAACTTCTAATCTTAATTTATTTACTGTGAAGGGATTTCTTTTAAATGAAATCTTTCACTCTTTGGGTAGGGGCTCTAGGTTTCCCAAGATTTTGTTGGCTTGGTTCAGCATAGGGAACTTCATAATCATATTTTTAACTTTCAGGATTCTAAACCTATTTTGAAGGTCAGGGACCGGGAACAGAGACAAATATACGAGGCATTTTATATGTTAGGAGAAAACACCATTTCAAATATTAAGCTGTCCTATGGTATGGATAGCTTTATTTTTAACATTTTAAAATATTGTAGGGCAATTTCGGGTCGTGACCGGCTGCCAGATGTACAGGACTGATTTTTACTTAAAGATTTCTCTCCTTGAATGTTTGAAATCTGAAAAATAAAATTTTTTGCCTTCGCCAACTGCCAGACGTATGACAGCCACCATCTCTTTGTCCGTGATTATGCCTCAACACAGTCATTTATACTTCAGCTCTTCCGCAGGACGGAAGTTTTTAACCTTTTTGGGCATTTTAACTAGTTTATAGCCTTGAAAAAGGCTTGGTTGTGACCGGCCGAAATTAATTAGCCTTTTTAAACACTGTTTTAGTTCTTTTCCTTGCGGGTTTGGGTGATCATATATATATATATATATTAAAAAACCGTGACAATTAGCGACCCACGTTACTGGATCAAAATACAGTGGATCATTTCACGCATTCGCAAACTTCCCCAAATTTATTAGCGAGTCACCCGACTTAAAGAATACGGCCTAAGCAATGTGTAAATCTGTATCAAGTCACCAAAGAGAAGCTGTGTTAAACGCTAAAGTCCTATCACTAAATATGTTAATTTTGTAATATAATATTTAATGATGTTTTTACTGCACGTTTAATGATGTTTAATGATGTTTTTACTGCACGTTTAATGATGTTTAATGATGTTTTTACTGCATCTTTCCATAATGTTTATAATTATTTAATCCTAATTATTATATAACATGTGTTATTTTAGTTTATGTAATATGCAGTGATGTTGGTTGGTTTTGGTCTTCACGGATCATGTACTATTTTTCCCCTAAGACCTTTAAAAATAATGACTTTCGTGATTTGCACTATCGTAAGATCTACAGGAAAGTGTATATATATATACACACAGGGCGTCCCAAAAAAATGTATACAAACTTTAACAGCTGATAGCTCAATTGATGTTTCTTTCTTTCCAAGTTAAACCCATTAGAATTAATAATGGCAGTCAGACTAAGCTTTGAACAAAGGAAATTCATTCTAAAATGCTACTGGAAGTGTGAAAACGCAGTTGAAGTGCAAAGACAGTTTAGGAGGGAGTTTCAAACAGATCCACCAACGCGACTTACCATCACTCGAATTAGAGATAAGTTTGAAGCCGATGGAACTGTTCAGAATGTCCACAAGAAGCGTTCCGGAAGACCACGGACATCGACAAGCCCCACAAAGCAAGAAAGAGTACTGGAAACGTATCACCAAAGTCCAAGAAAATCTGTGCGGCAAGCGAGTCGTGAGGTAGGAATTTCAGAATCGTCTGTCCAACGCATTTTGAAGCGCTGTCAATGGAAAAGTTACATTCCAAGATTAGTCCATGCTATTAATGAAGATGATCCGGACCGAAGAGTGGAGTATTGCGAGTGGTACTTGGCACGATGTGGATGTGGATTGGACGAAGGGGTTTCGTAGAATACCCTCCGCGTTCACCAGACCTCACACCACTAGACTTTTTTTATGGGGATACTTAAAAGACAAAGTCTACGCTATAAAACCTGCAACAGTCGCTGAATTGAGAGCAGCCATTGAACGAGAATGCACACAAATACCAAACGAAATGTTTCGTGATGTTTGCGATTCCATTGCTTCGCGTTATCAGCAGTGCCTGGACCAGAACGGAGGTCAGTTTGAAAACAGGCGTTGACAAAACAATTAAATAATGTCTGTAGATTCTATTACATTTTGAAAATGAAATGTATTTTAATAAACACTGCCTTTATAATTATTTAAAGTGTGTATACATTTTTTTGGGACGCCCTGTATATATATATATATATATATATATATATATATATATATATATATGAGGCAAAGACACGCTAATGATAATTGAAAATTAAGAAGCAAGTGTAGTTTACGTCCCCCTCACCCAAGAGGGGACAGAAACTACACTAGGATCTTTAGGAGACATTTTTTAAATGAATCCATCAAATAAAATGTTGAAACTAACCAAAATATTACGGCGCAGTAGTGTGTGAACAAAAAGAGAGAGTGCAAGAATGTTGCAGAGATAATGATCACTGTTGCGAAGGGGTGGGGTATGTTGCAAATGGGGGAGGGGGTATTGCAAAGGGGTGGGGTAGGTATGCAATGATGGGGGAGAGGGTTGTGCAACAACTCAATGTTGCAAAGGGGGGGGGGTAGGGTAATGCAACAACTCAGTGTTGCCAAGGGGGAGAAGGGAGGATGACCTCCCCCCAAAGGGGTTGCCTTACCCTAAGAGAGGAAGAGAAGGGAGAGACGGAGGAGGTCTTTGGGGGAGAAGGTGGGATGTCCTTACCCCCCAAAAGGGAAACCTAACCTAAGTCTTAACCCTTTCATGCCCCATGGTCGTTCAGAAGACCCTTACAAATTTTTCCAAGTTTAGACCCTATTCCCTGATAGATTAGAGTTCAATTTTGCATCATACGGCTGGTAGCTTCAAGCTGGAGAAAACTAAACGTATAAAATTGTGGATGAGTCAGTTACCGCCACGTCATGCGGGTGTCAACACGTTGTCCAAGCGCCGTCTTCAGAATTTCATCCAACTGGTGAGTCCTACACATGTATATTATATGTAAAACTATAAAATATTTCAGCTAAAATAACTGTTGTTTTTTTTTTATGTTATAATTGGGTACAGTTAGGTCATACTAGAACAATTATAAGCAAAAAAATATTTAATTTTATATTAGGCTTACGGTGAAATTATGGTATTTCAAACGACCATTGGGCAGAATGTACTAACGTTTTTTTTCAGATTGCGTAGGATATTTTCTTGAATTCTTTGTACTTTCGTTGTATAAATATAGTGGCTAAAGCATATGTAATATGTATATATTATATATATATATATATATATATATATATATATATAGAATTATTTTTCCTCGTTTCAGATAATGGATGAGCCGGGCCCTAGTGGAACAAATGAACATCTGATCAAAAAATGCTTGCCAAAAAAGAAAGTCTTCTCTATCGATGAAGCAGTTTCACTAATTTTATGTCCTACGTTAGAATCGGAAAATGAACTCAGTGCTGATGATGAAGATGAGGATGAATATGAAAATTGTATAGCTCATAAACAAACATTTATGGCTGAAAGAAGTCATCTACAGGTAAATAGTAATGTTACTGCCGAAATTGAAAGTTCAGACAGTAGTGATGATGATTCAGCTTTGCCCTCCCAACAACAGAAAATCAATACCCCTAATATGTCAGTTCATGCACCAAAATGGAGAAAGAAGGAATTTGAACTCTTACACAACGTTCAGTGGAAAGATTCTTTACATGTTGATGAAACTTGGTTTGATAAACCTCCAATTTTTTTCTTCCATTTACTTTTTGATAAAACACTAATTCAACACATTTGTGATCATACGAATATGTATGCTCTTCAAAGGGATGGCAAAGAAATAAAAATTAGTTTGGATGAAATAAAATCATATTTAGGGATCTTGCTGTATGGTGGTGTAATTAATTTTCCCACTTATCGGTTTTTCTGGAAAAGTGGTTCTAGGTTTGCTCCTGTAGCAGATGTTATGTCAAGGAATAGATTTGAAGAAATAAAAAGATACCTACATTTCAATAATAATGCAGAAATTCCAGGTAAAAATGACCCTAACTCAGATAAGTGTTTCAAAATTCGACCAGTACTTGAATCAGTTAGACAAAATTGTCTCAAAACTCTCCAGAAGAGCACCAAACTATAGACGAGCAAATTATTCCTACAAAGAGCAGAATTTCCTTCAAACAATACAATCCTAAAAAAACCCATAAGTGGGGATACAAAGTTATTTCACGAGCTGGTGGAAGTGGCTTTAATATAATTTCCATTTGTATACTGGCAAAGACTCATGCCCAGATATTGATAAAAGTCTGGGAATATCTTCAGGATTTGTGAAGAAACTAGCAGAAGGCATACCAAAGCACAAAAATTACAAATTGTGTTATGACAACTGGTTTAGTTCTATAGAACTATGTAGACAGCTCAAAAAAGATGGTATATGGTCCCTTGCTACTATTCGACCTAATCGACTGCGAGGCTGTAACCTTACAGAAACAACTAAACTGAAGAAAAATGGGCGAGGCAGCTTTGATTATATGATTGATACTATCTCTAATGACATTGTCATAAAATGGTTTGACAATAAACCGGTGCATATTTTGTCCTCTTATGCTGGAGTAGAGCCTATGGACACATGTACTAGATGGGACAGTAAAAATAAAGCCTACACTGAAATTCCAAGGCCATTTGCAATCAAAGAGTACAATCAATTCATGGGAGGTGTAGACCTTTCAGATATGCTGATAGAGCTATATCGTGTGAATTATAAAAGTAGAAAATGGTACATGAGGATCTTTTTCTATCTACTAGATCTAAGCGTTGTCAATGGCTGGCTACTATACAGACGCTTATACTCTCTCTACCCAACAATGAAGAAGATGGCGTTGGTTGATTTCAAGCTCGACATTGCTAATGGACTACTTCAATCCGGTCAATCAGTAAAGTCTAGAAGAAGCTTTACTGAAAATCAACCCCAAAAGAGAAAAAAATCTGGTGCGCACCCTTCTGACTCTGCTAGGCTAGATGGCTATAATCATTATCCCGAGTACAATGCTAAACCAAACAGATGCAGAAAGTGCATAAATGCACATACTAAAGTCATGTGTACTAAATGTAAAATAGGTTTGTGTTTTACTCCACAAAGGAACTGTTTTCTAGACTATCATAATAAAAAATAAGTCATCTGAGTTAATTTGTTTCTATGAATGTCTACATTTGTTTTGAAAAAAGTTTTTGTTTGGAAAGAAAAAAATTATTTTTCGAGGAATTTATAGTTAATATGCCCAATGGTCATTTAGAAGACCATTTTGTAATTTTCTTCCTATAATAATAAAATTGAAAATGAAGGTTTTTGGTATCAATTATACCTCTTCTAAATAGATTAAGAGTGAAAAAATAAAAAAAATTGGAGTTCAATACATTTTGGGTATGAAAGGGTTAACCTAAGAAGGAAGGAGAGAGAGTTCTTTATTCCACCGGAGTCCGCATTATTATGAGCGTCCTGAAGCCAAGCAGGTCTTATATAGAGGATGGTGAGTTGCCAGATATAACTATTTATATATGGAGGGGGTTACCAGATACCACCATTTATTTTAATTGTTCAGGTATAACTTATTAGGGTGAGTTGCTAGATACCATCATTTATCTTAATTCACACGATTTTCCAAATAATGTTTTTATTTATTAAAAGCAAGAACGACTTTCTCCTTAAAATTATTCAGAAAGAGAAATAATTATTTAAACGAAACCCAATATTAATAATAAAAGAGATACACTAGAAAATTGGCTTAGCAAAAGAAATCGTTGCAATAACATATTCTCTAAGAATAATATTCAATTTACCATTCGCTTTCATTTATTCTAAAACCTTAGAATGTATACTGTCTATTTACTTTTGACAATCCTTTCTTGTCCGAAATAAATAAGACACCATTACATCATTCTGTTTATTCAGACGATTTATTGGAAATATATTGAAGATAAATATACATTCCTATACATACGATGTATTATGTATATAATCAAAGATAAAATAAAAAATAATATAAGAAATACGAGACGTATAATCATCAAAACAATAGTTCAGGCGAAATACACACACACACACACACACACACACACACACACACACACAATTGTATTTGACCGACTTTCTCCTTAAAATTGTTCAGTAAAAGAAGTAATTTATTTAAACGTTGTTCTGTCTATTTACTTGTGACAATCCTTTCTTGTCCGAATTGAATAAAAAACAGATTACATCATAAAAAATTAAAATACACACGTTATATATATATATAATAATAAAAAACAATAAACATCAAAAGAAATAATTATTTAAACGTTATTCTGTCTATTTACTTTCATTCCTTCTTTGAAAATGTCTCTGGAAGAAACAATGTACAAATTGCCTCGAGCTAACCGCAAAGCCTGACCGCAAAGGACCATTTGGCCTAATTTCATCCATACAGCTTGAGAAAACCACTCTTCACTTCAAATATTATTCCAGCCATTACCATTACTACTGAAGTTAAAAACTTAATTTTAAATTATATTATTTATTAAAGGCAGAGAGAGAGAGAGAGAGAGAGAGAGAGAGAGAGAGATTTTTGTCAGAGAAAGTGAGGAACACACACACACACACACACACACACACACAGAAAGGAAGTTTTGTTTATTATATATGGATATAATATTCACAGCACAATTTTTCAAAAAATATAAATAAAGGAATGAAAACAAAAACAAAAATATTTATAATTTCTTGTGGAGAATATATTTAATACACAGATTTTTAAAAGACCTTTAAGAGAAGAAAAAAAATATACATACGAGGATTATATGCAATAAATTCAGGTCATAGATTCTCTTTGTAATTGGTACCTAACCGTTGTGTAAATTACATTAGTAACAATAATAGCTAAATCGGTTTTCCTTCTCCCCGAATTGTTCATTTTGACAAAGATCAACTTTTCACTCCATCTTAGATCTACAGTTTAACGTGGAAACCGAACTAAGCTGCAGCACGGGCGGGCAGGAATTACATTGTTATCTCCCGAGCTATCAACCAGCACCCCAGCGCCTTAACCACTAGGATATCTAGGGTACCCATTTATCTACCAACCCAAGCAGACATTCATGAACTAAATACAAATTAATCACACTCCTACGCGGGAAGTAAAAAGTCAAGCAGAATACATTAATCAAAGTTGAGGATCGAATAGTATGACCGCAAACATATATTTGCAAATATTTGGAACTATCGTGGCAGAGACTGTAAAATGCAATTAACACACACACACACACACACATACACACACACACACACACATATATATATATATATATATATATATATATATATATATATATGTGTGTGTGTGTGGTAATTGCATTTTACAGTCTCTGCCACGATAGTTCCAAATATAAATAACCAAATCCACAAGGCAGGAATCTTGGGAAAGCTGAGAATAGCATGACCGCAAAACATAATGCATATTCTGTTTGTAGAGATCTAGATTTCTTATTTTCTAATGATATTTGTGTCAATGGGTGTTACTCTGCTATTTCTGGTAATGTCAGGATTATGAAGAGTAGCGGCGCTAATTTTGTTTCCTGTGGTACTGAGCTGAGCGACACTGATGAAGATACTCCTATTACGACTTGCATCCGAAAAATTGAGGATCCAATAGTATGGCCGCCAAAATAATAAAATATTGTTGTGATAGAGATGGTTGATCAATGTTGCGAGGGATATTGCATAAAGGGGTGGGCTTGGGAAAACCGAGAAAAGTATGGGCGCAAATGCAAATATTGTCGTGGTAGACTGCAAGGGGTAATACGCAATGTGAGCATTAAATCTACGGAGAGACTATAAAGACACCATTAGTCGTCCAAAGCATGGACCCACAATATAGGTGTTACGATTGGTACACAAACTTATCATAGCTCCCCCAGTTACACTGACAACCAATCATTAAGCTTACGAACCGCTCTTAGTCTTTTGGGGCGGTGCTTAGGGATCGTGCACATAAAAGGAAATATTTTCAGCTGGGAGTCACAGTAATTAATTTCACCAATGAATGAACATTCCCTCCGCCATGAATCAAGAACTTTATAGTTTACCGGATTTATATCAAGATGGTGACATTGTAGCATTGTCCGGGATGGATTATTTCCAACGCAAACCGTTGATGATATTTACAATGACGCTCCTTACGATCCGATGCAAGGGACAGCCGTAGAAATGTAAGTGCCTATAATTTTAGTTTTTGGAGTCAATTATTCACAAAGTTGTGCGTGCCAGAAAGAGCACTGTTCTGGATTATCTCATCATATATATGGAGGGTTGTAGTAATTCACCTCATCACATTAAAAATACTTCATCTAGGTATCCGCAGTTATAGATTAGTTTGAAATTATGCTGAAATCCTGTTTTGAATCATTGATTTTTTTATAGCAATCTTTTGCATGTTTTTTATATAAATTCAAATGTTATTCGTAATTATCTCTTAAAGGAACTTCTCTGAGCGGTTCAAAGATATCTTCACATTGTAATACTCTTACTATATGTATACTCTGTGTATGTTTTTATTAAAAAAGATTCAGTATGAACTAATGAATTATTCTTTCTCCTTGAAGGTCCGATGAGGATTTGACACGTGTTATACAATCTTTTCGTTTTGAAGAACCCATGTCATGGACCTGAATACGGAGGTAGAAGATTTACCGAGCATCACCCAACGATGTCACATCATTAACGAAATAATGTAAGTGTTTTTTGTTTCGATCTTTTTTGGGGGAAGAAGACACAATGTATTTTCATCAATTTATTAAATGAAAGAAATCATGTTTTTAGTACAATAACCATCTTAAACTACAGAATATACAAACTAACATTATTGGTTACATATATATATATATATATATATATATATACACGAACAAAACATCATACTATACAACGAGTACGCACAATCGGAAAACGGCTTTTTATCTGTCTGCATACCATTTCATCGTTTCGTTGAGTGTGACACGGGTCGAATAATTTTAAAAAATTATAAAGTCTTTACGTGACATATGCATGAGAAATGAAAGGCAGTACATCCCGCATGTATTACTAAAATATCCTTGTAACCGGAATGGGTTCCATACAACTTCGGGGATATGCAACTGTCGAGAAATTTTACAATAACAGGGTCACTCCAGGGTTGAGTCCCGAGTGAATCAAAATAGTACAGGCGGTCCCTATTTTTAAAATAGATTGCAAACCAATGAATCCCTTCATTACCAATGACATCTGTGTTCACAATAAGACTACCGCAATCTCGCGTAGTTGGCAAATTCAATGTTTCATTCTTCGCAAACACACCGATAAATTTGGAACGTGTGATTCGTTCACTATTCATTACTCTCTGAAGTGTATTCGCATCCATTTTAAAAGTCAGTGATAACGCCCCTAAATCTGTCTACTTCTATTAGGGCTTGTGACTCGAGGTATACTAGTACACTATAGGCGCGTCTATAGGCTTGGTGAATTCCAACTGACTGAGATGTTTCCCTCTGTTGTGGACTTAAATGTGTATTTACGCTAGCAGATAAGTCAGGTGTGATGTCAAACGGATAAAGGTTAAATTGATCAATGAATTCTTTCTGCGTTACCCCATTCCCGAGCTCATCACAATCACCTGCAATATGGGCCAGATTACATATGCTCTCGCGGAACGTAACAGCTGATGAATAGTCCGTATTCAATGTTCCTCCCAACGCAATGCCATTAACGTATAGAGTTATATTTTTAAGGCCGAAATTCTCGAATTTAAAGGCTCTTTTTATATTTTCCATTCACCGAAGCATGGTTCTGCATTCCAATTAATATCCTTTTAGGAAGATTTCCCAGGGCGATGTTTTCTATCTGTTTCGATGCCAACCCTGCTGGCACCGTGTATAGTTTGATTTGTACTCTGTTAATAGGGTATTTTACTGTGGCGTTTAGTAAATTTTTCTCAATTTCTAGTTGTTTTGGTGAACTTAATTTCACTCGCCGTACGCGGAGGTATGTCTCCATAATGTGAACCACAACGGGTTTTGCTCCCTCTTCTTGATCAGCATCCAGATTTAAGCAGATCTCAGGATTCGTGCGGGTGAGCTTTATTTTCATATCCACCCCATTCACAAGCAACTTCTCCTGGAATGTGAAATCTGTATGCAGGCGTCCAAAACACTCGTATATCTTCTTTTTAGAATTTTTAAATTTGTCCTTTATACTACTTTCGTCTTTAGTTTGATAATATCCCTCGGCACTTAAAAAGGTATCCTTCGCTTCTTTGGAAAAGTTGAGGACATTTTCCAGATAGGCTCGTAGGTGATAGTACCCCGTGCCTGCCGATATGTTGACCTGATTTAAATATACGTCACACTGGTTGAATATGGAGTGCAGAAAGTTTGTTTCAGGGTATACAGCATATTTGTCATCGCAGTCCGTTCCATCAGAATGGGCTATACGTAGTTTAGCGTACATGTGCACACAGCTTGGATCAAAAAAGTAAGGGCCTGAGCTGGGTATCACGAATTCTATAGGGCACTCGGGGAACTAATTGTGTTTAAAGGGTTAATTGTAATAAAGTCACTGTGTTCAATAGAAACTTGAGTTGGGGCATGTCAAAGAGGGACAGCTCCGATTTACAGCATTGTGAACTACACGGATGGATGAAGCGTGCCATGACGAGTTAGAAATAGTGCCTCCTCTCTCGACAAGTAGTAAACAAACTATGATTCATGAGATCAATGTCCTTAGCTTATATCAGTCAAAAAATGGTCAACCATAGGTTTCATTCGCTTAGAACACTTCTTTTTTATATCCTTTTACGTTTAATGCCACGTGGTGGTAATCCCTTCTTCCGGCCAGTCCTCTTCTTCCCACCACCACGCATTTTTCTCTTTGCATCTTTGACGATTTCGTCCCGTGTACTTTGAATTTTTTTTAGAGCTTCTTTAGGTTTAGCCCCAGCCAATATGTCTTCTGCAGTGTTAAGACCTGATTGTAGCGCTTTCCTTCCGAGGTATCTGGCACCCCTCTTCAGCAAAGGAACAGCCGTACGTAGTATGGTTGAAAAAATGGACCCAAGTCCGCTACCACGCTGGTATCTCTCCCCTCAATAGACGGTGAAAGGCTTTGTCTATTATAACTCAGTGCGTCGAAAGTGCAGCTTCACTGTTAAGCTCCCGTTACCGAATGGGAAATTTTTACCCTAAATCGTTCTTATATATATTGAGATATTGTATTGGTTATTAGATTAGTTGCGACGTTCACATAATGGGGTCTGTCATATGTAATACTCAAACTCCTTCCTCTATGGTTGGGAATGTGAGCAATGCGCAGCAGGCGTGCCTGGGTATCCCCAACAAACTGGTGCTCCACTATATTGCTGTAAATATAACACATGTCTGGGTGTTTATAGCCGTCAACCATTTTCTCCAATTTCAACTGATACATTAGGCTGGACAAGTCGTGTTGTGCCTCGGGAAATGTCTCTTTGGATGACTGATCGATATCGTCCATCGGTCATAATTTTGAACACTCTTTGGTCTTTAATATTTCGGTTAGCCTGCGATTTTAGGGCCATAGTGCATGCATGGGGATCATTGTTTACGATTTCGTATACTAAATCGCCCGTAAGATTTGAGCTTTTTAAACTTACGTTTAAGTCTCTCAACATCCTCGGCCTCACCATAGTGACCCGGCCCTAGTGTTACTTCTGTACTGTAATACTGTGCATCCCCAGTCTGGGCGGTACGCATGGTTTCATCCCGAGTTACCCCGGCTTTTTCACACTCATTACAGTCTCTAAGAATCGTAAAAACGGTATCTTTATAATCAATATTTAAAAAGAGGGTGTCCAGCTGAATTTCACATATCCCCACCTCATACGAATCACGACCCAATTCAATGGGTCCATGGAGCTCTGTTACAAAGTTGGCTAGTGTGTTGTTAGGGTGTACAGACAGGGACGAGGAGGACGGGAGTGTGACGTAGAAATGGTTAGGAGCCATGTTGCATACTATTTAAGCTTCATTATTGCATCAGCTTTTATATAGGTGTTGAAGCTTTCTGGGTATCCTAGCCATTTCACCAGGTACATTTTTCTCTTTCCTGAACCTTTGCTTCCTAAAATTTTCTCAATTTTAAACACATTTTTTCCTAAATTAAATGCCACTTTCTGCAACTCCTCGCGGTAAAAGCCTCCTGCGATTTCTTCCCCATTCAAATCTTCAACGTAATACATCATTATCTCACCTTTAGGTCTCATAGCCCTAACTTTAAAAATCTCACGTGTCCATCCTTGCTCAAATCCCTTCGCGAATTTATTTCCCGAACGCGACAGCCTTACATAATCATTGATTTTGAAACGCGCAGAGTGTGGTGGTGGTGCTCATCTCTTCTCACCTCTGGGCGCTACCTCTTTCTAAAACCTCGTTAGGTGTTGTCCCAATCGTGCGATGGTGTGAGCGGTTGTAGGATGAGGCCAATGATTCCAGAATGTCTAGAAATCTGTATGTGTTTTTATGTGTAAAATAGCGGTGCATGCGTTCCTTTATGGTACGTTGAACTCTTTCAGCTAAAGAAGCCTTATGTATAGAATTGGTAGTGTAATAGCTGATATTAAACTCTGTCAACATGTTCTGAAAAGCACGGCCTATAAATTCCTTCCCCATATCCGTACAAAAATAGCCAGGAACCCTGTTTTCTTTTAACATCAGCGTTTTGGTGGCTTTAGCAACTGTTTCAGGTGATTTATTTTTCAGAGGAATTAGCCACAGATATCTAGAGAATACATCTATTATGAATAGAATGTAGCGGTAACCATCGCTATACACAGAATATCTTTGCATGTCTGTTAAATCTGCTTGCCAAATAGAGTCAATCGAAGCAGCTGTTGTCTTGGCTGTTTTAAACCTTTTTCTCACAGGCTTATGAAGTGTATAAGCGTCCTGCTCCTGCAAAAATCTCTCAACATCTTTTTTTCCTACTCCGTAAACACTTCTGTACAGTCTATCTACGCCTCCGTAGGAGGCTGTGTTAGAAATGTCAATAACGTCTTCTTAATATGCTAGCCTTTGCGTATTTTAGAGGCACGTGGGTAGGGTTGACCGTTGTTTAACCTCTTCTTTCTCCTCTTCAGAGGTGTTACCGCCGGGGGTGATGGCGTCTTCAATTGTGTCACGTGCGTCGCATGCTCTAAGTCTTTTAACCTGTTCAGATTTCCTATCATTGTTTTGGGGACATTTATTTGTTGTAGTCTTGCTTTAATATGCTTCCATCCTGATGGTGAGGGCCTATCCCACTTTCTCACCAGATCATGGACAATGTCTACGACATTCGATCCCTGTACCTTTGCTCCTTCCACAATGATCTCACCTGTGTCGGTCCATTGTATTGCTGGGTCCTCATTCAATAGATTATAAAAACTTAAACCTTTATTCCTCAATGTATGTGGGAGGGTACTTTTTAATACATGCTCGAGATGTTGTGTGCCCGACCCATTAATCTTTGGTTGGTCAGCTCTATCGTCGGACACAGGTCCTGTGTCACCATGTCCATCGTTCCCCGTGCTGTGCCTAATAACCACGGGAATCTCTGTCGGGTTCTTATAATTCTCGTACTCGTGAAGAAATTTCTGCAGAGCTTCTTGGTATAAGATTCTTTTCTCATCAGGTGTGTTTTCACTGTTTAATAGGGCTAACAATTCGCTTTCTTCATTATATTAATCTAGTCAGTAAAGGACCCAAAACTGAAAATAAGATGGGGAGGAATGACCCTCCTTTGTACAATAATTCGTTTTTTCTTCCCCACAGTTTAACTTTTACGAGCGAGTGCACGTATTATGTTCTTGTAACGGCGTAGGCGAGCCTTCTGACGGGGTTTCATTGATACATTGCAATTTATAACGTTAAGACAGATTTCACGGATGCATTTTAAAAAGTCGGAGTCGATATTTTTAGTAAATATCTGCTGCCTTGCCCGGGGGCAGTCGATGATAGATTTTTATTAATTCATGGTATTTCTTTAGCCTCTTTGTCATTCTAGAATATACACCGTTTCAGGCTCGTTTGGAAATATATTCGTTCTTAGAAGCATCCTGAACGTGTTTCGCGGATGAAGGTCGCAAAGCAAATATCCGTAACGCGTGCTTGTAGCTTCTTTATAAACTTCCAAAAACGCCTTACACTAATTCGGGAACATTTGATTGGCTAATACCCCAATTTGTGATACATCTCTACGTTGTGCGAATAAGACTAGATATTGTGTATTTAACGACATATCGCGCATGTATCTATTTTTGAAAAAATAGATTCTGATTGATGAAGAACACGCTTATGTTAAGATGGTGGGAGAATACTGTGAATGTCTCGGCAAACGTTTTATCCATCTCCAACATGAGATCGTCAATTACAATGACTGTATGTTCATTTCCCTTTAGCGAATTAACGTCATATACACCTTTGTGGAACAAAATATCATCTTGGTACTCGTTGAACACTGATTGATACGTCGAATAGCACCATATAACTTTATACACAAATTTTGAGAACATCTCTCCCTTTTCTTTAATGATTTTAAGCATAAACACAGTTTTACCACATCCTGTAGGACCAGATATAATACATGTGGATGGGCTCGTGAACCTGAATTTTTCTACAGAATCCATTTTTAACACGTCACTCCTAAGTGGGTCATTTACAAAATATAATAAATATTTAAGTGACGACCCTTATATTCTACAGTCTTGCTTTTCGCTTCTCCCACAGAATCGTGAATGACGATGAGGTGCAACATAATCTTTGATGTGTCTATTGTTAACTTATTTATTACACGTATTTGTAAATATATACACCTTGAATATTTCGTTTATTAAATAAATCGTGTCTCAATTCGCGTTTCACTTTCTCCTTTGTGTGTGTGTGTATGTGCGCGCATGCACAGTAGAAAATTCTAAGCTCTGCCCAGCGTGTGTACAGGAGAAAGTTCTAAGCTCCGCACACGTCTATGATTGATCACGAGACTCCTGCTACTACCTGGGCTTCCCTGCGTGCTCAGTTGATCGCAGTAAGCCCTGGACCTCAGACGTGTATTCTCCTTCGTAGACAGAAAATAGTAATGGCTACCTTTAATATTGCGTGTTCGACGTTTATGAAGTGGTATTCGGCTAAGTGTCAAGATGTAGTGGATACTGAAAAACTCCCTATTCCACCCTCCTTTGATACTTTTAAGGCTACATTGAATCGTGCGAAGGAGCAAGAGGTACAAATACTCCACGGCTATTCTGGTGAGAGCATTGTAGGATTTCGTGGTACAAGTGATGTCTTGAACTATGTTGTAGGACTAAACTTTATAAAAGCTTACATATACCGTGAAGTAAAAGAAACAACACGTGCAGAAGAAAAGCAACGGATATGGATAATGAGTCTTGTTGATGAGTGGTGTGACAAGCGATATTATGTCATGTTTCATCATACCGATTACTCGTACCCTGCGACTGAGAATGTAAATCTTATCATCATGGAGAATCTTAAGTATTTTTATCACTATATTAATATATATCATGACGAGGTTTGTAGTGAGGTTGTGGCTAATACCCTGTGTGAGTTTTTAACAGACTTTAGAGACGAGTATCGCTTGTTAAACAAAAAGGAAAAATATGGGCATATGTTCCTCTCAAATAGTGCACCGGACTGTGAAGATGTTTAGTTTGTGGAAATGAAGGTCTCGTGAGTGATAAAACATTAAAACCAATATAAAATGTGTTTAGTTCGTGAAAATCCCCCTTTGCAAAAATGTCTGCTGCGTATTCTGGGGAGTGATAAAACATTAAAGCCGTTATTACTTCATATATTTGAAAATTTCTCGAAACACCACCCCAATATAATGGGATACAGTTATTCATGTTGGAACAGCGCCGTACACGTTTCATTAGCTTATGGTGTGACTCACTCCTCCCGTCGAGCCGATCCGTTGCACGTGGCTCATAGTTATCTCAGAGCTTGAACCGAGTGGACGTGCGCTCCTCGAATACGATGGACCTTCCTTTGAGCAGCATTCTCAACGCCGTGTACGATGTGTCCGTGACGAAGTCGTTGCGCGTGTTCAGGCGTAACTCCGGTGCCGTTAACTATGTACTGGAAACGGATTGTAGACAAACAAACAAACGGAATGTTGTTTATTTAAGTGGTGAGGAGATGAATAGAAACTTAGTGATAGGTGAGAAGTGGAGTGAGGATCGTTATAAAATTCCTACAGGTGTAGGTACAAGAAGAGAGCAGATTGGTGACACCCCCTCATATGCCGTTGTTTGTACGTTGTGTATAAATGACGATCGGCCATATACAGTGTGTCCGTAAAGTCATGGTGGGATTTTAAATAGCTATATTATTGCAACGAAACATGATAATGAGATGAAACAATGCCAAATTTAAGAACAACTCTCAAAGTTGTATCTTGTAGTTAGTCTAGGCTAAGCTTAACCTTTATCTCGTAGTTAGTCTAGGCTGTCCACATGCCTATGTTGAACATGAGCGTAATAGCCCGAAAGTTAATGTGTGGTGTGCTCTAGCACGAGATCGAGTGATTGGCCCATTTTTCTTCGCGGAACCCACTGTGACGTCACACAACTACCTCGCTATGTTGGAACATTTTGCAGTACCACAATTTATTGACAATAATGTCATCTTTCAGCAAGATGGTGCTCCTCCGCACTATGCCAACGTTGTTCGAGAATTCCTTAATGAAAAATTTCCACAGAGATGGATAGGAAGAGGAGGATGGAAGCCATGGCCTCCACGCTCTCCGGACCTGACACCTTTGGACTTTTATTTGTGGGGTTACGTCAAGCAAAGCGTGTACAGTGTACCCATTAGGGATATTCATCACTTGCACGAGCGAATCACGGAAGCTATCGCATCCGTCACTCCTGATGTTCTTGGGCGTGTGTGGCTGGAATTGAATCACCGCCTAGATGTCTGCAAGGCTACCAGAGGAGCCCATATCGAACTACGTTAAATAAAGTTATTCTTTTAGAGTTGTTCTTTTCAATTTGCCTTTTTTTCATCTCATTATCATGTTTCGTTGCAATAATATAGCTATTTAAAATCCCACCATGACTTTACGGACACACTGTATTAATATACGGCTGATGTGGAAGAATGCTTCTGATAATAACGCTCTTGTCCCTACGCGAAACTGTTTCATCCTTGACAGAATGTTTGAAATCGTCGGATTCCGCAAGCTGAAGCCTATATTAGACACACGTGTTACGGATATGCTTATTTTGATACGGTTCTTGAATACGCATACACTGCTCTGCTCGATGGGTTTACCGAGTGTAGGACTGAACAAGGTGAGAATGGTCTAGAGCTGGACGCTTATTTAAAAAGTTTAGACTCTTTGAAATATCATGAACTTTGATACAAAGCACTTCAGCGGTACAGGGCTGAGCTCACCTACACCGTTCACCCTGAAAAACTATTTCTTTATATAATGAGCAACTGTCGTAACGATTTAGAAGATTATTTCAACTGCCGCTATGCAGTGTGAAGAAGATTTCACGATTGAAAAGCTCGGGTCGGTAGAAATAAACCCTAGATTGGAAAGGCGTGTTTATAAACTTGTATTTAATAATGATGTTGTGGCTAACGATGAACTCTTTGTGCGTGTTTTTTATTGTATTCTAGACGTATTTAAAGGTAACTTGCCAACCGGATGTAAAGTGTGCACAAAAATAGTACTGAACGATATGAACGCCATTTATATAAAGTACAGATTTCCCTAGACCTTGAGCAGTGAAATAATATTAAACCGCGTATACTGCGTAATGCAAAGCAATAACGATGTGAATGTAGACTCGATTACGTGTGAGTTTAGTGTTTTGCGCAGTAAAACAAAGTGAGTGTATTTATTTTCAATTTTCAATATATTTAACATAATTGTGTGTGTATACACACACACACACACACACATACACACATATATATATATATATATGTATATATATATATATATATTTCTCCTGTACTGCTACATTGATGGTTATACGTTTTGTATTTCTTATTTTTTGTTTTGTGCGGTAGAAGATAAAATTTATGTATTTATTTTCAATATATTTAACATAATTGTGTGTATATATATATATATATATATAATATATATTTCTCCTGTACTGCTATATTGATGGTTATACGTTTTGTATTTCTTATTTTTTATTTTGTGCAGAAGATAGTTAATATAATTGTGCGTATATATATATATATATATATTATATATATATATTATATTTCCTGAAATTCATATTTCTTATACAATTTTTATTTTTAATTTTTTTTATCATTCCAATGTATATTTATTTTCTATATATTTACAATATTTTGTCTAAATAAACAATGATGTAATGGTGTTTTATTTAATTCTTTTGGTTGTAAACGATAATTAATTATTCCAAATGGCTGGATACGCCTACTAAACCTACTGACGGATTTCTAAGCCAACTGTTAAGAATTAATTAAATAAATAGCACAATCTGGCAATTCAACCTGAACAAGCCATTTAAGCCTTCTAAGCCAACTGGCGGAATTATAAGCCAACTGCCAATAATATATGCTTTAATTAAATAAATAGCACAATCTGGCAACTCAACCTGTACAAGCCATCTATGCCTTCTACGCCAACTGGCTGTGGCGCCCGTTGGCTCTGGCTGATGATGCCAACTGGCTGATTAGGGCTCCTATAAAACAACGGCGGGTCGGCTGAAGTGTTAATATGCACCTGGCTCCTGCCAGGTGAACACCTATCTTCCTTTCTCTCTTTCCCTGTCTTTCTCTTGGGGGATAACGCCGCCGCCAAGTTTCATGACCCCTTGTTGCACCTGCAAAATTCCCCTCCCCCAATTGCAGCATTGAGTTCTTGTATAACTCCTCCCCCTTTGCAACATACCCCCTCCCCCATTTGCAACATTCTTGCACTCTCCCTTTTTGTGCCCATACTACTCGGCGCACCTAAAGCAAAACCACCCCCTGTGTACCCTGTGCAATTTCTTTAATTATGGTCAGATTTTTATGAAATTTTCAATATAGAGGTTTTCAAATACTAACCGGGCCTTCAATGTTATTCCGATGTCCGCCATTGAAGGCCCGGTTAGGTCAACTGTATGCTCTTGACATTTGATTAGGTTAAGTTGTGTTATTTTCGTTAGTTTTAACGAAAATAACACGACTTAACCTAACCAGTTGTCAAGGGCAATTTAGTATTTGAAAACCTCCATTTTGAAAATTTCATAAAAATCTGGCCATAAATAAAGAAATTACACAGGGCGTGCTTTTGCTTTTGGTGCGCCATTATTACGACTTAACCGAACCAATCGTCATTATATATATATATATATATATATATATATACATTCAACTGCAAAGAACACGCATTATAAATAACGTAAAGAACGACGCTTGTATAGGAGATATTCCGCGCAAGACGAGAGAGAGAACGAAACAAATGAAAAATGAGGTAACCACCTGGGAATCGAACCCGGGATCTTCCGATTGCCGGTCAGACGCGATACCATTACACCATGGGCCTCACTCTTCCAAATGCCGTAATTCTTCTACATACTCGCAGAAACCAATGCCCCAAGGGGGCACCTCCCGCATGCCGTAACATTATATACATTCAACTGCAAAGAACACGCAGTATAAATAACGTAAAGAACGACGCTTGTATAGGAGATATTCAGCGCAAGACGAGAGAGAGAGAACGAAACAAATGAAAAATGAGGTAACCCCCTGGGAATCGAACCCGGGATCTTCCGATTGCCGGTCAGACGCGATACCATTACACCATGGGCCTCACTCTTCCAAATGCCGTAATTCTTCTACATACTCGCCGAAACCAATGCCCCAAGGGGGCACCTCCCGCATGCCGTAACATTATATACATTCAACTGCAAAGAACACGCAGTATAAATAACGTAAAGAACGACGCTTGTATAGGAGATATTCCGCGCAAGACGAGAGAGAGAGAACGGAACAAATGAAAAAATGAGGTAACCCCCTGGGAATCGAACCCGGGATCTTCCGATTGCCGGTCAGACGCGATACCATTACACCATGGGCCTCACTCTTCCAAATGCCGTAATTCTTCTACATACTCGCAGAAACCAATGCCCCAAGGGGGCACCTCCCGCATGCCGTAACATTATATACATTCAACTGCAAAGAACACGCAGTATAAATAACGTAAAGAACGACGCTTGTATAGGAGATATTCCGCGCATTGGTTTCTGCGAGTATGTAGAAGAATTACGGCATTTGGAAGAGTGAGGCCCATGGTGTAATGGTATCGCGTCTGACCGTTAATCGGAAGATCCCGGGTTCGATTCCCAGGTGGTTACCTCATTTTTTCATTTGTTTCGTTCTCTCTCTCTCGTCTTGCGCGGAATATCTCCTATACAAGCGTCGTTCTTTACGTTATTTATACTGCGTGTTCTTTGCAGTTGAATGTATATAATGTTACGGCATGCGGGAGGTGCCCCTTGGGGCATTGGTTTCGGCGAGTATGTAGAAGAATTACGGCATTTGGAAGAGTGAGGCCCATGGTGTAATGGTATCGCGTCTGACCGGCAATCGGAAGATCCCGGGTTCGATTCCCAGGGGTTACCTCATTTTTTCATTTGTTTCGTTCTCTCTCTCTCTCGTCTTGCGCGGAATATCTCCTATACAAGCGTCGTTCTTTACGTTATTTATACTGCGTGTTCTTTGCAGTTGAATGTATATAATGTTACGGCATGCGGGAGGTGACCCCTTGGGGCATTGGTTTCTGCGAGTATGTAGAAGAATTACGGCATTTGGAAGAGTGAGGCCCATGGTGTAATGGTATCGCGTCTGACCGGCAATCGGAAGATCCCGGGTTCGATTCCCAGGAGGTTACCTCATTTTTTCATTTGTTTCGTTCTCTCTCTCTCGTCTTGCGCGGAATATCTCCTATACAAGCGTCGTTCTTTACGTTATTTATACTGCGTGTTCTTTGCAGTTGAATGTATATAATGTTACGGCATGCGGGAGGTGCCCCCTTGGGGCATTGGTTTCTGCGAGTATGTAGAAGAATTACGGCATTTGGAAGAGTGAGGCCCATGGTGTAATGGTATCGCGTCTGACCGGCAATCGGAAGATCCCGGGTTCGATTCCAGGTGGTTACCTCATTTTTTCATTTGTTTCGTTCTCTCTCTCTCGTCTTGCGCGGAATATCTCCTATTCAAGCGTCGTTCTTTACGATATATATATATATATAATATATATATATAAACTGACGATTGGTTAGGTTAAATCGTAATATTTTCGTTAGTTTTAACGTTTTATATTTTATTTGATTAGGTATACGCGGACAAAGTTGGGGAACGCAAACTACACTCGGATAATGTAGGGGAACGTAAACTACACTAGGCACCACAGGGGAATGTAAACTACACTCCAAAATGAATAAAATTCTTAATATACAGTATATATATATATATATACACTACAATAATTTTAACATGTAACATTTATTCTTTTTTTTTTACTGCAATTTACCCTTAACAATTTGGCTTTACTGTGTTCTCAGATTAATCAAAAGGTAATATATTACAAAGGGAGATGACGCACATTAGTAAGTAATATATAAAATATCCTAAGTATAAAAATATTATCGTATTTAGAATATTGAGAATATATAGAGATTTAAGAAAATATGATAAGCGAAACAAATAATTTAGTATATACAGGGTGTCCTATAAGTTCGGTCTCATCAAATTTACAAAAGTAAAATGTTCAGATTGATGTCTTTTTTGGGGACCTTTTTTTTTGTTGCAGGTAGAATAACACGCAATGGCTAATACTGAAACGAGTTATACTCGAAAAGGCCTCCGCATGCCTTTTCCTGAGGAGTGTAACTCACTTCCATATTAGCCATTGCGTGTTGTGTTATTCTACCTGCAACAATAAAAAAGGTTCCAAAACAAGACATCAATTTGAACATTTGTTTTAGTTCTAATGTATTACTTTCGTAAATTTAATTTAAAATAAATTTTCCTATGAGACCGGACTTATGGAACACCCTGTGTATACACTGAATAATAAGTTACATTTATACAAGACTTAACGGTATTTATTTGTTAAAAGACACCGATTTATTTTTAATTAAATGCAATTACATACAGAAATATTCAGTCGCAATAAAATTTCTACATTTTGTCTCCTCGTTTTACAATGTGGCAAGAAGCTCATGACAACGGTTGGAAGAAACCAAAGAATTTGTAACCTGAGACAGAGGGGAGCATTGAGGAAAAGGGGAAAACGAGAAACAGGAAATAAAGCGATTTATATCCACTGCGAAGTGCGTGTAATATATAGAGAAGTAGGAGGGGTCAATTTCTTTCCAAAGTAGGAAGGAAAGCGCCATCAATTTTATTGCTAACTTGGAGGTACGAAACTCCATATGGGGTTTCAAGCTTGGCTGCTTCATTTTTCGTCGTTCAGTACAAGGAAACACCGAAATGTTTGTGTTGTCTGTAACGACAACACTCACCGAAAGATGCGAGACCCCAAACTACTGCAGAGGCTGTAGTCGAGGCAAAGAAATTAAGAATAGCGGACTCGTCACTGTTCCTCTTTCCCATATCTTGGATTTGGCAGTGCAATACAAATGTTAAGTTTAGCAGTGAACAATTTCCTCGCTACTACGAAATTATTTATACCTGACTGGAATGTACCCATTAAAGCTTATACATAGTAACTAACCTTACACCTATAAAACACACCGTTATTCTAACCAAGATATTTAATAATATTTAACATTCTTAATATTGTAAACCACTTAATGACCATTCTTTTAAACATCTGATATTACATAACGTAAGGTTGTTAGGCATTGAATTACAAGTGAACAATGATTGCATATTAATTGTAAACTGCTATTTACCATACAACAACGGCAGTAATCTAGATGAATACATTGATTTGCTGTACAAAATTAAGTCATTATCAGATAACCCCAAATATTCTCACTGTATAATAATGGGGGACTTTAACGCACATGTGAACTCGGAATTCCTTGGAGAATTGGGTAACATGTGCGAGTCGGCCAATTTAAGTATAAGTGATGTAGATGTATTAGGGGTAGCCAGTGGTAATATTACATACGTTAGCGATATGAGTGGTACCACCAGGTGGATTGATCATTGTCTCACTAGTAATAATCTAAAGGATCGAATTGTTAGAGTTCATATTTTGCATGATTTCCTTCTTTCTGATCATAGACCATTAGAAATATTAATTAATGTTACCAATTTATGCGCAACACGACTTAACAAGAACTCAATAGGTAAGAATAATCGCGTCGATTGGTCCAATGTTAATATGCAGCAGAGAATAGAATACAAAGACAGAACATGTCACCTCTTTAATAATTTAGAAATTTTGCACCTTGGCTGTAATAATCCTTGCTCAAATGATTCTGACTGTAAACTCATAGATAGGTATTATAGTAAGATAATATCCCTGTTAAGATAAGCAGGAAGCCCCCTGATTAAATCTTACAACTATCATACTAAGGTTATTCCTGGATGGAATGATTTTATTGCCCCCCTGAAGAGGGAATCGAAAGACGCCTACGATTTGTGGTGCTTTCATGGTAGACCCAGATTAGGACCAGTATATATAAATATGTGTAGAAGTCGGGGTCAGTATAAGGCGGCCATAAGGCGATGTAAACAGGAAGAAGAGTCTATTCGAGCATCAAAAGCCTGTGAAGCTCGCATAAATAACGATAATAACAAATTTTGGAAATTTGTTAAGAATCAAACGGGTGTCAAAAATGTCCTCCCTCCGACAATCGATGGGGTGTCGGGGGAGGATGAAATTGCAAAGCTGTGGGAAAACCACTACTCCAACATTCTTAATAGTGTGAGTAGGGATAATCTTAAGATAGATTGCAGCGAAACGATTGTGGGAGGGACAAGGGAAAATATTTTGATATCATTTTCTGAAGTAAAGAGGTTAATTAAAGAGTTAAAGACTGGTTCTGCGTCAGGGGTAGATGACTTATCGAATGAGCACTTAAAATATGCAAATAACGTAGTATGTCTGCATATATCATTGCTCCTATCAGCCATGCTTGCTCATAGCTATATCCCTGCAGAGTTCATGAGTGTATATATCTTGCCCCTGGTCAAAAATAAGTATGGAGACATTCTGTCCAGCAATAATTACAGGCCTATTGCTGTCGCTTCCTGCTTCTCGAAACTACTAGAAAAACTCTTGTTACTCCGATTAAATGATTTCCTATGGACATCTAATCAGTTTGGCTTTAAAAGGTCCCACTCAACTGACCTGTGTATCTATGTACTTAAAGAAACAATATCTAAATACATTGACAGTAATTCAACCATTTATAGCTGTTTCCTTGATATAAGTAAGGCATATCATAGGGTGAACCACAATATTTTATTTGAAAAACTAGAAGACAGGAAGGTTCCCATGTACATATTAAATTTTTTGAAATTTTGGTATTCCCACCAATCTTTCACTGTTAGGTGGGGCAATGTACTATCCGAGTGTTTTGGCTCCTCTTGCGGGGTGAGACAAGGCTCCTTGCTCTCCCCTATGCTGTTTAATGTGTATATTGACGGATTAATTGCTTCACTTAATGAGGACAACAGTAAGATGTTGTATAGATAACACAAGGATAAATAACTTAGTTTATGCCGATGATATGGTGCTAATAAGTCCCTCTGTTAAAGGTCTGGATCGGCTACTAAATGTCTGCGAAGTGTATTCGCAGAAACATCAGTGGCGGATCTACTATGAAACTAATGAAGCTTAAGCTTCAGGGCCCCTAATCCAGGAGGGGCCCTGAAGCAACTTTTTTTTTAATGAGTGAATTTTTCAACAAAATCGATGGAGTTTTTTTAAGTGTTTGTTATTAAAATAAGGCTATTTTAGTGATAGAATCATAAGCCAATGGGTTGAAGTACTTAATATTGACCTTAGAATATGCTCTAATACCCATTTCATATGGCTAAAAAATTTGTGGTGATTTGCCATAGAACAACCCCATTGAAGAAGATAACAGCGGTTACCCAGACCTCGTTGCTGGTGGGAAGGGGCTCACTGTATGGCCCATTTTCAAAGACACCACCCCACCACCCCGTTCTCCGCCATTTGGGCCTCGAGGTCCTTGCAAGGGCAGCAAAGCCCTTTGAACCTTGTTGGATGTTGCCCTATTGTTGCTGGTTGCGAAGGGGCCCCCATAACAGTTCAAGCTTCAGGGTCCCAAAAATGTAGGTCCGCCACTGAGAAACATGATATTCTTTTTAATGTTACAAAAACTAAGGTTATTCAATTTCATCCTAAAAGCTGTAATCAGCCAGCTGATATAAGGTTTAAAATGAATGGTGAAGTAATTGAGGAAGTACAAGAGTTTAAGTATTTGGGTCAAACTATTACCAGCTCCTTGAGTGATGACTCGGATATAAGAAAACAATCTCGAAGCCTGTGTGCTAAAGCGAATATGACCATAAGGAACTTTCGTTTCTGTACAAGTGAAGCTAAAGACACACTCTTTCGTACTTTCTGCAGTAATATATACGGTCAGCAACTCTGGGTGAATTATAAAAAAGGTTCTGGCAGAACCCTAAATTTGCTGTACAACAGGTCTTTTAGACTCTTACATAAATTACCCCCGAGATGCTCAGCTTCGCAAATGTTTGCTACCCGCAATGTCCCGAGCTTCTCGGAGGTAACAAGACGTGCTCAACACAGTCTAATGCAAAGAATTAAAAAATCAACCAACCCGATCATCCAAGCTATCCATGAGTCCTGCCATTTATCCTCTAAGCTATGGACATCTTGGTACGAAAACGTCTGTCTGTAGCTCCACTTAACTTCGACAGGGCAGTATTATTTCTAATCAATTGTATATATTTTTATCCTTAGTGTATGAACTGTCATTGTTTTAATAATATTTGTCATATGGACTATAGTTTGCCAATAAATCTTTTCATTTTCATTTTCATTACATAAAAATGTGGAAACAGTTCTAAAAAGCAGAAATATCCTGCCTTCTTTTGGTATAAAACCTTCTGAACTGCTGTTTAGTCCCCTATTCTTTTCATCATGTGTAATTTACAATATTTACCATCTATGTATTTACCAGAACGCAGTTTCATCTCAGCAGCACCATAATTATTAAAGGATATGACCGCTATTTTATTTGGAGTACTTATTTTTTAATATATTTAAATAAAGAGGTGTACAGCTCAATAAGAGAAACTGAAACTAAACTAAATTCTTTATTTTATATTACTTTTACTTATATTTTAAATTAAATAGGATTTATTCGGAAGTTATTTCTAAAGAAAACAAAATCATTTAAATAAATTTTAAGGGTAACTAAATAAACTTGCACAATTTGTGAGGCTGTAAATGAGTGAATTTTTATATCCTTTTATGCTAGAATGAAAGACTGTTTCAAGATGGATTTACTGAATTGTGACGGACGCCACAACAGCGAATGAAAAAAGGAAAATAAATAGTAAAAGAAGATGAAAGAAAGAAAACAGTTGAAAAGAAACGATATCTTTGAGAATGAGGAAAGGCAGTCATACAGGGTCAACCAGTCGAGATTAGGAACTTTTCTCCAGTGTGACGGCAAACGACCCTTGCAGGTTTGGGAGTCCGAACCCTGGAACCTAATAACTTCATCAGGAAGAGGTTCCCCCCGCCCCCTCTCCGGAATGAGAACGAAAAACAAATGCCGACTCGACCGTTTCTCATGGGATGGAAGAGATATATTCTTAACCTCCCACAAGACCCTTTTTTAAAAGAAGAAGAGAGATTAAATAAAAATAAGAGTAGAAGCAGCGACAAAGAGTAATTGCCTTCCTCCTCATCCCCTTTCTTAACCTCCGAAACCCTTTTCGACAACAAGAAAAATAATAAGTTAAGAAAAAAGGCTACAAATTAAAGTAAATAATAAAGTAAATATATATAAATAATTCTAAAGCAATTTAGTAATTTTAAAACTATTGTGGGCACGATTAATATAACGTCTTTGCATCAAAGTGAATTAATAAGAGGAAGAGGGTTCGAAGGGTGACTCATATAACAGAATTTGAAGATAATATGAAGTGGTACATTCGTATTAGCAATATTTATGCCTCATTTCTTAAGACGAAATTTCACTGGGTTACGTTTTACATTTAACAACAACAACAACACTCTATGAAAATACTCATTTATTTTTTTTTAAGAATCTTACCGTAATTATACCTCAAGAATTAAATTATTAAAAAAACCCAAATTCCAAAAAAATTATCCGAAAAGAAAGTTTTATAATTTTTTAAAACAAACCAATGATAAAGTAATTTAGCTTTCTTGATCGAATGATCATTTGTATACACTTGTCTTATTAACGTAATCCATTTATTTATCGAAGATTCATTCCGAATCTCTCTTCAAAGAAATGGGTTTAGTCCGAGGTTTAGTCACTCGAGTCAATAAAAGTTTCTTTATGGATATGTACAATCCTTCTACGAGAAAATCCATTGCCGCACGAATGTAGCACTGACGAAGGCATAGCTAGCGAAGTAAGGCAACTTAGGATGAACTTAAATTAATATTTACTTTATCTGATACGAAACCATTCGTTAAACGTAATTGCATCCATTAAGAAAAGAATGGTATGAAATGAAGTGACTGAAAGATCGAAAAAAGATTAAAGAAAAAAGGGTTTAGGCTGTTCTCCTTCAATATAAATCGAGGGTTCGCCCGTCTTAAGGTACTTAAACGCCACCACAGGCGAAAACGTGTTTTTGATGGATATCACTATTTTCACCCTTCCTCTATCGCGGGGTTTGGGTTATAATGACCTTACGACACTAGAAGTATGGTTGAAAACCTTATGAAGGGAACTACTTTTTTCACCTCTATCGCCAGCTGGGCTCTGCCGCCCAGATGTGGTGCGCGTCTTAAGGCCCCAATATCCCGTTCAACTGGTGGGGTGGGGGTGGGACGCTCGGTCTCTGGGTGGCGGGAACAGCAGGAGGAGCGCGAGCCAATGAAAACATGGCAGCCACGCCGCTCTGCTTTCTGATTGGCCACCCGCTCCACGCGCCGAGAAGGACACGACACAAACATCCCGCCGGTACCTTAAGACTCGCGTTGCTGTTAGCAGGCGTCCTGTGTTCGTGCTCATATTGCTGAATATTGTCTCACCGTGCTAGTGATAGTGATGAAAAATCAATGGAATCATTCTGTGCCAGAAATCGCACCCAAAGTTCGGCATACATAATAAGAAAATAAAAAAATTAAAAAAATATATATATAAAATATAAAATATGAAAATCTATTCCAAAAATTCATCAACAGCTTCATTAGCATACTTAGAACTCTAATTTAGCCAAAAATAAACGTTCTAGCTCAATTAATAACAGATACTATTGCCAGAATATTGCTGAACTTTGGAGGCGATTTCTGGCGAATTTTAATTTTGGCGCTTAGGTACCTTAAGACGCGGGACCCCTCAATTATTTTTTAATTTATTTATTTTCGAGGAGAAAGTTTTTATTTGAAGAAACTGATCCATCCATATATATAAAATTATATATATATTACTGATGTGAAGTAGAGTTATGAAGGTGCCTTCAAAAGTATATAAAAATAAACTACACTATAAAGTAATTATGAAATATCTGAAACAAACAGAATTTAATTATGTTTGAAAACATTATTATACATAAAAAAAGAACCTTATTATACGTAACAAAAATTATTATACATAATTATGTATAAAAAATGTAACTTTTCCGAGTCGAAAATACATAATTGCTGAACCGTTTGAAACCGCACTGAAATTAAAAAAGGTGAATTTACGCCGTGTATCACATCCAAAATGTTGAGCAAAACCATCCTAACAAATATTGTATCTGTAAAGAACGTCACTCGAGGAGTGAACACTTTTACGCTCTTAATCTGTTCCTTCTTTGCGGCCGTTTCCTTTCATTATGATAATAATAAAATTTATTACGTATCTCCCTTAAAACTTACTCGACGCGAACAGCGTCCAGTCAAGGTGAAACGTTTTAATATACATCTCTCTCTCTCTCTCTCTCTCTCTCTCTCTCTCTCTCTCTCTCTTTTTCTGTAGCATATATATATATGCTACAGCAGTGACAGTGATGCATTCGGCTTCCGCTTTCTTCGCTTTACAACAACGGTAATTTCTTTCGTGCATTGCCAACCTGCCTTTCCTTTGGCCGGCCGCACGCAGGATCGTCTTGCGACTGACGACTGACGACTTGGGTCATGACGACTCAAGTCGCGTGTGATTTTACACTGACAGCTTCGCGTCACGGTCGCTGCAGCGTGCGGGGCTCCCAGTCTATCAATGTAAAATCACACTCGACTTGAGTCACCACGACCAAAGTCGTCAGTCGTCAGTCGTCAGGCGATCCTGTGTATGGCTGGCCTCAGTGTTATGCATACGGATATCTTCTGAGAATATTCCAACTCAATTTTAAGACTAAAAACAACGGATCAATGAAAGAAAGCCACCCCCAAACACCATTCTGTGTTTCCTTTCCTTCGTGGTTTTATTCATCATAAATATTTTTCACGTGTTACTTTCGTGAAATAATTTTCATATATATATATATATATATATATATATATGTATATATATATATATACACACCTTTGGTTACCTTTGGTTAGCTTTCGCTTGAACTGTTCATTCTGACAAAGGTCAAGCTTTTCACTCCACCTTAGACCTACAGTTTAACGTGGAATCCGAACCACGCCCCATCAGCAGCCCAACTTCTTAACCACTAGGCCACCTAGGGTACCCATTTATCTACCAACCACTTTCTTTTATTGTGTGGAAGGATGAACAGCTGGGTTTTGCTGCGCGCCGGCTGCCGTCGGGTCTCGAACCCGGGGCCGATGGATTCGTAGTCAGCGACGCTAACCACTACACCACCGAGGCTATATATATATATATATATATATATATATATAACCACTACACCACCGAGGCTATATATATATATACATATTAAATAAATGACGTAATTCGAAAATTTTCTGCCCTAATAAGAATGACCTGCGTGTGTTTAAATACAGCCTCTCAAACTGCAACTCAAAGACGCACATACGAACGCATATTTAAACCCTTTGATCTCGAATTCTGCTTTTGAAATTACAGACATTTTTCTCCCGATCTTACAATTTTTACATCAATTTTAAAAAAACTATTGCTCTCACACCTAAAATATAAAGCAAAAAATATAGAATGAAACCAGTTTTAATAATTTGTAGGCTATTTCATGCTGTTGGCTATCATATTATATATATATATATATACAGTATATATATATATATATATATATATATACACTGTGAAAATTGGTTATTGCGTTATCAGAATGTTGACGTGTTTGTTAATTATGTGAAGGCGATTTATATCAAAATGGAAGTAAAAAAGTCGAAATAAAAAGGAACTAAATTTGACTTAATTGAAAGGATAATAATTTGACAAAAAAAAATTTTCTTTTCAAAAGCTTGCGCAAAATGGCGAAAAAAATCCAACTTGGCCTTTAAGAACACGAAAAAGAAACCCAATTGGAAGGGTGGATGTCGAGTCAAAGGGAGCAAAAGAGAGAGAGAGAGAGAGAGAGAGAGAGAAAACGTATCGCCGGCAAGTGCGCATTTAAGCCAAGCAGGGAAGAAGCATGGGAAAAGCAATTGAGAAGAACGAAGAGAAGGGGGGAAGAAGGAAGGAGGAGGGAGGAATATCGGGGAATGGGAGGTGAGGGGGAACATCCAAATGCAGATTGGTGGAGTGGGGGGGAGAGAGCGGTGAGGGAGGGAAGGGGTACTCTTTCAAAAAAGGGGGTATGAACGTGGTTAGGTTTCTTGAATGCATGCAAGGACGCGTGACGTAATGAATCAGTTCACTCAAGGCATTCGAGTCTACTTGTGCTCCTCCCCCGACTCCCCCCCCATCCCTCCATTTAGATTCGGTCTCCCTCCCTTGTGTCACTCCACTTGCCCTTATTCTTCCTTTGGTGAGCAGTGGGCATGCTAGTCATAGTGTGCATTCCTAATTCTTCCAATTGACTTCGTGTCAGCACTGTCTTCATTTCATTGATGAATGGACCATGTTTTCTGTTTATTGCCTTGCATATCCACACCCCTGTGCCAGTAATTGAACCTTAAAATTCTTTTATTTTGTGAACATTGCCTTATTCTCTTTAATTGTTGCAATATTAAAAAACAAACAAAGTTATATTACAATTTTAATTATTAAATTTAATTAAAATAATATATTATAATATTATATATATATAAAAATATATGTAATATTATATATATATATATATATATATATATATATATATATATTAAAATATATGTAATTTATATATATATATATATATATATATATATATATATATATATATATATAAAATATATGTAATTTATTATATATATATATATATATAATTTTCAAGTAAACTAAACATAGCTGTTCTGTTTGAAAGGAAACGGAGGATAGGGTCCTCTGGTGAATAATGGGAGAGTTAAGCTGGAACTCTTGTTAACAAAGATTTTTAATTTTTACCCACTTTTATCACCTAACATTTCGACTGCCAATTTTCATGGCACCTTAAGTTGAGGTGGGACGTGGGAAAAGGCATTCATGGCTCGGTGACGAAACTACCCTGAGGGTTTGGGCTAATGTGGGGAACTTGCTATCTGTCCGTTTATCACCGTCCTTGCTGCTCCTCATGTGTTTTTAAACTCCACTTGTCATGCAGTGAAGTTTGGTGGTTATTACATCCAACGTTTGGTATGGGAGAAAAGTGGTTATCATGATAGCATGAATTCCGTCATAGTTAGGCCCGTCACCACATCTCTCTCTTTACACTGTTATTATATTTCTTTTATACTATATTATGCAGTATATTAGTTATTCATTAATTACGGCTCACTTAAAATACAGAATTTTGAACTTCTATTTAATAAGAACGTAACTTCAACCATCTTCGTCAGGTAGTATGACGTCACCGAAAAGAACACTGTTATGTTTTCTAAATGCGCTATTATCAAGAAGAGAACTTCCGTTTGTTTTGAAAACCAACTTCACTTTCATCTACCATACTGCACGCCATATTTTCATTCTCTCTCTTTCCCATGAATGCGTATTCACCTCTTAAATTGACCTTCTGCGCGTAACTTTTCTGGTTACTTTTCTGGTTCTCACATTTCGTGGTGAGTTTGGTAATGTGAGAATAATGTATTTAACATTATTTTGTTCAAATTCTTTTGGGATAAAGCCATTTTGGGCAAAATTAATCCATTTTTAACACATTCGCAAAACAAGAACGCGTCATTCATTGAAAATACAGCAATTTCCTCTTTGATGAAACCGTTTCATTCCATAAAACTCAGCAAATTAATGGGCAACTCGCATTTCAGATTGATCAGATTAATATTCCTTTTTTATCCTGTGATTCTATTCTCAAACACACACTGCAAACTCGTGCTATTTTGCTTCATCTTCTCCGAGTTTCATCGGACTTTCTTGGTACTAAATCACCTCTTCATTAAACAATGATAAGACTTTATATTCATTTTCACACCTTCCTGATTTTATATATATAAATGTGATGACAGCTCTTTTAATTATCATGTATCATATTACATTTAATTTACAAGAGGAAAATTAAATGTTAATGTTAGTATTACAGCGGGTTAAAAGATGACTTAAGTAGAATACTGCTTAAACAACCTTAAAAATTATTTTTGCTCGAAACAAAAATGGTAAAGATTTCTGTTCTGTTCTCCTTATCACCAATACTTATCTTACAAAAGCGTAATCTGAGGATGTCCTTCGCGTTTCCTGAGCCTCCATCTATCATTAATGTTTCAACGGTTTAAAAGACACCTAATCTATCTTTGAACTTATTTTTGTCAGAAGCAAATATGGTGAAGATTTCTGCTTCGATCTCCTTATCCCTATAATAAGTAAGACACAGCAAAGACAACCGCCCAACTCTCGGCAGCACCCACGTTAAACTGCAGGTCTAAGGTGGAGTGACAAGCTCGACCTTCGTCAGAATGAACAATTCGGGCGGGAGCAAAACCAAGGTTAACCAAGGTTATAATATAAAGCCACCCAACTTTAAGCAGTACTTGGGTTAGGCAGATTTACAGTTGTTTGTGATAGGTTAGGTTATATTTGGTTTGGTTATATTTCGTTAAGTTAAGGCCAGGTTAGGTTAAGCCCTACCCAACCTAGCATTACCTAAACTAACATAATCGAATGTAACGTAGCCTAACCTTCATTATATTCCCTTTATTCCATGATATTTATCACAAAAACACGGAATCTGAAGGGTTCCTGCTGTATAGTATATTTTCTTTTTATGCAGTAAGGAGGAACTAAGGGCCCTCCCTTATAGAAGAAGAAGGGAGACAAAATCACTGTCAAGGGTTTTCTAGATGAGTGGACACTGCGTTTGAAAGATTGGAGATCATAGACAGGGGGAAAGATGGATTGAGGAAGATTGTTCCGGAGTTGACCTGTTGAGTACATGAGAGATTGAAAATATGACTAACACTTGCGTTAGAGAGTTGAACAGAAAAAGAATGAGAATATGTCGAAAGTCTGGTACTGCGTGCACTTCTGAGTAGTATGTGCGCAAAATGTATGAGTGCAATGCAATTGCAAATGTTGCAAGAGTGCCAACCCCCACCCCCTTTGTTGCAAAGGGGAGACCTCTTTGGAGGTGGAGGTGGGACAGCCTCACCCCCCCAAAGGGGCATACCTAACCTAAGGAAGAGGGGAGACCTCTTTGGGGGATAAGTTGGGGCGGTCTCACCCCCCCCAAATGGGCATATCTAACCTAAGAGAGAGAGAGAGAGAGAGAGAGAAGGGACCCGGAGGAAGGGTCTTCGCTCGGCGAGAGCCAATCGTACATGTTGTTTGTTTTTTCTGTTTAAGGTGCTTTCAACCCTGCTGGATTATTGACACCATTTTTTTTTTTTTTTTGTAGGGAAAGGTGGTGAAAGCGTACATGAGTCCTTCAGCCAAGCCGCCGCTCTCTTATAGGACCCCTAATCAGCCAGTTGGCGTAATCAGCCAGTTGACTTAGAAGGCTGAGTTGCCAGATTCGTTATTTATTTATTTAAACCATATATTAATCAGCCAGTTGGCTTAGAAGGCTGAGTTTCCATATAGCAATAATTATTTATTTAAAGCATATATTAATCAGCCAGTTGGCTTAGAAGGCTGAGTTGCCAGATAGCAATAATTATTTAATTAAAGCATATATTAATCAGCCAGTTGGCTTAGAAAGTTGAGTTGCCAGATTCGTTATTTATTAAATTATTCCATATATTAATCAGCCAGTTGGCTTAGAAGATCGATTTGAAAAATAGCAATTAATTAATTATTCTGAAATCCGCTTTACAAACCAAACAAATGATATAATTGTGTACCAACAAAAAGGAATAAATAAATCACCGATACATCGTTGTGTTTATTTAGATGAATTAATGGAAATAAGTATACAATGGGTGTATATATATGGTCAAATAATAGCATCATGAATGGGAAATATATAATCATACAAAACGGTGCATCATCAAAATATTAGTACAGGAAAAATATAGTTATATTAAATATATTGAAAATATACAAAACATAGTATTATCAATATATTAGCACAGGAAATATATAGTTATATTAAATATATTGAAAATATACGAAACATATAATCATATTAGTACAGGAAAAATATATACAGTTATATTAAATATATTGAAAATATACGAAACGTGTAATCGTATTAGTACAGGAAAAATATATATTGTCTTTACGTTCTACGGTGCAAAACGCTAAACTCGCACGTGAAAGAGTCTACATCCACATCGCCACTACTTTGTACGACGTGGTAAAACCGTCCAAGCATCATTTCACCGTTTAACTGATACGGCGGTCTATACTCGATATAAATGGCTTTCATATCGTTCAATACTATTTTTGTCACCACTTTACACTCGGCGGGCAAGTTATCTTTAAACGAACACAATCAAAAGCGCGCACAAAAATGTCATCGTTAACCGCAACATCAAATACAAGTTTATAAACAAGCCTTTCCAATCGTTTTTTTTTTCTTACCGTTGTCGGTGCATCTACAGCCCCCACCCCCTCCGATGAGACCTCACCAGCGGCACATGTAGCACGTTCAAAGCGGAGGTGCGAAGACGTATCCTCCACGTCAGGTATAAAGCGTTCCAGGGTTGTTGGAACACCAGTAATAGAACTCCAGCCCTCAACGTCTTACGCAATAACCCCCACAGTAGAGCATTCCGCCAATATACCCCCTTGCTCATCCTCCACAGCTGCTCCCCGTTCTGTTCAGTCTGCAGTAATAGGACCCAACCCTCAACGTCTTACGCAACCAACCCCACATCAGCTTCTTCTGCCAATATAACCCTTTATTCATTCTCCACAGCTGCTCCCCGTTCTGTTGAGGCTGCAGTAATAGAGCCCCAACCCTCAACGTCTTACGCAACAACCCACACAATACCGCATTCCTCAAATATAGTCCCTTATTCATCCTCCACAGCAACTCCCCGTTCTGTTGAGGATGGCATAACATTCGAGTTGGTGCGCACCGCAACCCCAACCCCAGCCTTGACTAGAAATCGGTATGTAGTCAGGGTTGATCCTAGATCCGTGTATAGCAACGGTATTGAAAACGGACTACGTCGCGTAGTAGAGCGTATTATAGAGTTTGCCCTTCAGAACCGCGACGAGCGTGAAGTCAAGACGAGGCTGTCCTTCGGATTCGGGAAAGATGATGGTGATGTAGATGATTTTTGGGTAGTAGTGCCATTCAGGCGTTTGGCTGCTGAAGATGTAGAGTATATATTAGGTCGTACAATGCAGGCCTCCCAAAGTAGTATAGCCTTCAATATGGACAACTTCACGGTAAATATTGACCGTGTATTCCGTGTTGCGGGTCATAGTGCCACACCTCACACTCTTAACTTCAATTCTCAGGCTATTTTTAGACGGCATATAAACGTCGATCGTGGTTGCGGCTTTATAGCAGTAGTCTTAGCTCGTATGGTTGCTGTACTAAATACACAGACCGCAAAAATTTGGCTGCCTACGGTAGTGGAGCGTGCCCGTAAACTAGCTGTAGACTGTGAACTTGAGTTTGACTGTAACATGGGTCCTGAGGAGCTGAGAAGGGTAGAACAGGAAATGAATGCTCGTATAGTTGTATTTGGACTGGATGATCGTCGTATGTTTTTAAAAGCTGTGTGAGAGATCGTACAAGACCCCTACTTATTTTAGGTTTGTCAGGGACAACGTATCTCCCCATCCGTAATATAAGGTGCCTTTACGCGAGTTATGATAATATGGACGACATCATGATTTGTGTAAGGGGTGTCTCGAGTTTGCGGATGATACAGTGAAACATTGTAAAGATTGCCACATGGTATGTGAGCAGTGTAAAAGCCCCAAATGTGAAAGCCGTGTAGTTGAAGCTGAGAAGAGGGCTTGTAATGTGTGTAGACGCACATTTTTCAATAATAGCTGTTTTGAGTTCCATAAATCAATTGGCATGTGCAGGAAAATGAGAATCTGTGAATGTGATATGTTTCACATGATGGATAATTGGGGAAATTTCAAACACAAATGTGATGAAATTCACTGTGATACATGCCATGAGAAATATAAGGCGGATTGTGTAAAGCATGTACGGGGCTCCAATAAACCTTCGCCCCCCCGCCCATGGCCTAAACCATTAGAGGTACAGTAAAACTAAACATACCTTACAAAAGAGAATTTAATCCTGCATTTAATGAGAAACAAAATCTTAGTGTTCCCGCCATTGGCTTCCAAGACAGCCTGAATTCGCTTTGGGGTAGCTTGCCAAAAGTGACGTGAATAGATCTTGATCGTTACGCAAATTTGCTAAAACAGTTTCAATGTGTTGCGTCATTGTATCCTTCGAAAATCGATTTGCTGTAGGTTCTTGAAACAAGAGACATTCAACCTTGTCCTTTATAACTGATCCAATGTGTTCACAGACGTTCAGGTCAGGAAAATTTCCTGGCCATTCTTCATTTCCAAAGAAATCGATCTCATGGTTCCGCAACAACTGTTGAGTGGCTAATGCCTTAAAGCAGGGGGCCTTATCGTGCAGAAGTGTGACCTGATCGACATCCATAACATTGTTTGGGTTTCTTAGGAAAGGAATGACATGCTGGGATAGAATAATATCACGAAAATACTGTCCATCCCAACTCTGACCATTTGGCTTCAGCACCCACATAAGCTTCTTTGCAGTGAACAAAACAAACACACCAACACAGTCTGGACTTTTTAATAATTCGCGATAATGTTCATTGTCATCGATTTCATCTGGTGTTGTGGCCCACACTCGATCATTTTGGTAGTTAGGCCGACGTGTTACGTAAACAAAAAATTCATCGGAGACAGCTAAATGCATGAAATCATCCACATCCCAATCTTCAAGATAATGGGCACACCACAGAAAGTTTAGCACAGCTGTTTTTTGGCTTACGCGCACCGCCTTCAATGATGTCTTTGTTTCCTGAGAGAATGGCAAATTTGGGCGCCCAGATTTGGTTGTATCCATTTCACATTTATCCAAAATTTTATTCCAATTTCTTTTGACGAAGTTCTCACTTCTTCGCAACTTTTTGGCAACCCATTAGCGTGTTATAAAGGTGGCTCCAGCATCACGAGCTTCCCGAAATGTTATTGCTCGTATGCGATCTATCACACGTTGCCTCTCCGAATCATCAATTAATTGAGAAGCCATTATATTATCACTTTATCAGCTAGTAATTTTAATACCTGCAGTAAATAATTTTATATATTTTTATAATCACTAAAAACTATTTCGATATAAGTAAACATGTAAGCTGCAAATGGGGGAGCTAAGGTTTTTTGGAACCCCTTATGTTATATGAAAGACGCCAAGCCCAAAAACAATCTTTGTATAACTGTGTACTACGATATAGAAACATACACAAACGCTGAAACCAAAGAGGTCATTCCACATTTACTTGTGAGTCAGACTATCTGTGATGAGTGTATGGAGATCGAGTGTGATGAGTGTCACAAATGTGGTAAACGGACAAACGTCTTTAAAACGAATGTCCACGATAGCCCTGTAAAACTATTTGTGTCCTATATTGTCCTATATTGTCAAAAAAATGACTGTGTATATTCTCGCCCATAACGGGGCAAAATTTGACACAGTTCCTGTATAAGGAGCTGCTTGAGCACGAGTCCTCTGAGATATTTACAGGTGATCCATTGAAAAGAGGCAACAAATTAATACAGATGCAAATAAGAGGTAATGTACAATTTAAAGGTACTTTATTATTCACACCTTGTAAATTAGCAAACCTACCCAAGGTGATGGGTGTAGCAGGTGAGGTTTCAAAAGGATACTTCCCTTACACATTCCTCAGTAGTGAAACTTTAAATTACGTAGGTCTACCTCCACCCAAACATTACTTTAACTATGACTGTATGAGCACAGATGAACGTTAAGATTTTGACCGATACTACAACAGCTTTAATGAACGTTATCCTTATAATATAGCTGAAGAATGTGAGCGTTATTGCGTGAATGGTGTGCGCGTGCTTAGAATATGTTTCCAGGCCTTTAGAAGGATGTACATATGTCGTTTCAAATGCGATCCGCTGCAAGTCACAACCACCATCGCTTCATTATGTTTTACGGTGTTAAAGAATAACTTCATGCCTAAAGGCACCTCAGCCATTATCTACAGAAACAACCCCCGCAGTTATGTGCACAAGGCTATTTACTGGCTCATACACCTACAGCAGCAGGCAGGTGTATACATAAAGCATGCCCGCAACACGGGTGAAGTTCCCATTAAGGTTAATGGCCATGTTTTTTGGGTTGATGGTCTAAGTGAAAACCGTGTCACTGGCGAGAAGACTGTGTACTCCTTTAACGGTTGCTGGTGGCATGGATGCCCCCGTCCTGAGTGCGGAATCGCAGGAGATATCCACGATAGATCTCCTACCGACTGTCTTGCGTGGACGCGCACCCGCGATCAGCTTATAGGGTCCCAGTTCACTCACATAGTCTTGTGGGAGCATGAATATGATGCACGGATGGAGACAGACGGGGAGTACCTTGAAGAAATAAACATGATGAAGCGTTCAATGGTACTGGATCCTCTCAAATGCGGCGATAGCTTGTTCGGAGGGCGTACAAATCCCTTCAAGCTATAATTTCTGCCTACGGAGGGCGTGAAACTCCATTACTACGATTTCTGTTCTTTATACCCCTACGTGATGAAGAACAATCCATACCCTGTAGGTGCGCCTGAAAAAATAGTGGGTCCTAACCTACCCTCCATCAACGAGTTCTCAAGAAATTTGAATGGGTACTATTTCGGCCTTTCTTTCGTAGACGTCCTCCCCCCTCGCGATTTATGGATGCCGATCATACCCGTCGTTATAGATCACAAACTCATGTTTCCCCTGTGCGTGAAGTGTGCAGAAGAGAACAATGGCGATTGTGGCCATACACCTCACCAGCGTAAGATCAGAGGTGTATACACAAGCCCTGAGCTGGCCCTAGCCGTTCGCCATGGGTATAGAATAATGAAGATACATGAGGTGTGGAGGTTTCAGAAGCTACCCAACCTTTTCACACCATATATAAACGCGTTTTTGAAGGACAAGGTTGAGGCGTCAGGATATCCGCGAGGGGTTGAAACCGAAGATGAAAAAACGTCTTATATTCAGTGTTACTATGACCACGAAGGTATACAACTTGATCGTACTCAAATTGTAAAGAATCCTGGCAAGCGTTTTAGTGCAAAATTGTGCCTAAACAGTCTTTGGGGAAAATTTGCACAGAATACCGGTAAAGGGAACGTTCATTTGGCGCAAAGTTATAGTGAAGTCTGGGATTACGCCAACGCACCCGATAAAGAGGTCATTGAGATTGTGAATGTAGGCAATACTTACATAATAAAGTACGACAATACTGAATTGGCCACAGATACCTCACGGGTTACAAACATTCCTGTAGCGAGCTTCACAACAGCCTACGCGCGCATCAAATTTTGGGGTCTATTGCATTCTCTTGGGCGGCGGCTTTTGTGTGCCGATACAGATAGCGTGATATTCACAGCGAGGAGGGGTGAATACATGCCTGCTATTGGGGAGTTCCTCGGTGAGCTAACTGACGAGATCAAGGATAAGTATGGGGACAACGCATACGCCGACTCGTTTTTGGGCACAGAAGCTGGGGGGCAGTCAAGGAACTTAGGGGTACAAAGGTGTGCCGTAACACCTACAGGAAACGCTACCAGGTGCCTGGTACCTATGACACCGTGCCCTTTGGATACCATAATCTTTGATATGTCTGTTGTAAACTTAATTATTACACGTATTTGTAAATATGTACATCCTGATTATTTCGTTTATTAAATCGTGTTTCAACTAGCGTTTTACTTTGCGTGTTGTGTGTGTGTGTGTGTGTACAGTAAAAAGCTAAGCCACGCCCACTGTAAGACCAGCAGCGTGAGTCATGCCGCAACCTGGGCTTCCCTGCGTGCTCAGTTGACCTCTGTATACCCTTGAGCTCAGACGTGTATTTTCTCGCATAGAAGAAAATAGTAATGGCTACCTTTAATATCGCGTGTTCAACATTTATGAAGTGGTATTCTGCTAAGTGCGTAGATGTAGTGGATACTGAAAAGCTCCCTATTCCCGCCTCCTTTGCCTCTTTTAAGGCTGCATTGAATCGTGCGAAGGGTCAGGCTATTCAAATACTCTACGGATATTCTGGCGAGGGGGTTGTAGGATTTCGCAGTACAGACGTTGTACTGAAGTATGTTATAGAACTAAGCTTTATAAAGGCTCACATATACCGCGCAGTAGAAGAATCAACACGGTCAGAAGATAAACAACAGTTATGGTTAGTGAGTCTTGTGGATGAGTGGTGTGATAAGCGGTATTATATCATGTTACACCATACCGATTACTCGTACCCTACGGCTGAAAATGTAAATCTTGTCATCATGGACAATCTTAAGTATTTTTACCACTACATTAATATACAGGGTGTCCCAGAATTAACTATCTATTTCAATGAAATCGGACAAATTTTTTTAAAACACACTTTTATTTATGTTTATCATGTTTAATATGTGTTAAAAATGTATAAATTTCTAAATTTTTTTCATAATTTTATTTTCGTAATTTTTTCATTATCTGGTCCAATGAAAGACCGCCTGAAGTCATAGAATGGCAAAGAGACTCTCCAAAAGTTAACGTGTGGCTTGGAACGACCAAATCCAAAATTTATGGCCCATTCTTCTTTGCGGAAGCAACTGTAACAGGTACCGTCTACCTTGATATGCTTCAGCAGTTTCTCGAACCACAGCTTCTTGATGATGGCATTCTTGATAATGTTGTGTTTCAACAAGATGGAGCACCATAAATTTTTGATTTGGTCATTCCAAGCCACACGTTAACTTTTAGAGAGTCTCTTTGCCATTCTATGACTTCAGACGGTCTTTCATTGGACCAAATAATGAAAAAATTATGAAAATAAAATTATGAAAAAATTTAGAAATTTATACATTTTTAACACATATTAAACATGATAAACATAAATAAAAGTGTGTTTTTAAAAAATTTGTCCGATTTCATTGAAATAGATAGTTAATTCTGGGACACCCTGTATATCATGATGAGGTTTGTAGTGAGGTTGTGGCTAAAGGTTTGTGTGAGTTTTTAACAGGTTTTAGAGATGAGTATCGCCTGTTAAACAAAAAGGATAAATATGAACATATGTTTCTCTCTAATGGCGCACCGGTTTGTGAAGATGTTTAGGAGAGATAAAACAATTAAAAAATGTGTTTAGTTCGTGAAAATTACCCTGAAGGAAAATGTCTGGTGTGTATTCGGGGAAGTGGTAGTAATAAAACATTAAAACCGAAATTAATTCTTGTATCGGAAAATTTCTCAAAACATCTGCCCAATATAATGGGATACAACGATTCATGTTGGGTCAGCGCCGTACACGTTTCATTAGATTATGGTGTGACTCACTCTTCGCGGAGCATACAAGTTCGAACAAACCCATTCACGTTTCATGAGGATGATTCACCCCGCCCGTCGAGCCGATCCTGACTGCCTGCCTCCTGTGGCTGATAGACATCTCAGAGCTTGCACCGAGTGGACGCGCCATAGTCATCTCGAACTGTGTGAACGTGCGAATACGATGGAACTCCCTTTGAGAAGCATTCTCAACGCCTCGTACGACGTCTCCGTGACGAAGTCATTGCGCGTGTTCAGGCGAGAAACCGGCACCATTAACTGTGTGCTTGAAACGATCTGCAGGCATGCAAGCAAACGTAACGTTATTTATTTAAGTCTTGAGGAGGTGCATAAAATCTTCGTGGTAGTTGAGAGGTGGGCTGAGGACCGTTATAAAATACCAGCTGACGTACGTACAAGAAGAGAGACGATTAGTGACGCATCCTCATATACCATTGTTTGTATTGAGTGTAAATAATGAACAACCATGCATTGATATACGACTGCCACATTTTTATTTTCTGCCAGTTTGGAAATATATATATATATTATGTATATGTCGGATATGATGTTATCCGTTAAAGGTAGTCTCAGTATGTCACTTCCTCGCACCCACAAGGAAGTTTATACCGTTTAATTATTTTATTGTGACTGCGAATTTTCGAAGACAACAATTTATACCCTCGGTTGATGGCGTCCGCTCTCTCTCAGTCCGTTGAGAGAAGGGAATGCTGTTCTCCGTTGGAAGGATATAAAATGAGTTTTCCTTTGTTAGTCCTTTATTTCTCAAAGTTGGAATCACTTTTAAAATATTAGAATTTCTTAGTAATTAGAAAACAATGAAACCCTTTTCACTACACTTGTTTAGAGAGTTATTAACGAACAAATGCTTACATCAAAATAAGCTGAGGGGTCCAGCCAAACCCGGCTGGCCCACGGGCGGAACACTCTACTCCCTCTGTCGGAAGCTGAGGCGAGCGTTAGACTGACAAAGCATCTTGCCTTCCTCAAGGGGCTCCCTTTTGTCCTGGAGAAACACCCATGGTTGCCACGTGTTACAGAAGACAATTAAACTTGCAAAATCTTACTCTAATAATGATATTAACAAGAGAATTGGTATAATTGGATATTAGCTAAAGAATTTATACAATTGTAGTTTTACACTTAACTCTTTTATGTGATTTATAATAATTGAAAAGAACATTTACAATTTGGAAATCTCTGTTTAAGATTAGACGTGGCACACTGTTTTCGTTAGGCTTATCGAAAAGGCGCAGAGAATCTGCGCTTGAGGCAATTTATACAAATATTAAGAAATTTAACGGAGTCCTGTTTTAATTTATATGAACAAAATAATATCTTTTAAAGGATTAATATGTTAATTTATACAAACAATGATATCTTTAAATTTTAACACAAATTTATTTTCTCGTAGAAACACTTTTCTACATATATACAGGGCGTCCCAAAAAAATGTATACACACTTTAAATACTTATAAAGGCAGTGTTTATTAAAATACATTTCATTTTCAAAATGTAATAGAATCTACAGACATTATTTAATTGTTTTGTCAACGCCTGTTTTCAAACTGACGTCCGTTCTGGTCCAGGCACTGCTGATAACGCGAAGCAATGGAATCGCAAACATCACGAAACATTTCGTTTGGTATTTGTGTGCATTCTCGTTCAATGGCTGCTCTCAATTCAGCGACTGTTGCAGGTTTTATAGCGTAGACTTTGTCTTTTAAGTATCCCCATAAAAAAGTCTAGTGGTGTGAGGTCTGGTGAACGCGGAGGGTATTCTACGAAACCCCTTCGTCCAATCCACATCCACATCGTGCCAAGTACCACTCGCAATACTCCACTCTTCGGTCCGGATCATCTTCATTAATAGCATGGACTAATCTTGGAATGTAACTTTTCCATTGACAGCGCTTCAAAATGCGTTGGACAGACGATTCTGAAATTCCTACCTCACGACTCGCTTGCCGCACAAATTTTCTTGGACTTTGGTGATACGTTTCCAGTACTCTTTCTTGCTTTGTGGGGCTTGTCGATGTCCGTGGTCTTCCGGAACGCTTCTTGTGGACATTCTGAACAGTTCCATCGGCTTCAAACTTATCTCTAATTCGAGTGATGGTAAGTCGCGTTGGTGGATCTGTTTGAAACTCCCTCCTAAACTGTCTTTGCACTTCAACTGCGTTTTCACACTTCCAGTAGCATTTTAGAATGAATTTCCTTTGTTCAAAGCTTAGTCTGACTGCCATTATTAATTCTAATGGGTTTAACTTGGAAAGAAAGAAACATCAATTGAGCTATCAGCTGTTAAAGTGTGTATACATTTTTTTGGGACGCCCTGTATATATTTCTCATTTTCCTGCACATGCCAATTGATTTATAGAACCCAAAACAGCTATTATTGAAAAATGTGCGTCTACACACATTACAAGCCCTCTTCTCAGCTTCAACTACACGGCTTTCACATTTGGGGCTTTTACACTGCTCACATACCATGTGGCAATCTTTACAATGTTTCACTGTATCATCCGCAAACTCGAGACACCCCTTACACAAATCATGATGTCGTCCATATTATCATAACTCGCGTAAAGGCACCTTATATTACGGATGGGGAGATACGTTGTCCCTGACAATCCTAAAATAAGTAGGGGTCTTGTACGATCTCTCACACAGCTTTTAAAAACATACGACGATCATCCAGTCCAAATACAACTATACGAGCATTCATTTCCTGTTCTACCCTTCTCAGCTCCTCAGGACCCATGTTACAGTCAAATTCAAGTTCACAGTCTACAGCTAGTTTACGGGCACGCTCCACTACCGTAGGCAGCCAAATTTTTGCGGTCTGTGTATTTAGTACAGCAACCATACGAGCTAAGACTACTGCTATAAAGCCGCAACCACGATCGACGTTTATATGCCGTCTAAAAATAGCCTGAGAATTGAAGTTAAGAGTGTGAGGTGTGGCACTATGACCCGCAACACGGAATACACGGTCAATATTTACCGTGAAGTTGTCCATATTGAAGGCTATACTACTTTGGGAGGCCTGCATTATACGACCTAATATATACTCTACATCTTCAGCAGCCAAACGCCTGAATGGCACTACTACCCAAAAATCATCTACATCACCATCATCTTTCCCGAATCCGAAGGACAGCTTCGTCTTGACTTCACGCTCGTCGCGGTTCTGAAGGGCAAACTCTACAATACGCTCTACTACGCGACGTAGTCCGTGTTCAATACCGTTGCTATACACGGATCTAGGATCAACCCTGACTACATACCGATTTCTAGTCAAGGCTGGGGTTGGGGTTGCGGTGCGCACCAACTCGAATGTTATGCCATCCTCAACAGAACGGGGAGCTGCTGTGGAGGATGAATAAGGGACTATATTTGAGGAATGCGGTATTGTGTGGGTTGTTGCGTAAGACGTTGAGGGTTGGGGGCTCTGTTACTGCAGCCTGAACAGAACGGGGAGCAGCTGTGGAGAATGAATAAAGCGTTATATTGGCGGAAGAAGCTGATGTGGGGTTGGTTGCGTAAGACGTTGAGGGTTGGGCCCTATTACTGCAGACTCAACAGAACGGGGAGCAGCTGTGGAGGATGAGCAAGGGGGTATATTGGCGGAATGCTCTACTGTGGGAGTTGTTGCGTAAGACGTTGAGGGCTGGAGTTCTATTACTGGTGTTCCAACAACCCTGGAACGCTTTATACCTGACGTGGAGGATACGTCTTCGCACCTCCGCTTTGAACGTGCTACATGTGCCGCTGGTGAGGGCTCATCGGAGGGGGTGGGGGCTGTAGATGTACGGACAACGGTAAGAAAAAAACCCTGATTGGAAAGGCTTGTTTATAAACTTGTATTTGATGTTGCGGTTAACGATGACATTTTTGTGCGCGCTTTTGATTGTGTTCGTTTAAAGATAACTTGCCTGCCGAGTGTAAAGTGGGGACAAAAATAGTATTGAACGATATGAGAGCCATTTATATCGAGTATAGACCGCCGTATCAGTTAAACGGTGAAGTGATGCTTGGACCATTTTACCACGTCGTACAAAGTAGTGGCGATGTGGATGTAGACTCTTTCACGTGCGAGTTTAGCGTTTTGCACCGTAGAACGTAAAGACAATATATATTTTTCCTCTACTAATATGGTTACCCGTTTCGTATATTTTCAATATATTTAATATAACTATATATTTCCTGTACTAATATATTGATAATACTATGTTTTGTATATTTTCAATATATTTAATATAACTGTATATTTTTCTTGTACTAATATTTTGATGATGCACCGTTTTGTATGATTATATATTTCCCATTCATGATGCTATTATTTGACCATATATATACACACAACCATTGTATATTTATTTCCATTAATTCATCTAAATAAACACAACGATGTATCGGTGATTTATTTATTCATTTTTGTTTGTACACAATTATATCATTTGTTTGGTTTCTAAAGCGGATTTCAGAATAATTAATTAATTGCTATTTGTCAAATCAATCTTCTAAGCCAACTGGCTGATTAATATATGGAATAATTTAATAAATAACGAATCTGGCAACTCAACTTTCTAAGCCAACTGGCTGATTAATATAAGCTTTAATTAAATAATTATTGCTATCTGGCAACTCAGCCTTCTAAGCCAACTGGCTGATTAATATATGGTTTAAATAAATAAATAACGAATCTGGCAACTCAGCCTTCTAAGTCAACTGGCTGATTAAGCCAACTGGCTGATTAGGGTTCCTATAAGAGAGCGGCGGCTTGGCTGAAGGACTCATATACGCTTGGCTCTCGCCGAGCGAAGACCCTTCCTCCGGGTCCTCTCCTCCTCTCTCTCTCTCTCTCTCTTAGGTTAGGTATGCCCCTTTGGGGGGTGAGGCCATCCCAACTTCTTCCCCAAAGAGGTCCCCCCCTTGCAACAAAGTGGGGTGGGGATGCCTTGCACCAGGGGTGGGTGGGGTTGGCACTCTTGCAACATTTGCAATTGCACTGCACTCATACATTTTGCACCCATACTACTCTCCTGAAAGGAGGAGGCATGCAGTTGAAGAGTTCAGAAGAGCAGTGGCCGCTATAATAGCGATAGTAAAGAGAGAGTGAGCCAACATTGCGGAGAAGAGAGAGGGATTAAAGGCAGTCAGTAAGAGGCGGGGAAATGGTGAGAAGAAAAGCCTTTCATTCCATTCGGTCAAGTAGAGCTGTGTGGGTTGAGCCATCCAACACATGAGAAGCGTACTCTATACAGGGGCGGACAAGACCCCTGTACAGAGATAGCAACTGAGTCGGTATGAAGAAACTGCAGAGCCGGTACAACACACCTAACCTCTTAGAAACTGTTTTGGAAAGAGAGTGTATGTGATCTTTCCAGGAAAGATCATGAGAAAAGGAAACACCAAGAATGTTAAGAGAAGATGAAGGATTGACTTGTGTATTGTTGAAGGTAAAAGGATAGTCTTGTGGAAGACTGTGACAAGTAGATAGATGGAGGAACTGAATTTTTGAGGCATTGAAAGTAACAAGTTTTTCTCTGCCACAATCAGAGATTGGAAGTTGGCCGAAATGACAGCAGTCATTCGAAAGAACATTCCCTTCTCAACATTCCTGCCAAGTTTCATCACGAGTTGTTGAAAAGCGATGATTTTAGAACTTATCACTAATACGAAAAAACTATTAATACAAGTAATATTTTGAGATAAAATTATTAGCTTGTGTTTCGAGAAGAAAATTTTCACTGCTATCACTTTTGATCGCGAACGCAATATTTTTTGAGTTGATACACTAACCTATGGTAAAAAATGGTGGGAATCAACCGGTTTGGGGAAATTCCTTAGATCTCTACAGTGGCAACATTCCCACCAAGTTTCATGAGGATCCAATGAGAAGCTAATGCTGTACCCATGCCAAAAACGAAATAATAATAATAAAATAATAATAATAATAATATAATAACAATAATAATAATAATTTGAGACAAAACAATAAGATTTTAATAACCGTGACGATTTCAATAAGAATTTCTGCTCTGCAGAAATTTTTAACTCGATTTAGGATTTCTTTGTAAGTGACTTTTTTTTTCAGCGGTCTCGGGTAAATTGTGTGATCTCGCCTCATGTTAATGAACTTCCTTCTTACAAGAAACTTCAGTGAAAGGTTCCTCCATTGCTGATAATAATTAGTCAATCTTTGAAGTCAAGTTTTCTCACAAAACTTCACAACTAACCTCCCAAGTATGATAACAAAATTTTGATGGACTCTCATCCCCAGAACAAAGATTTCACTTTCTTTGGTAATTACGGTTCTTCCTTACCACTTAGCCTTCTCACATGAGAAGAGAATAAATCATACAGAGCTCATTCTTGAGGTTAATGACCAAATGTAGTTAGGAATGAATGTCTTCTGAAGATGAATGTGTCTTACTCCTATTCCCGTCATTTATTTAATCCCCATCCAACCTTCAAACCTTTGAGAATCTCAGTGGAATCTCTACTACCATAGGCTTGCTCACATCAATTAGGGTTTTCCGTAACAAGACTGAACTTCTTCCTAACCGTTGTGAGAAGTGCGGCGTTCCTTCTCATGAATGTTTGGTCGGTTCCTTTTTCATATCTTGACTAAGTAGTGGACACGTAGCTTCGTGGAAGTTATACTAAATTCTACGAGTATATACAATCACATACCCTTTTGTGATTAGCAAAAAAGCCAGCCAGTCAGTAAATTTATAAAATTTCACTGCTATCAGCAGTGTGAGCTTAGCTTACGAAGCCAGTGAATCAAGATCTGTGAACGTGCATTGAAAATCTCAGTGCCTCCTGAGTTCCAAATAAATGTTAAGCTGTCATCGAAATTTTACAGTATGTTCATAATCTTTTGTATAAAATCATTTACATGTCATGATGTGAGTGTGGACTGACTAAATGTACTATAGATAGCCTTATACTAGTAACCCGCTCCTTCTCGTATCTTTCCTTCCCAGTGTTTGCCTAAGATCGAAATTTTTCGTTTCTCCATTTCTGACAAAATTTTAAGCACCGTCTAGCCCTGAATAAATCATAGACAAACGCTAGTTTGTTGTTGTTGTTGTTGCTGCTTTCGGACGAGTCCGGTACAGTACTTATAATATAGACAAGTTTCCGGCATCAGCTGCGGTTTTGGAGTGTTTTGGCGATTCTGCTGGATTCGCGGCATCTGGCTTATATTACAGTAAGTGCGGTATGTGAACAAGTGCTTCAGTTATTATTCATAATAAACTTTACCGAGACTGTTTATAACATTCAACAAAACTAGAGATATTATGAGATTGCAACCAACTGGAAAACCAATGAGCCAGACGTGCATCATCCTACATGATCTAATAATTTGTTCTTCAGTTGGCGGTCTCAGCCCGTGTAACCACTGACTGCATGGTTTTCCAAATAAAACGAGTGAATAAGTTTGTGTATTTCTTTCACTCATCAAATCCCTTATCCTGAAATGCAGAAACAGTAGTTTTAAAACAAAATAATGAATTCCTATAACAGTATAACAGGAAAAATAAAACGAACACCTAGGCCTAACTTCGAAAATAACAAATTAATGCATAATTAATGACAAACTGTTCAAGGTCATTGTTTGCACTGCAAAAACTACTTTATATGACATGTTTCAGGAAAATGTTTGTCTGAAAATATAAAGTTTTAAAAAGCATAAAAAATTAATAATTGGTAACATTCTGTTTTTTATCTGGATATTTTATTAGTTTTGGTGACAGTAATAAATTATCAATAAAAAACCCAATCACTAATGATTAGGAATTTTTTGTTAATGCTTTCTAGGCATTTAATATTACTAGGCGAATTTTTTTCCGAAACTGTACATCATATATTTATTAATTATCATTGTTATTGTTATTACTAGTAATTATGGTTTACAATTTATGTTTGGAAAAATTTGTTTCTTAATTAATTGTTTCTTAATCGTAATTATTCTTTGACTTGTCACTAAGTTACCACATACCAATAAAGTTGTCACGTCACAGTTGCCATATAAAGGGCAAATATTTAAATATGATTCATAAAAATATTTAAATGCTTGACTTGTTCATTACTTTAATCTTTAATATAAAATTTGCTGTTTTCCTTCTTCACATATAGAGGGTGGTGTAAAAGTCGCGCACCATAGGAATTTTCAGTGTTGACTATGTAATTTTTTTCTTTTAGGTACGGAATGGCTGAGAAATTAACAATAGACAGGAGGGTCAGCTTGGTTTTAATGTATGGAATACTAGGTACTACAAATCGATGAATTGGTATAGAATGTAACGATTCATCGACTTTTGCGCGACCCTGTATAGTACATATCAGTTGTAAGATTCTCTCTCTCTTCAGGCATTCCATGTTCTTCAAAGTTTATGAAGTAATAACTAGTGATGCACCGGAGCTCCGTCTCCGGCCGAGCAGGAGTTCCGGCCATTTTAGAAAACCTCCTGCTCCGGCCGCAGGTCTCACTAAACTCCGGCCTCTGGCCGGAGGTGCCAAGTACACCAAACTCAATTCTGACAACATTTAGTTTTAATTCTAAAAAACTATAAAACCTCATTTCTGCACCTATCCGATATTTCAGTTCTCAGATGACTGTAATAATAATTTATTTTATGAGTGATCAGTGATTGTATTAATATTTCAGTTCTCAGTGACTGTAATACTAATTTATTTTATGAATGATCAGTGATTGTATTAATATTTCAGTTCTCAGTGACTGTAATAATAATTTATTTTATAAGTGATCAGTGATTGTATTAATATTTCAGTTCTCAGTGACTGTAATAATAATTTATTTTATGAGTGATCAGTGATTGTATTAATATTTCAGTTCTCTGTGACTGTAATAATAATTTACTTTATGAGTGATCAGTGATTGTATTAATAATTGATTTGATATAGGCTACTTTACTTAGCATTCAGCAAGACATCATAAGTTTCATAACCTGAAGATATTCTGTTTAATGGGAATTTTTAGAGAAATTAGCACGCACAAAGCATAGAAAGTCGACTTTTATAAAGTTTAAGTTATTAAAGACTTAATAATTTAAAATAGCAGGACTATAATATATAAACCCTAAATAGATGAGACGATGGACCACACACACACACACACACACACACACACACATACATATAAATACTGAAATAAATCAATTGGCAGGAACCTCCGGCCTCCGGCCGGAGGAAAAAACACTAAGCCGGAGGTTCCGGCCCTCCGGCCAAAATCTGCCTCCGGTGCATCACTAGTAATAACACGCTTTCTTTTGGTGTACGTATTTAAAACGTTGATTTAACGTATTTAGTGTTTGTACGTTGGAATTCCAGTAATGTTTTGAAGGTATTTTAAACCAACAGTAAAATTGTAGTGAAATTTTACTTAATTTTATGAAACACTTATTGAACACTGAAATTGTTCAACTTGACAAAGGGTCGTTCTATGTATTTAGAGGAAGAATGGTGTGAGGACCATTCATACACTTCACATGCAACAGGGATTTAAACATTCCCCTTCTTCTTCTTCTTCTTCCGCAGCTTATTATCCCATCTTTACATGGGGTCGCTGTTTTTGGTTCGTCTTCTCCACTCTCCTCTGTCGTATACCACGTCCTCCTCCAAGTCCTTCTCCCTGATGTCCGCCACCACACAGTCCCTCCATCTCGTCTTCGGTCTTCCTCTTCTTCTCCGTCCCGGCAACTCCATCTCCAGCACTCTGCGCCCCACATACTCCTCCTCTCTTCTCCTGACGTGTCCATACCACCTCAGCCTGGCCTCCTGCACCTTCTTAGATGCTTCCGCCACCTTCACTGTTCCTCTTATATGCTCATTTCTGACCCTATCCCTCCTCGTCACTCCACACATCCATCTCAACATCTTCATTTCAGCCACATCGATTTTTCTTTCATTGCTCTTCTTCATTGGCACAGTCTCCATTCCATACAACATTGCCGGCCTCACCACTGTTTTGAATACCTTTCCCTTCAGTTTCACTGGGACCCTCTTATCAGAGAGCACCCCTGATACGTCTCTCCAGTTCTTCCACCCCGACTGTATTCTACAGTTTATCTCTCTCTCTGCTCCCCCCTCTGCATCCACTGTTGACCCCAAGTATTTAAAATACTCCACCGTCTTAACACGTTCTCCACTCAATGTCACTTCCCCTCCTCGGTCCTGCTGCACATCACATCTCATATATTCGGTCTTCTTTCGGCTAATTCTCATCCCCTACTTTCCAACGCCTCTCTCCAATTTTCCAACTGCTGCTCCACCTCCTCTTTCGTCTCCCCACTCAACACAACATCGTCTGCATACATCATGCACCACGGCGCCTCCCCTCTAATCCTGTCCGTCAACACATCGAATACCACATTGAAAAGGAAGGGGCTCAAAGCTGATCCTTGGTGCAGACCAACTTCCACCCCAAAGCTCTCTGACACACCCACACTACTCCTCACCTTAGTTGTTACTCCCCTGTACATCCCCTTGATCAGTTTAACATACTTCTCCGGTACCATCTTTTCCCTTAAGCATCTCCAAACTTCCTGCCGTGGTATCCTATCATATGCCTTCTCCAAGTCAATAAAAACCATGTGCAACGCCTTCTGCCCCTCTCTGTACCTCTCTGCCAACTGTTTCAATGCAAAAACTGCATCTGTCGTTCTCCTTCCCGGCATAAATCCAAATTGTTCCACTGACACTTCCGCTTCGTCTCTCAACCTACTCTCCACTATTCGCTCCCATATCTTCATTGTATGTGATATTAGCTTGATCCCTCTATAAGTAAACATTTAAACATTCCCCATTTCATTGTAAATGTCTGTTTAGAATACCAACATGCGAAAATATATGTTCACTATATAATTTCAGGATTTTTTTTTTTTTTTGGCTGGGGGAGACATAGTTTAGCTATATATTATATATGATTAACTTCATCATCCTATACTTATGAATGAATATAAAATATGAAAAGAAATTATATATATATATATATATATATTATATATATTATCAAAGCTATTGACTTCTCCTTAGGGAAACGGAGCTTACAGATGAACAGAAGGACCAACACAACGGCAAACATTTTCATTTATTTTTTGTAATTCAGACGTTTCGACAAATCTTTTGTCATCATCAGTGAATTAAGTCTTAAAACCTTAAAACAAAAGTAAAAAGTGAAAATTACATCAATACAATATTAAAACCATTAAAATTAAAACCTTAAAACAAAATGAAAATTGCATCAATACAAAATTAAAATCATTAAAATTTCACCACTACAAAAATTAAAATTAAATTAAATTACCTCAATAGGTAAATACACAATGTCTACATCAACCTCCATACTTGGCAAAGCCTAAGAGGAAACTGTATGGTCAGAGGATTAGAAAGTATATGTCTATGAGAATCGGTTGGTTAGTTAAAAGAGCTGTAATTTGTAGGATGAACTATTATTGTTAATGGTGGGTTTGTTTCTATAGATGTACAAAGATTCTAAAATTCGGAGTTGTGAGGTTATTGGATCTAGTTAAAATTTCAAACTGAGTTTTGTGAAGAGGATGGTTGTTTTCATTACTATGGTTTCTAATTGCGGATTGTGGAGGGCTACTGAGGGGACGGTTGGTACGGACTGACAAGCCCAAATGTTGAGAAAGGCGCACCTCCAGTTGGAGTTGAGTGCTGCCAATATACGCAGCCTTACAGCTGTCGCACGTGTATTTGTAAACAACATTGGGGCATACAGTTTTGGGGAATTCATCTTTGAACTTTAAAAAATTTGATAATTTAAGTGGATTGACGAAGGCGAATCTAAAATTTATTTGGGGATAACTAGACTTGAGCAGTTTGGACAATTCACCTCGATACGCAATGATAAATAACCATAAAAAGGTAATTTAATATATCTGGTTTCTTTTTGTACTGTCGTTATGGGGAGTTTAGTATTAAAAGTGTTATTTAAAAATTTCTTTCATTGGTTATCAAATAGATTAGAAGGGTAGTAATTGTTAATAAAGTACTGTCTTAAAAATTTAAATTCTTCGTTTAACGAAAAGTAATCCGAACAAATACGGTAACTTCTTGTTAATAATGTTACTATAGCACTAATCTTATATTTATAAAACATGCAACTTAAATAATTGGTTCCCAAGCCAGTAAAAGTTTGTTTTCGAAATAGTGAAGTTTGGAACTTATTATGAGCCCGTTTAACTAAAACATCCAGGAAAGGTAAACTATTATTTGTTTCGTTTTCACATGTGTACTTAATATTACTATGTTGTTTATTAAGATAATTAAGAAAGTTTTACGTGTGAAGGATGGTTAAATATTAAGAAAGTGTCATAGTAATATTAAGTACACATGTGAAAACGAAACAAATAATAGTTTACCTTTCCTGGATGTTTTAGTTAAACGGGCTCATAATAAGTTCCAAACTTCACTATTTCGAAAACAAACTTTTACTGGCTTGGGAACCAATTATTTAAGTTATGTTTTATAAATATAAGATTAGTGCTATAGTAATATTATTAACAAGAAGTTACCGTATTTGTTCGGATTACTTTTCGTTAAACGAAGAATTTAAATTTTTAAGACAGTACTTTATTAACAATTACTACCCTTCTAATCTATTTGATAACCAATTAAAGAAATTTTTAAATAACACTTTTAATACTAAACTCCCCATAACGACAGTACAAAAAGAAACCAGATATATTAAATTACCTTTTTATGGTTATTTATCATTGCGTATTCGAGGTGAATTGTCCAAACTGCTCAAGTCTAGTTATCCCCAAATAAATTTTAGATTCGGCTTCGTCAATCCACTTAAATTATCAAATTTTTTAAAGTTCAAAGATGAATTCCCCAAAACTGTATGCCCCAATGTTGTTTACAAATACACGTGCGACAGCTGTAAGGCTGCGTATATTGGCAGCACTCAACTCCAACTGGAGGTGCGCCTTTCTCAACATTTGGGCTTGTCAGTCCGTACCAACCGTCCCCTCAGTAGCCCTCCACAATCCGCAATTAGAAACCATAGTAATGAAAACAACCATCCCCTTCACAAAACTCAGTTTGAAATTTTAACTAGATCCAATAACCTCACAGAACTCTGAATTTTAGAATCTTTGTGCATCTATAGAAACAAACCCTCCATTAACAATAATAGTTCATCCTACAAATTACAGCGCTTTTAACTAACCAACCGATTCTCATAGACATATACTTTCTTATCCTCTGACCATACAGTTTCCTCTTAGGCTTTGCCAAGTATGGAGGTTGATGTAGATATTGTGTATTTACCTATTGAGGTAATTTAATTTAATTTTAATTTTTGTAGTGGTGAAATTTTAATGATTTTAATTTTGTATTGATGCAATTTTCATTTTGTTTTAAGGTTTTAATTTTAATGGTTTTAATATTGTATTGATGTAATTTTCACTTTTTACTTTTGTTTTAAGGTTTTAAGACTTAATTCACTGATGATGACAAAAGATTTGTCGAAACGTCTGAAGTACAAAAAATAAATGAAAATGTTTGCCGTTGTGTTGGTCCTTCTGTTCATATATATATATATATATACCTAAGAACAGGTCTTGAAAAATTTCCTCTGGACGAACGAGACATTCAGAATCATAGGTAAATATCGAGAACCCAAATAAAGTGCGCATTACCTATTATTCTCTTCCATGGAGAATGCACTGCATTATTTTATTTCCAAAAGCAGTTGTCATAATCTTTTGCCTCAAGAGGTAAATGATACCAAAGCAGTCATTACGTATCTATTGAAGAGTCTCACTAAAATCAAAGCATCTGATGACTTATAATAAAAAATGTTTAAATAACTTATCACAATTGTCCTTCATGTCGTAAGAGAAGCAATCAAATTTCAGAGATTAATGGACCATGCATGCCTCAGCCTTTTATGACATGGCGATGCATTACTTTGTATTGGAAACTCTGATTGCAGCTTATATACTGACATATACGAGTGTGTGTGTATATATATATATATATATATATATATATATATATATATATATATACTGTAAAAATTATTGAGCGAATTTCATGTGTAAAAGAGTCAAACTTTTATAAACTGTTTAGTAACTTATACTAATCTTTAGTAAGTTATAATTATATCAGGGCTCATAAGCTATTTTATATTACACTGTAAGTAAAGTTGTGCAAACCACCTTTTCTAAAAAATTAACTGTTCCATTTAACTGAATATGGAACGATTTGGAATAAATTTTATTTAGTCATGTCGATTAATTGGTTCAAAATTGGTCTAGAAATAAAAATTATTCGAACACTATGAACTTAAGATGTTCTATACAGAACACTGTTTCTCAACATTTAATTGCTCCATTAGCTTCATAAGCCGATTATAGAACGATTTCTTGGTAAACCGCGGAACACCTTTCCTTTGTCAACCGATTCTGAACCAATTATATCGCCATAACAAGATAAAATTCATTCAGCATCGTTCAATATTTAGTTCAAATGGAACCATGAAAATCTGAGAAAAGGTGGTCTGCATTTTACAATGTACCGATGAAGGGTATTTACGAGAAGTTAGACGCTATACAGTACGTTCTCATTTTCAGTCACTAAATTTCTTTATAATTATCAGCAGTATCAAACACTTTGTTTTTGTTAGCATAATATGAATATTTAACATAAATTTAAATAAAGTAATTACACTAAAAATGTTTGGCGAAAAGTATGCTGTACATGTTAATATTAACTAAGGAAAAATGTAAACGAGCGCATGCGCAAAAATAGCTAAAAACTGTATTGCAAACTTTAATTAATTTTTTTATGCAAGAAGGAGGGGCCAAGGGCGAACATCCGCAAACCCACCCACCAACCCCATAGAAGAATAAAAGAGCAGAAATCAAGGTCCAAAGTTTTCGAGGTACCAGGACAATCTGCGTTTGAAAGATTGGAGGTCATACACAAGGAGAAAGATGGACTGAGGAACGGTGCTCCAGAATTGATCGGTTGAGTAGATGAAAGATTGAGAATACCGATTAACCCTTGTGTTAGAGAGTTGGACAGAAAAGGAATGAGAATGTGACGAAAGTCGGGTACTGCATGTTTTTCTTAAAGAAGGAAGCATGCAGTTAAAGAGTTCAGAAGAGCAGTGCCCGCTATAATATAGTAAAGAGAGAGTGAAGCAACATTGGGGCGAAGAGAAAGGAATTGAAGACAGGTCAGTAAGAGGTGGGGAATTGATGAGATGAAAAGCCTTTCATTCCATCTAACCAAGTAGAGCTGTGCGGGTTGAGCCACTTCACACATGATAAACGTATTCCATACAGGGGCGGAAAAGACCCTTGTACAGAAACAGCAACTGAGTTGGGGTGAATAAACTGCGGGGCCGGTGCAGCACACCTAACCTCTTAGAAGCTGTTTTAGAAAGAGAGTATATGTGATCTTTTTCAGGAAAGACTACGAGAAAAGGAAACACCAAGAATGTTAAGAGAAGAGGAAAGATTGAGTTCTGTATTGTTGAAAATAAGGTGATAGTTGTGTGAAAGATTATGACGAGTGGACAGATGAAGAAAATAGGTTATTGAAGCATTGAAAACCACAAGGTTTTCTCTGCTTCATTCAGAGATTGTACAAAGATCCGAGGCCAAGTACACCACAGCTGGTGTAGGAGTCAGGAATTACTCTAGGGATTAAAGTAGAGTGCATCTCACTCAGGGAAAACGCACTCTAGTAAGATGAAAATCACTCCAGAGTGCTCCACATCTGATTTTTTTATTCAGGTGTGGAACACTCTACTTTCTGTACTACTGTGCTTTCAGTTGTGCATAGTTTTAGTGACAACTGAACTGTGTTTCTGGTGTTGTTCGCCACTTCGGTAATTATTCGTTAAATGGCTGCGCGCGACTTTGGATATCATCAGAGTCATACCATATTTTCCTAAGTCATTTTTCGTGGTTTTGAGAAAAACGAAAAAAAGGGTTCTAAATTAAATTACTTATGACTTAGGAAAATATGAATTTTTGCAAATATCACCTTATAGTTCATCCTACAAGGACGAAATTTGTACCAAAAGATGCGCAATTTTTTTTACATGGCATTAGCAACAAAAATTTAAAAACGTCAAAAAGTGACTTAGGAAATTTTGTTTTGACGCTGACGATATGAGAATATGTTTTTCTGGGCCGGTGTAACAGGCATCAACCACTCAAGGTGGGTTAAGCTCTAGAGTGCACGGTGCCTGACGGTGAAACACACTCCAGAGTAATTTGCACCTAGGCACCGTTCACTTAGAGTGCATTTTACCATCAGGTGAGATGAGATGCACTCTACTATGTTGAAAAACACTCTACTTCACAAAGTGAAAGTAGGAGCATTGAAGCTTTACACAAACACAATCTACATAATATTCTTGAATGCAAAAAAAAAAGAACTCCTTAATTATTATTTTATAAACCATAATTTATTTCATTTAATTAATGATTATTCTACACGTCTCTTTAATTAATCTTGCTGCTGACACTGAAAACACGCTCAAAATGGTTACCAGAATTTATCAAGTACTGTAAATTGTCATCACTGATGCTTCATTGATTTCTCGGTGATGAAATTGGCTTATAAATAAACCAAGTTACACTTGTTGCTCCTGATGGCTCATAATATACAGCTATTTTAGTATTCAGAGCTGAAGCCAAAGCCATAAGTTCTATGTCCGTTCCCCAGATGGTGTCTTCTTCCATGTTGCTACTTTTCAAGTAGTCATTTACTTTTTACCCAATCATTGCTTCAAACCTTGGCCTATACAATGGGTTTTCTCAAGTTTGTACAGCAACTTCTCTAAATGTGGCATGATGCTCCTCCGACAATGTAACTTCCTTACTTACAGCTCTAGAAAGACAACTGCCATCACGTGCAATCTTGTCCACCTTAAGTGGCTTGCCTAATGCCTTACATTTATATCTCAGTTCTCTATTGGGCTTCGGGCTTGGCAGACCTAATTCTACTGATTTTGCTGACCTCCATGTAGCTGTAGTTGGGATAAATTGTCGCGATGATTCTAGAACTATTCCAAGGAATTCCACTGCTGATCTTTTTTGTCCATTACTGTCCATTTTTTTTAATGTTTCTTAATTGTACATTCAGAAAAAAATAAATTACTTATTTCTATGCTTTATTTAGCCAAATAACAGTTATTACACACTTACTTCTTGCTAGATATAGCAGAAACTCAAACTCCTAGCGGTATTTCTACAATTAAGTAAAAGTTACTCCTACGAGCTACTTTAGGTTTATTTCTAGGACCACCTTCCCGCTAATAATTTTTTAGGGGTAACCCGAGGAGTAACCCTAGCAGTGTTTATTAATACCGGCCCAGAAAAACATATGCTCATATCCAAAGTCGCGCGCAGCCATTCAACGAATAATTACCGATGGCGAACAACACCAGAAGCAAAGTTCAGTTGTCACTAAAACTAGGAACAAGTGAAAGGGCAGTAGTACAGTAAGTAGAGTGCTCCACACCTGAAAAAATCAGATGTGGAGCGCACTGGAGTGATTTTCATCTTACTAGAGTGCATTTTGCCTGGGTAAGATGCACTCTATTTTAATTCCTAGAGTACATCTCACCTTAGGCATCGTGCACTCTAGAGTGCTTTTTTCCGTAGAGTAATTCTTGACTCCTACACCGGTAATTTAGTTTCATCTATTAAGTTCACGATTGAAAAAGAAAATGACGGAAGCTTATCTTTTCTGGATCTAAAAATTCGGAGATGCTTTAATCAGTTCAAATTTGAAGTTTATCGTAAGCCTACTAATAATAACTGTTATGTGCATTTTTATTCTGACCATCATCCCTCGATTAAATCTTATTTTCTCTGCTATGTTTCTTAGAGCATTGAGAGTTGTCAGTCCTGAATTTTTAGATTCCGAGTTATGCAATATCATGAATATTGGTACTAAATTATGTTATCCTATTTCATTTTTAGATAATTGCCTTAGGAAAGCCAAGAATAGGTATTATAATAGTGTAACTGTGAAGGAATTTGAGCGTAAAAATATCCTTAGCCTACCTTACCATGTAAATTTTCAATATCTTCCGACTTTACTTAAAGCATTTGGTATCAATGTAGTCTTTGAGTATAATAATACTGTTAAATCATGCCTAATAAAGAATATCCCGGATAATATGGTTGGTTGTGTGTATTCGATCGGATGTACACAATGTGACTCAGTATATATAGGCCAAACGGGTAAAACGTTAGATATTACAGTAGAGTAAAACAGCATAAATATGCGTGTAGAACAGCAAATAATTCTAATGCATTGGTTAACCATATGTATAGATGTAATCATTGTATCAAGTAGGATAGTTCTAAAGCGCTCGTTAAAAACAGATATAATTGAAAGGAATATTCTAGAATGTGCATTTATCCATTTTAAAAATAATTTCAATAACAGTGCGGGAATGTATAAAATTGACAATATCCTCGTAAAATACCTTTTGTCTCTAATCAACTCTTGTTAATCGTGTGCTAATCTTTTTGGTTTTCTGTCCCGTTGTATATATTTTTGTCATCTCGCCTTCTACCTTCATTCCCTGACGAGGTGTACTTCTGAATACACGAAAGGCCTGATGTTGTGACGGTCAAATTGTATGCGAAAATCTCATATCAAAATGTAACTAAAAATGGTAGAAAGAAAGAGTGAAGTGATTTTGAAATCGATTTAAGTTTGCGTGAAAATTTAAATCTTTGAAATTGAAAGCATACAAAAGTAAAGTGAGCTGATACTCGAGTATAGCCGAAGGCTGAGTGCGTAATCAAAGAAGAGAAATTATTGTTTCACAGTTTTGGATAAATTTATGGTCGAGTACGAAAGGGGAAAAATATAGCTGAACCAAAGCTGCTTTCATTTTTGAAACTTGTAAAGATTCGGGTTTGTTTATTCTTGGTTTCGTCTGAGGGAAACCCTCGAGGGACCTTTTCCAGTTTGTGTACCGTTTTTCATATAATTTATTTTTGAGAATATTTTTGTTAAAACTAACGAAAATATCACGACTTAACCTAACCAATTATGAAGGGCGTACAGTTGATCTATTATTAATTATAACATTGTTTGTTTCTGGAATAGTATTTACTATTTACTAATAGATCAACTGTACGCTCTTGATAATTGGTTAGGTTAAGTCGTAATATTTTCGTTAGTTTTAACAAAAATATTCTCAACAATAAATTATATGAAAAACGGTACACAAACTGGAAAAGGTCCCCAGTTTGTGTACCGTTTTTCATATTTATTTTTGAGAATATTTTTGTTAAAACTAACGAAAATATCACGACTTAACCTAACCAATTATCAAGAGCGTACAGTTGATCTATTAGTAAATAGTAAATACTATTCCAGAAACAAACAATGTTATAATTAATAATTAATAGATCAACTGTACGCCCTTCATAATTGGTTAGGTTAAGTCGTGATATTTTCGTTAGTTTTAACAAAAATATCCTCAAAAATAAATTATATGAAAAACGGTACACAAACTGGAAAAGGTCCCAAACTGGAAAAGGTCCAAAATTAAATTACACGTTTTTTAAACTAAAAACAAAAATTGACTATATAATTACACGTTTCTGCGTGTTTATGTTCGTCGAGAATCGATAGCGAGTGTACACTTACGAATCTAGTGTCGATAAACTATTCTCAAAAATTGCTTTGGGCTTCGTAGAACTATTTAATACAATCTAAATAAAAGCGATAATATTAAAAAGCAAAATCGACTCTTGCTTTCATAATTTTTTTAAAGAATTATATATATATATATATATATAATATTTACAGTGCTAGAATTGTGTGTATTAAAAATATTTACTTTAAAATTGTAAAAAAAACTGATCACACATTCATAATGAACTTGAGATAGCTCAACATTCAAAACCTACAATGAAACTCGTTTATGCAAAACTAAAGAGTATTTTATTGCTTAAGGTTGAATTAAAAAGTCTGAACCTGCGTCACAGACAAATTCTCTGGTAGCGATAAATAATGCATGTACATATTTGATTTATCGTTTTATGAAGAGAATTATTAGTTTTAATAAAAGTGGCCAATACAGTTTTGTAACTTGTTTCAATAGCCTTGCTGATGTATAAATGAAAATTTTGTGTCGAGATATATTAGATAAAAGGTAAACCAGTATTACTTCTCCCTCTCTCTCTCTCTCCTCACATATATATATATATATATATATATATATATATATATATATATATATATATATATATAAAATGCAAACCCACAAGGAAAAAGAAAAATGATTCAAAGTGCGCTGCGCAACCCCTTCATTTATGTGGTGCACACCCTTTTCCGAGTGACTTATTTCGTACACGTGTGGTTCGTTTATTTCAGGATGACTGCCTATCCACTCGGATGGCCTTTCAGTTTTATACGCGTAGTTTCCCTCGGCTTACTTGAAGCCCACTTTGTTTCAAACTTTCAATGTTAATTTACCCTCAGCTTACAAGAGAGGCCTATTGCGAGGTAGCGTAGAAACGACACACTCCCTCTTATAAAGCTTATTTATTTTCACTCCAATTAAGACATACATTGAAAGAAATATACGGATGTGCGATTACAAATTTTGTTTTAAAAAAATCAAATTCTTAATTTAAAGAAAATGTTTGCAAGTACTTAATTCTCAAAAACCATTTATACAAAGGTTTTTTTTTATTTGCGTGTAGCTTTACAAACAGCACTAAATTCAAATTTCGCAATCTAAGAAGTAGTTTGCAAAAATAGTTTACTTACAAAAGTTTGGGAATTTACTCTCAACAGTTCTGCGCGAGTTCCGCAGATTTTTCCAGGAAAAAAGTCCGTCAAATAAATTAGATTACTTCTCACAATAACTGAATGGTCATGCACTAACTTCCCGGGTTTCCACGGGAACCAACTTCAACACAAGATATTGACTCTTCCCTGAGGAAACCTAATATGTCGCAAACTTACAAGTTTAACATTTAATTTGAACAAAATTAAATTAAAAGAAATTTCACAAAGAATCGCGGTAAGGACACCAAATGAGAAGGGCTTATACTTCTCCAGCAAGAAATGGGTCGTTTAGTACCACGCTTCTCAAACTAGGAGTCGCGTAAATATTATTGGGGGTCGCAGAAACATTTGAAAATATTATTTTTTTCGTAAATATACAGTGTTAGTACCTATTGCTTTTACGACATTGAGTGAAGGGTCGCGAGTGAAAAAAGTTTGAGAAGCCCTGGTTTAGTAGACGAGTTCAGTAAAAGAGTTTATGAAACGTAAATACAACATTTATGACGCTTACTGAACGTTCCATTTCTTGTTGAATTTCTAATGTAACTGTTAACCTAACCTAACCTGGTTCAGAGTGGGAAAGCCGTGGTATAAGACGGGAATATATTTATTTAAGAATTGCTTCCTTTGAGATTCTCACCGGCGGATTTCTCACTCTTTTGCGTAGAATGAAATGGAAATCGCACTGAGTGGGAATCGCATTGAGTGGGATGACACCTATTTTCCTTTGAATATTTTATTTTTTGGTGACAGTAATAAAATTTCAAGACCAAAACTCAGTCATTCGCGATTAATAATTATTTTGTATAACTTTTTATACGAAAACTGTTGTACATTCTGTTAAAAATGTCCTATCCTGAAATTTCATGTTTCTTACCAATAATTATAATTTCAAGAAATGACTGATATGATTTTATGAAAGGACTGTAGATGTATTTTAAGGAATAGTTTGCAATATATTTCCACAGGAATTAAGATAAAATATCGAACTAACAAAGTAATAAATACGAAATGGTACGCCATACTTTTTATACACGAAATCTACCCAAAAACTAAAAAAAATTATTTTCGGATTTTGAATTTGTGGAAATTATAGGTAACGGATATGTTATTTTGAGTCGTTCAATAGTACATAATTACCAAAATACAAGTTCTATAAAGATTTTGATTTATAGTAACCATTCCGTCGATGCTACATCCGGTTGCAGGATTCAATACGCTTCATTTGTATCCGCCATACGCAATCAAATAAATTATTTAAATAATTTTATATCATTTATTTTTTTAATGAGAAAAAAACATGTTTTCAATATTTTTGCCTCATATTTTACTGCTGGTAAATATTTATTCTTGAATTTATTCTTGTTTGAACTGTTTATATGCCTGAGAGAAACTTCGCAATTATTAGTTTCTGTTATGTTAGTCTTTCTTCATTCATCTCCATCTATCTATCTGTCACTCTATCTATAATGAATCACGAGATTCCGCAGTTTCCTGACCACTATATATTAATATTTGTAGAGAGAGAGAGAGAGAGAGAGAGAGAGAGAGAGAGAGTTACAAGGACACGAGGAAGCCTCAAAAACCTTTCAGTCCACTCGGGGAGGTTCTTGTTATTAAACTAGTCCATTTTTTAACTATTCAAGCAGTAACAGAAAACTGGGTAGAAAAGCATCAGGCTCTCTCTCCACCCACCCCGCTCCCTCCCTACCAGTGGCTGGTACGGAAAAAGGTTGAAGAAAATACCTTGATCCTGGAAAAGTAGCCAAGAAAGTTTTACAGGAAAGAGAATATATAAACTAGCTCTACAATTACGCCATGTACACACAGAAATCGTACACTAGATAGCACCGTTGTATAAACTAACATAATAATATATTTGTGTAATCTTATATCAAGTAGATTGTATGGTTATAAAAACCTCGAACATGTGTTTTGATTTGATACAAAATATTTACAGCTCTATTTACCGAAGTATCGGGTCACTCCAGACTAGCCCCAAAAAGATTAATTTAGCCCAGTAATGTCTAAAGCTTAAGGGCCAAATTAAATTAAATAAATAGTCGAGCTTCAAAATTATTCTTGTCATTGTAAATTGAAACGATTGTATTTATTTTATTATTAATAAAGGTTATTCAATTCAATTCCAATTAAGAGAGATGAAAATGTCAAACTAACCATGTCTGTACCCATCAACGCGCAAAGCCATCACGCCGGCAAGGTGATGAAATGCTTTTGCAGAAAAGGAGTTGACACCCTTCACATGCGCCCAGCCACCACCCAAAAGAAGGAAGCGGAAAAAAAAAGAAATAAGTAACAGCAGAAACGCAACTTTACCTCACCTAATCCATGCCATGCATTTTTTTTTGTTTTTAGTTCATTAGGAAATTATGTATTTCTACAAAATAATTATCTAATCTGTTAACAAGGCAGGCAAGTGTGTGAGCGTGTTTTATGTAATTGGATGTCTGTCGTCTGTATGTGTTTGTCAACTCTTTGAATGTCGCCGTTTCAATTTGGGTCTCCCGCTTTGAAAGGTGTTTATGTGGCGAGTGATATATTAAGTCGTTCGTACTTCGCGATGTTGTGCTACCACGAGAGCAGAGAAAATCTCCTTCCGGAGAGGAATATCAGTGGGAAGTCCCTGTATCTATCGTCGCGTACTTGTTTCTTATGGAGCATGAAAGTTTTTTGTGGGTGTTGCTTTGGCGAATTCAAGTCTCCCTTAGAGGTGTTTATGAGGCAAATTATAAAAAAATGGGTTGATCGATGGTTGACCATGCTCTGGGGGGCATAATCAACCACAGACGTCTCTGTAAAAGTGTGGGTGGGAGAAGACTAAGTGTAGGAGTAAATGTTTAAACAGGCTCCTGCAGGGTTACGTTATAGGCCTAATACTATTTTCGAAATACTTATCTAATTAATTCTTAAATTATGTTATATGTGGGAACAGCCTTAAACTTAAGCCCTGAGTGTATTCAGAACTTTGTCCAGCCTATTTTTAAATATGTTTACACTCTGGCTTGAAACAATCTCCGAGGGAAGTTAGTTTCAGATATTAACTATTTTATAGAAGGAATTACCGCAGATGGAGGTACTAAATGTTTTAAGTTCCAATTTAAAGTCATTATTTCTTGTCGGATTGGTATTTAATGAGAATAATTTCTGTAATCTATCCTGTCTATTCCACTGGGCATCTTGAAAACTTGAATAAACTGACCGTGCAACCACCTGGTTTCCTTTTTTTTTATGTAGAAAGGATGGGGGGGGGGGCTAAGGGCGAGCGCCAGCAAAAGTGACCCCTCCACAGAAGACGGAGAGCCAAAAACAAGGTCTCCAAGGCTTAATGATGCCTTTTTTTTTTAAATATAAATTTTGAAAAGGTTGTGTAGTGTGTAAGATGCATGTATGTATGTATGTGTAGTGAGGAATAGAGGGAGAAGTGTGTGTTTTAGAGTATGCTTGACTGCTCACAGGGTAGATGAGACACGGAAAAAGATCAGCTAAGGAGGACAGTGTCAGGAGAAACGGGAGTTCCAGCACTCCCTGACTCCTGCCTAACATCCACCCCGGAGTACTTCTCTGGTCGATTGGTGTCTACAATCTCCTCCTATACAAAACATTATTATTATTATTGTTATTATTATCATTAATATTATTAATATTATCACTGTTGTTGTTGTTACTACTGTTGTTGCTGCTTTGAGTCGGATTTCTTAACTTTTAAAGGCAATTAGAAGCTGTGTATAAATGGATGTGTGTTAATACACTTTTACTGAACCTGACAAAGCTATCGTATATGATTATTACTACAAAACATATAAACACAAACTATCAAATAAAAATTGAGAATACTATTCTTGCAAAGGTGAATGGAGTTAAAGTACTTGGCATTAATTTAGAAGAAAAACCAAATTTCAAAAGTTATGTACATACACATATCAAATCCAAAATATCAAGATTCTTGTTCATATTATTTAAACTATAAACGACTTCCTCAGAACGCACTCCTTATCCTGTATTACTCTTTCATCCACCCACATTTGTTATACTGCGTTACAACATGGAGTAGCTCGAAGAAATATATATATATAAGGGTGATCCAGAGAAATGGGACCCAAAAGAAACCCCTGTAACTCTTAAAGTATAAGTCCTTTTATAAAATCATATGCATCATTCGAAAGAGGATAGTTACAAGTTTGTACAGGATTGTATAGGTTTTGACAATACAAGACAAGATAAGATACAAAACAAAATAAAAGTGTTAGTTAAAACTAACCCTTCAAGATGACTGCATGGACTGTGGAACAGCTGCGTTTCATAACTGAGCAATATTATGAGCATGGAAGAAGTGTAGTTTCAGCTCAAAGATTTTTCAAGACAAATTTTCAGATGTCAAAATCACCTAAGAGCTGAAACTACACTTCTTCCATGCTCATAATATTGCTCAGTTATGAAACGCAGCTGTTCCACAGTCCATGCAGTCATCTTGAAGGGTTAGTTTTAACTAACACTTTTATTTTGTTTTGTATCTTATCTTGTCTTGTATTGTCAAAACCTATACAATCCTGTACAAACTTGTAACTATCCTCTTTCGAATGATGTGTATGATTTTATAAAAGGACTTATACTTTAAGAGTTACAGGGGTTTCTTTTGGGTCCCATTTCTCTGGATCACCCTATATATAAAACAAACTTTGGACGTCATTTATACATTAAATATTTTTAAACTAAGTGACTTACTGTACTATACAAATTCATTGTTGTTGTCATTATGTTCAAAATCATCACTAAAAATCAACATACATCACCCATTCAGAAATTAATCCTCCCCCCCCCCCCCCAAATCAAATTCCTCATCATTATGACACTGGATTCCACAGAGATTTTATGCATAAACTATACGATGGAAGCTTCAGGAAATGCCCTCTCTTTCAAAGGAGCAGATATATGGAATGCACTTCCCATAAGTATCAGACTGGCTTCATTACTAAATGTATTTTGTACATCACTAGCTCCTACTGTCGTGTACGTTCACTACTGGTATTATTACCATAGTAATTAAGTTCCCATTTTATAATTAACTATCTAAGATATGCTAATTTCATTAAGCACTTTTAATTTCATAATTTATCCTAAATTACTTTTTTTACTATCATTTATTTTCTACTAAATATAGAATAGAACTTATAATTTTATTTAAAGTTGTGTAAAATAATGAAACACTACTTTTGTAAATTTTTGCCTTTTTGTTTATTATTATTATTATGTTGAGATTTTGTAAAATGGGGTTTATTAATAGATACGAAATAATAAAATCTATAATACTTAATTGGAGAAAAACATAATTTAGGTTTAATAAAGAGATTATAAAGTTAGGAAATGGGCCTCAGATTTTTGACACGAAGCCAGAAGAACAGGTTTCGTCGCGTTGATACCATGTCACCTTGTTTATCCAAACAGAAACGAGTATAATAGTCACGTGACAACTCCTTCTTTGTGGTCCAGTCATGTCACTAAAAGCAGATAAGTTTTCGGACAGTACTAAATATAATAATGATAGGATTTAATACGATTAAATAGGCCAAATAAATTAGTTAAATTAATTTGTGCAAGAACACAAAATTAAAAGTATAAAATAAACGGTTTTCATAATAAAACTACATTTATATTTGTGGTTTAAAAGTAAAAACTTGATTACTTTAAAACAAGTATTTAAAGTACATAATTTGAAAAATTAGTTAGAAAATGTTAGTTGCTTAGATAAAGTGTAAATAAAACTAATAATACAAAGAAAAAGACCAATGGTTACGCTACCACCCTTAGTGTTACGTGCGTGTTTTTCGTCACACCCACCCACACACCCACCCACGAACGGAGCTACGTAAGGATGGAATTTTTTCATTCATGGAGGTCACCGGGGAGCAGGGCCTGAGTTGCAAAAAATTAAGAAGTGATACGGCCGCAGATTCATGCGTAGCAGCGTCGCAGACCGATAGACCTAAGACCTTTCCGCAAGGGGTTAACAACCGGTACGTACCGCCCTTAACTCAAGCCCTGCCAGAGAAAGGATCTTACCTCGGGAGAAATTAGGAACCCAACAATTATTATTATTTTTATTACCATTACTTACCATTTTCACTTCTCTTATGTAATAAATAGACTGAATCCCATTAATTTTGCCTAAAAAGCTTCCATGCTTTCAACAGCATAGTCAGATTAGAATAGTTTGAATATATTAATGTAATAATATCTTGTATTACATTACAGTAATATAAGATATTTAAATTGTACAGAAAAATATTGAAAAATACTGTAAAACTTTACGTAAGAGGCGGGGCCACCAGCTTAACCTTTGTGTGAAGAGAAACAAACACACACAACTTCAAAGAGGTTAAAGAGTTGCATTTTTTAAAGAGAATCTGCCGTTAATTCAATTATTAAAAAATACAGATTAAAATCTTAAAAATAACAAATTCATTAATCGCTAAATGGTAAAGTGACACTACATTATTGTACCTATTTTTATCATTTTGAATAGTTATAATCTGTAAGTGGGTTTAAACTAAGGTTAGGTAATATTGTAAATACATTTTAAGTTCAATAATCCAGTAAAGATTTCCTTTTTATTGCCATATTTTCTTCACTCGCAAAACTTTTTATTTAATTTAAACAAAAGATTTGTTTGTACTTTGAGCTAACAAAAGTACTATGTTAAAAATTATGAGGTCCACTTTTGTTAAAATTGAATTAAATAAATAATTTTATTTCAAAATAAATTTGGTTTACATTAAATACAAAATTATATTTACTTGCAATTAATCATTTTGAAATTTTCAATATAAAATGAATCCCAATTGCATGTAGATATAATGTTATGTGTTTAACTAATCTAAGTGTATTTTGAAGTAGCACCATTTATTTGGTTCAATTTTAGCAATATTTGAACGTTTGAACACAGTATTTGGATCACTTTAACATATTGCTTCCCAGGAACGTCTCTTTAACATATTGCTTCCCAGTATTAATCACTAACATATTGCTTCCCAGGAGGGATCAATTTAACATATTGCTTCCCGAATGCTTTTGGAAGCAATATGTTAAAGTGATCCAAGAACTGTAGTAGTGACCACTAATCTTCATCTTTGATTTCCTCTATCTTACATGTGAAAGTCCTAGTACGGCTCTTACGTTTGCAATGCCTCTTTCCTAAACTGGCTTATATTTATAGCTATATTTAGTAATAATAATAATAATAATACTAATAATAATGAACAGAGGCAGTCAAAAGAAAGATCGCGTAATTAGAACACTGACCAAATGTAGAGGGTGTTCTATTTAAATGGAACCATAGGGAGTAATTAATAGTCTTTTTTTTGCAGATTTGTGAGGGTAAACGTAATAAAGGTAATAATAGGGTAATAAAGTTAAATAAAGGTAATAAAGGTACCAATATCCTTTCCAATCTTTATTATTCCCTATGGTTCCATTTAAATGGGAGTAATAAAGATTGAAAACGATATTGGTACCTTTATTACCTTTACTTTTATTACCTTATTATTACCTTTTATTACGTTTACCCTAACAAATCTGGAAAAAAAAACATTATTAATTGCTCCCGATGGTTCCATTTAAATGGGAAACCGTGTAGTTTATTAAATAACTTTGAAGTGGGTTAAACTTTTAACAGTGAATAATGCCGCGATTTATTAATTAATATTAATTTCGGTAATTTAACACGAGATATTAATCAAATGAAAAAGGAAATTAATCATGCAATGTTAATTACTGTAAACAGTAACTTTGAAGTGGGTTAAACTTTTAACAGTGAATAATGCCGCGATTTATTAATTAATATTAATTTCGGTAATTTAACACGAGATATTAATCAAATGAAAAAGGAAATTAATCATGCAATGTTAATTACTGTAAACAGTAGTTAATAGTGAGTCTTCATGGAAAAATTACAGTTGTGTTTAAAAATTTTGAAAATGTTTGGAGTATTTTCATGCAGGTATCGAAACACACACACACACACATATATATAATATATATATATATATATATATATATATAATATATATATATATATATATATAATCAGGCCCGGATTTAGCTATAGGCGAACTAGGCGATCGCCTAGGGCCTCGCGCCAAAGGGGGCCTCGCTCAAGCCGATTTGCGCGTTCTGTTCAAGTGATATTAATGATTTAGAACTATGAAGAACTTAAAGTACTTTGCAGGTTTATACCTGAGAAAACAGATCTCGGAAATGCCCTTGTTTATATAGTGCAAAAACAACTAAGTGAGATTTATCCTAATGTTTATGTTGCACTTCGAATAGTATTAACCATCCCAGTTACTGTTGCTTCGGCTGAAAGAAGTTTCTCGCGTCTCAAACTTATTAAAACATATTTGAGTTCCACCATGTCTCAAGCGAGATTGCAATCATTAGCTATGTTATCAATAGAAAACGATATAACAAATTCATTAGATTATTCTCAATTAATTGAAGAGTTTAGCTCGAAGAAAAGTAGAAAAGCATTGCTGTAATATTCAAGGAGCATCTGAACCAAATATTTAAGCATTAATATTTAGCCTGATAAGTCGATCGCTCACTATTATAAAAAATGAAATGTCAACATCCCTTATACATCACATATGAAAAACGTTTGTATACTATGGAAAGTCATTACCTATAATATTATATAAATCTTAGAAATCATTGTCTTATATTTTCGATACAAATCTTGATTCATATTATAATTTATACTTATTTGTATGGTTTATTTATATTTCTTATACAATTTCCATGCGTGATTATTTTGGTTTGGTTTAATTTTTAAGTGCTGGCATAGTTCTGTCTATGCCGGATTCTAATATTGCTGGTATAGTACCGATAATTAAGTCCATATTTTCATATATATAGGCCTAGGGCCTCGCAATTTCTAGATCTGCCTAGGGCCTCGCAACTTCTAGATCCGGCCCTGTATATAATAGTGGTGGACCGGATGTCAGTTTTTCAACATCTGCGGATGCGGATCTTTAATTTCAATATCCTTGGATGCGGATGCGGATATTTATTTAATCTATCAATATAATATAGAATTATGAATATATGACAATTTTTCAAATTTCGTGATATTACTATTATGGCAGGCAATGCATAAGAATTAAAATTAATATTAATGTTTTCATTATGATAAAAATAATAAATTTCTCAAGAGTTTCAGCCACAGAAAATTCAATGAAACAAGTTTCATTCAATTTTCTGTGTTACGAGCTATTTATATTTTGAGATTTATGTATTTGTTTATTCATTAATAATTATTAATACTTTACAGGAAATGTGCATGACTTGGCCTTATAAGCTACTTTATAAGCTAATTTAATTGTAAGCTAATTTAATTGTAAGGTAATATCCGCATAACATCCGCAGTCAGAAGTGCGGATGTTAAAAATGATGCGGATATCCGGTCAACCACTAAATATATATATATATATATCGGCTATTGATTGGTGGCGCGGAAAACGCAGTTTAATAATAAACAGGAACACCAGAGAAAATACAAACATCCTTCAAGGTTTAATAGTACCAACGTTTCGGATTGCACTAATTCCATCTTCAGGGCTAAAACAATAAAATGCCAAATCACATACAAAATACAATTTGCTTAATAACAATTTAAAATAAACTTAAAAAATTATAAAAAGTAGCTAATTAAATGTAAAACATTAATACTAAAAGGTAAATAAATGTGAAGTTAAAAAGTTAAAATTGTAAAAAGTAAAAGCATTAAAACTGAAACGTAAATAAAATAAACTAGTACCTTAACCAAAACATAGCAGATCTATCGATGATTCGTCAGAATTTAGGTCTGGTTTTAGTTTATAAATAAACAGAAACTCCATAATTTTAAGCTTAAGGTCAGAGTTTCCGGCAACAAGAACGGCGAAATTAGACTGTGAAATTGGGTGGTTATTGTTGTGCGAGTGATTACGTATGAGAGAATTAGGTGGTTTGCCAAGGGGTAAATTTGTACGGACCGATTTACCGACATGTTCGTAAATACGGGATTTTAAATGTCTTTTAGTTTTACCTATATATGACCCCATACAGTGGTCACACTTGTATTGATAAACTATGGATGACTTAAGAAGTGTAGGAATAACATCCTTGTATTTAAATAAATGGTAAATCGATTTAGACGGGGTGAATATAATTTTTATACATAGTTGTGGGTAGAATTCCTTGAGCAATTTTAAAAGTTTGTTTCTAATGTTAAAACTTGAGGTTCCCATATAGGGCAAAGTAAAATACAGGATATCTTTGGGGACTGTAATTAAGTCTCTAGTTGTAGGGCTTATTAGTCTATTTAAGGTTCTGCCTATTGTAGTCTCCACCAGTCTAGAAGGGAAATTATTCTTGGCAAGGAGTTTTCGGATGAAATCTAGTTCATCGTGTAGTTTAAAGTAATCTGAACAAATATTGAAAGCTCTATTGGTCAGAGTCGAAATTAAATTTCGTTTGAAACCTAAAGGGATAAAGGAAGAAAAGTTCGTAGTAAGATTGGTGAATGTCGGCTTTCGGTAAACGGAAGTTTCAAAAGAGGAATTAGTTTTTATTATCTTAATGTCCAAAAAGGACAGAGAGCTATTAGATTCAACTTCTGAAGTAAATTGAATATTAGGGTGCTTAGAATTAAGGTAATTACGAAACAAAGGGATATGGTCTGGTGATTTAAACAGGAGAAAAGTGTCATCAATATATCTTCTATAAAAAACTTCACATTTATTTACCTTTTAGTTTTAATGTTTTACATTTAATTAGCTACTTTTTATAATTTTTTAAGTTTATTTTAAATTGTTATTAAGCAAATTGTATTTTGTATGTGATTTGGCATTTTATTGTTTTAGCCCTGAAGATGGAATTAGTGCATTCCGAAACGTTGGTACTATTAAACCTTGAAGGATGTTTGTATTTTCTCTGGTGTTCCTGTTTATTATATATATATATATATATATATATATATATACACGTGTGTGCGTGTGTGTGCGCGTGCTGTAATGACTGATGATGCGAAATTTGAAACACAAAATAACAGCAGTAAATAGAGCAAAGAGAATAACGGCATATATTGAGAATCTTTAAACGAAGGGATAGGAATATAATGATTCTTCTACTGAAAACACTGATCATACCCAAATTGGAATACTGCTCGGTCCGTGCCCATATAAAAAAGAAGACATTAGACAGCTAGAAGGGATTCAGAGAAGCTTCACAGCCAAGATCAATGGGTGCAAAGAACTAAATTACTGGGAAAGGTTACGTGAATTAAACCTATATTCACTGGAAAGGAGAAGAGAGAGAGACTCCATTATTTACACTTGGAAAATAATGGAATGACTAGCCCCTAAACTTACTCTAAAACCTATAACTCCCCAAACAACAGTGGAAAGTAGAAAAAGAACACTGTATCGTGTTCCCAAATTAAAGGCGAGACAGGGAACATCCTTAAACCTGAAAGAAAATAGTTTTGTTGTGAGAGGACCAAGACTGTTTAATCAGCTGCCCAAAGAACTAAGGAACACGAGTGGTGTTGTGGTGGACATCTTCAAAAGAAGATTAGACGCCTGGCTCAGAACAATCCCCGATGAGCTGGGCGTACCTGGCTATGTGAGGTGGAGAGTACAAGAAACCAACTCTCTACTTCACCATGCTAAATCGAGAAGAAGGGCGACAAGCTTGACCTTCGTGAAATGAGGAATCATCGCGCGGAATCTTTGAAAGGTATATATATATATATATATATATGATACACACAGACCGTGCACGGAACAAGGAACTCTTCTAGGAAAATTAAATCCACTATAGTCCGACTAAGTAATGGTAAATGACAAATACTATAGCTTTTTTCTTTTTCATAATGCTAGCCCGACATGGGCAACGGGCCACTCGCAAAGAGGTCCCAGAAATATAGCTTCCCTCACCAGCTATCTGCAAAGCAGATAGGATCCAGCTTTGGGACAGGATCTAGGGTTTAAAGCAGCCTAGCCCAGCTACATTTAGAACCTCAATATATGGAAAAGACTCGCTGCGTTCACGTCAGATTGAATACATCAACGAAAAAGGGGTAACTATTATATTTTTAGCCAAAAACCAAAACTTAAAACCTCAACTGGCAGAATTGAGCGTATATATATAGTTTTGTGGTCTAAATGTGTGTTTCTTGGTGCTATGATATTTTAGTTTTTAATAGCATATATATACAGTATATATATTCCATTTCCTATTTTAGTATTGAGGATGATGTTAGTTTAACGCCGAAAGCTCAAAGTAATAAATGCAAGTGATTGGACTTGTTTTGCTCGTCATTATAAGACTGCATTTTCCACGTAACAAACCTTTGGAAATACACACATACTTATATAATATTCAACTTTCTATCTCACTTCCACATAAGCTATGATTAAAATGGCCATAAAGTTTGTGAACGTTTAAATACTCGTAACTTTACTAAAATAGATGTAATTCGATGTTTTTTTTTTTAATTTTAAACGTAATTTTAGGAACATTGAATGCGTGAATGATTAAATGATAAAACAGAAGCGTTTAAAGTTTTTATAAGGTGAAATAACAATAAAGGGTATAAAGATTGGAAGATGATAGCAATAACTTTATAAAGAATGGACGAATTTGGATTGTTTTTGTTGCATTTGTGCAGTGATATAATGACGAATACGACAAAAGACGACCTGGTGCATGAAAGAGAGGAAAGTTTGAAGTTTATTATGGTGCCACGCGACGCCTCATATATATATATATATAAACAAAAGCATTTACGTGACCTGACGCATGCACACAGGAAATTCAAATTTGAGGTGCGTGTAAGAAAAACAAAAAAAAAATTAAAAAATAGGGGTTATTGTTTTGAATTTGATGGGAACAACGTTGCCTTCCATTTGTGATAAATTACGTTCAAAAGTGTCATAAATACGAAAACATACATACATACATATATATTTATTCATCATAAATATTTTTCACGTTACTTTCGTGAAATAATTTTCATATATATATATTTTTTTTTTGCGAGCTGCTTCTATCAGCATACATTTGAGAACTAAAATAGTACATTGTATATAAATTGGTAAGAACCTGTTTTTCTTCCTCCTAAATTTGATTAAAAAAAAAAATCGCCGGATGGATGTTTTTCCACAAAGGCTCGATCATGCGAGGAATTTTATATCTCTAAGTTGAAGATCTGCCAGGTTTATCAGTTTGTCAAAAGCCTGAGGCCTTATTGCTGGCGTTTTGCCCCTGGTTGTGCATGATCTACTACGATTTTTTTTTAGCCTGCATACAACGGGGTAACATGAATACGAGGACGGACGTTTATTACCTTTGCTTCTGAGTTGTATGATATGGAATTATATCTGTGACTGGAACTGCGGACGGTGGTCTTGTGGTCTTGGGTTTCCTCAAACGTGCTCAGGAAAAGGGATTCTCTAAAGGGAAAACGGTGAATGGTGATATCTTTGCTAAATTTTTTGTGATTGGTTTCTTCATTAAGGGAAATGCAGCTGATTCGACACAAATGTAACCTTCAGTTACATCGCACACAACCAGGCACACACGGCTCATCTGGTACCGTCATGAGCCAGGCATTTAGTCTTCTTTTGTACAATTCTACGTTGACATCAGTAATGTTGCTGATCCCCTTCGGAAGCTGGTTGAATAGTCTTGGCCCCCTACCAACCAAGCTATTTTCGTTTAGAGGTGAGGGTGTTCCTTCTCTGGCCTTTAGTTTGGGAACACTACATATTATACCTTTCCTATTTTCCACTGTTGTTTGGGTGGTTACTGGGTTCAGCTTGAGGTGAGATACCAGTTTTTCCATTATTTTCCATGTGTAAATTATGGTGTATCTCTCTCTTCTTCTTTCCAGTGAATACAGATTTAATTTACGAAGTCTTCCCCAGTAAATGAGTTCTTTGCAGCCATCAATCTTGGCTGTAAAATTTCTTTGACTTTCTTCCAGTTTATTAATTTCTTCCTTTGATATGGGGACGTCAAGACTGAACAGTATTTAAGTTTTGGTATGATCAGTGTTTTCAGCAGGGGAATCATTACCGTCTCATCTCTTCTTTTGAAGGTTCTCAGTCGCTGTTCCGTAACACTTTTTGCTTTGTTTATCGCTATTTGATTTTGTCTTAAATTTCCCATCGTTGGTCATTATAACCCCTAACTCTATTGTTTTCTTGCTCCTTTAAATATCCTCTCTATTTAGGATATAATATGCTGTTTGTTTAGCAACTTATTTCTTCCATATCTCAAGAGCTGAAATTTCATGTTGTTTTCTTCTGACCATTTGTATATTCTGTTTGTGTCCGTCTGTAAGGCCTCCACCTCTTCTGCATTACTGATTTTTCATTTTGTTGGTTATTTCATTGTGTGTCTGTTAGCATGATAATGAATAGGAGTGGGCCAATACTGTTCCTTGTGGTACTGACCTGCGTTCGTCCGATTCTGATGATGATATACCTTGGATTTTTACGACCTGCAGACGTTCTCTGAGGAAATTATAGATCCATTTTCCCACTTTGCCTCTTATTCCCATATGTTTTATTTTATGTGCTATTATACCATGATCACATTTGTCGAACGCTTTAGTAAAATCCGTGTATATGACATCGTAGTTTTTATTGCTTTCAAGTGTGTCTGATATTATTATAGTGCTCTATTAGTTGTGATAGGCATGATCTTTCTGATTGGAATCCGTGCTGGTTCTCATTGAATCTTTCCAGTGTCTCCAAGAAATCAAATTTTCTCTCTAACTAATTTACCAAATATTTTGGTGAGATGGGACGTCAGTGACATTGGTCTATAGTTCTTTGCTTGATATCTATCTCTTCCTTTATATATAGAGACAATGTTTGCTCTTTTCACGATGCTCGGTATTTTCCCCGCGTCCAGGGATCTTCCCATATCTACTCTCGGGTTGTAGCTATTTCATTTTTACAATATTTAATCACTAAGGCGTTTCATTTGTACGGACCAGCAGCTGAATGTGTTTCCATTTGTCCTACAGCTCGCGCTATATCTTCTGGGGTAAAATCAAAATCTGTTATACATTTTCCTTGTAATTTCTCTTCAAAGAATGCATCTCTGTCAAGTACCACTTTGTCACTTTTTAGGATACTGAAAACTGATTCGTACTGGGCTCTCAATGTTTCAGACATTTCTTTTAAATCGTCGGTCAGTTCATTATTTCCCTTCTTTTAGGGCCCGATAGTGGCGCGAGTTCTTGTTTTCCTTTTCTCATAGCTATAGAATTGTTTTGTTTCCCTTCATTACTTCCTCCGCATTTTCCTCTTCCCTCTCTGCATGGCCCTTAATTAGGGCTTGTATTTCCCTAGCGATACTTTCCAGTTTTTCTTGTATTACTTCCCTTCTCTCTTTCTTTTGTGGAATATTGTTCGCTTTTGCCTCTCGAAAAAATTTCTCTTTTCTTTTAGGCTGTGCTTTCGGAACATATCTTTCTATAATTTCTAGCGTCTTTTCTTTCATGGTTGTTAGCATTTCTTCGGTTGTTTTATCCTCTAAAACTGTTTTCCACTCAATATTGTTCATATGGGATCTGATTTTTTTCACAATTTATAGTCTTTGAGTTTAGGTTAAAAATCTCAGATTTGCTTCTCTTCAGTATGAGTATTTTCTTTCAAGACTGTCACCATATTAGTGGATATTTCGATTATGATGTGGTCTGAGATAATAGTTGGGATCATTTTTATGTCATCAATCAAGTTGGAGTTATAATGTTATAATGTTTCAGACCAACAAAGACCCTAGGATCCACTCATGGCTGGTCTACCTAACTTTGTTTGTAATTGTGTATTGTGCATGTCCTCCGTGGTGGCGGAGGGGACCTACAATTTTACGTGGGTTCCGAACCACAAGGCCTTAATTTTACTACCTTAAACTATACCCAATCTATCAACATATGCGTCTAATCGATTTTTAAACATGTTTATAGACGTGCTACTAATTACTTCTATCGGCAAACTATTCCACCTATTTACTATTCTATGCGTAAAAAAGTTTTTCGCAATTGCTGTCTCGAACCTTCTACTTGTCAACTTACACCCGTTATTTCTAGTCCTATTATATTGAGATATTTCGAAAAAGCTATCTCTATCTACGTTATCGAACCCATTCATAATTTTGAAAACCTGGATTAGATCACCCCTTAGCCTCCTAGTCTCGAGTGTAGTCAATTTTAACTCCTTAAGCCTATCCTCTTACGACTTTGACCTAAGCGACGGAATCATCTTAGTTGCTCGTCTTTGAACTCTTACGAGTTTGTCTATATCTTTTCGCATATGCGGATTCCAAAATTGGATCGCGTACTCCAAATGGGGTCTAACTAATGATTTATAAAGAGGAACTATAATATCGCGCGATTTGTACTCAAAATTCTAAGCTATAAAACCTAACACTTTGTTCGCTTTATTGACCGCTGCTGTACTTTGTTTCGCTACTTTTAAATCACCAGTGATTATAACGCCTAAATCTTTTTCCTGCTCTACGCTTGTTAACTCCTTCCCTGACATACTATACGCAAAATTACCGTTACGCGAACCTATATGCAAAATTTTGCACTTATCGACGTTAAATCTCATTTGCCATATGACTGACCAATCAACGATTTTATTCAGATCTTCCTGGATTTTACCTCTAACTTCGTCATTAATCGCCCTACCACCCAACTTCGTGTCATCCGCAAACTTTGAAACTGTACTGACTAGGCCGACATCTAAATCGTTAATATATATAAAAAAAAGCAAGGGGCCCAATACAGAACCCTGAGAAACGCCACTCGCTACATTAGCCCAACACGACTCCGCTCCATCAACGACCACCCTCTGTTTCCTACCTCGTAACCACCCTTCTAGCCAATTTATTACTACACCCCTGATTCCATGAGCCTTAGTTCTTTCAATGAGTCTTTTGTGCGGCACGGTGTCAAACGCTTTTTGAAAATCTAAATACACTACATCAACCGCCCGATGTCTATCGTAAACGTCAACCACGCTTTGGAAAAATTCTAAAAGATTAGTTAAGCAAGATTTGTTTCGCCTAAAACCGTGCTGCGTATTTCTAACTAAGTTATGCAATTCTAAGTGTTCGACTATACGATCCCTAATTACTGATTCCAGTAGCTTACCTACAACAGACGTTAAACTGATTGGCCTAAATTTCCTGCCGCACCTTTATCGCCTTTCTTAAAGATAGATGTTACCAGTGGCGACTCGTGGTATAAATGTATGGGGGTGCGATTTCATAAAATTGTACGACAACACGGACTCACAACAGGCTAGCGCGAATCCAACTGTCGCTCACAAGAGTACTTGTATTAACATATGCGGCTGTGCCAGACGTACAATTCTAGTTAATTACAAATAAGTAATAATTTCAATAAAATACATATAAATGGTTTATATCATTATTACTGAAGTAACTATTAGTAAAAATAAAGTTGTTATTATAAAAAAAATTCGCGATTGTACTTATATTTTCATTACAACAGTAAAATATAATTTATATTTACTTGAGCGAAAAATCTATCGCTCCATTCGGCTGCAATATTATTTTGTATTCAAACAGCAGTACGCTGTTTGAAGCTATGCTATAAGTTTAGAATATTATGTACTGTATGCAGGCTTACTCAAAATGCCTCATGAATCATGATATGCCACATGAATTTTTAAAATATATTTCAAGAATATTTAGTTTAATATCTTAAAATTAATATATTTTTTATCTGTTAAATTAATATTTATCGTTTCAAGCAAGGGGGAGCGACCGCTCCATCGCTCCTATACGCCAGTCGCCACTGGATGTTACGTTTGCTAACTTGAAATTATCTGGTACACACCCCTCAGAAATAGACGCATTAAAAATCTTTGTTAGCGGCACAACAATGCTATCTTTTAATTCTTTTAGTTGTATGGGATATATGGAATCCGGCCCCGGTGATTTACTCATTTTCATTTTATCAATATAGCTCATTACTTCCCCTTCACTAACCACTATCAAAAAGTATTATGTCTATGACCGTAGGGATATTCGTTACATCTTCTATAGTAAAAACTGACGTAAAAAATTCGTTTAGCAAGGTAGCCATTTCCTTGTTTTCAGAAACTAGATCTCCGTTAACATTTTTCAACGGCCCAAGACACTTTTTACTGGATTTCTATTGTTGACTTATTGAAAGAATCGCTTGGGGTTTTCTTTACAGTCACGAGCTATGGAGATTTCAAATTCGCGCTTGGACTTTTTTATTACACTTTTCGCTTCACGCCTTACAGATATGTAATTGTTTCGTAACCACAAATTGTCTTTATCGCACTTATGTAGCCTATAAGCCCTATCTCTACTCTTTATAATGTCTCCTACTCTAGAAGTAAACCACAAGGGCTTGTTGTTTACTTTCGCACGCTTAATTTTGTACGGTACACATTCCTCATTTATAGTCCTAAATACTGTTTCAAACGATTCCCACATTAGTTTTGAGTTGGAGATCCCCATTACGTTTTCCCAATTGACGTGTGACAATTTATTTCGAAATTTACAAAAGTCTGCGTGCTGGAAGTTAGGAATTTTAGTTGAGTTAGCTGGTTTCGAGTGACTTACTGAGAGGACAAACTCTACCATATTGTGATCGCTATTGCTTAACGGTTCTATTAATTGAAGATCAGTGATTAGCCTATCATTCGTAGTTATTACTAAATCTAAAATACTGTCCAACCTCGTAAGTTCCCCACCCTTTTGAATAAGAAAGCTATCCTCGAGAAAATTAACTAAACAATTACCTTCCGCGTCTCCCTGCATTGTATCGTAATTCACGTTGGCTCAATTAAAGTCACCCATAACTAAAGCCTGCTCACTACCTATTATTCTCTTTAGTTCACGATATAACGCTTCGTCCGTATCAGCTGTTTGATTAGGGGCCTATACAGTATATAACCGCAACAACAAGTTTGAAATCGTTCAATTTTAGTTCTGCTACAGTCGAATCTATCGGTTCTGGAATTGTGTGCTTTACTTCTATAACGTTCGCAATATTATCTTTGATATACAACATAACACTGCCTCCTCGCCTACCTATTCTGTTTTTAACAAAAAGTCTATAACCTCTAATTTGATACTCCCCTACAAAGTCACGTGTTTCAGTGCTAAGCCACGATTCATTTATCGCAATTAAATCAGTCTTTACAAGCAATTAAAGAAAAAAATTCGTTTATTTTATTTCGTAGGCTACGAGCATTTAAGGATAGAACCTTCAAATTGTTTGTAATTGCGACACCTTCGCGAGCGCAGGGGAAATTTGTGGAAATTACGCTGGGACCGTTCGAGTTACGGCAGCCTGAAAAGAAGAGACAGTATTATGGAATAGTCTTCCTAAACGCGCAGCTCCAACGTCATTAAGATGAAGTCCATCTCCGAGGAACAAGTCCCTCCTACCATAGAAACTGTTCCAAAAATTCGCAAAATGCACTCCTTCCTGTTGGCAAAGAGACTTTAGGTTATTGTTGATATAGGTCGCCTTGCTGTAGAAATCGCTACGTTGGATAATTCGAGGAAGTATACCTGTTAAAACAATCTTATTAGTTTTTTCCTTTAGTCGCTCTAGTGAATATCAGATCCAGGCAGTTAGTTTGTTTGGTTTTATCTGTTATCTCTTGTGTTAACACAAATTCGTTTGTTACAGCCATTAACATTTTTGCTTGTTTCTGGTCTCTTTTTGGTCTCCCTTGTCCTAGTGTGTGTATATAATCTATATATGAATCTAAATATTTCTTTCCACCTTTTTGTATTTTATGAATTGTAAATTAAAATCTCTGCAGAGTATTATAATGGGGGATGGAGAGTTTAAGGACTTTATTAGCAGGGCCGTTTCCTGGCATAAGCAGACTAAGCGGCCGCTTAGGGCCCGGCTGCTACTAGGGGGCCCCTAGACAGGCTCCCAGGTCTTAGCTCAGTGGGCAAAAATAGGAATATAGCTGAAGTTACTATTAATATTATTGTTATTATTATCATTATTATTATTATTGTCGTATTAATTAAAGTTTTTGTATGAGACAAATGTGATAAAACGGAGACAAACGAAACGTTTTGATCGTTATGTGTAAATAACTATTGTGAGATCTTATTTCTATATTATTTAACTTTATTCTTACTATATGCTTATACTTTCCTAAATGCTTAATTTTTCTGGTATTGTAAAACATTATTACTATTATTATTATATTATTATTATTATTATTATATTATTATTATCATCATCATCATCATCATCAGACTCTGGAGATCAGCCAGCCAGACTCTGTACTGAACGGACGCATTTCCTGAGCTCTCTGATATTGCATCTACTTTTGTATATTGCTGAGAATTTTGCTTTTGGACAGTTTTGAATGTTATATACTTGCGTTTAAATTCACGTTGTTATAGTTAAGTAATTGAATATTAGTGGTTTTTAGCGATTTAGAAGTTTTCATAGCGTGCCGGCTTAATTTAACTTATACCTGTGACGGTTTAAACTAATTTTTAACTGCGCAATGCCGTCGCAGAAAGCGTCGTGTGTTAGGTGTAGGGTAAACCGGTGGTATTGTGGTATTCGGAATTTAAGGATTATAACGGCGGTCCTATGGCGATTACCGATAGATCAGTTTGTTTCTTGTGCGAGTTCATGGAGGAATTAGTTGACATAAAACGCAGTGTAGGTGAGGTAGCGGAAAGACTTGCAACGCTTGATGAGGGCAGGGGTAGGGCTACGGTTGACGGAAGCCGAACCAATACTAACGTTGAAGACGTTAGTAATTTGAAGGGTGAGGTGCGTAACCTAGTTTCTAGTTCAGGTAGCTTGTCGGGAAGGTTAGATAGAGTTGAGGAAGAGGTTAAGGTTAGTCCGAGAGTAGTAGATAGCGAGGGATTTAGAGAGGTTAAGGGTGGAGCTAGGCCGCGTACGTTAGGTGATAGGAATCCCCCCCTATCTAATTTTTAACTGCGCGATGCCGTCGCAGAAAGCGTCGTGTGTTAGGTGTAGGGTAAACCGGTGGTATTGTGGTATTCGGAATTTAAGGATTATAACGGCGGTCCTATGGCGATTACCGATAGATCAGTTTGTTTCTTGTGCGAGTTCATGGAGGAATTAGTTGACATAAAACGCAGTGTAGGTGAGGTAGCGGAAAGACTTGCAACGCTTGATGAGGGCAGGGGTAGGGCTACGGTTGACGGAAGCCGAACCAATACTAACGTTGAAGACGTTAGTAATTTGAAGGGTGAGGTGCGTAACCTAGTTTCTAGTTTAGGTAGCTTGTCGGGAAGGTTAGATAGAGTTGAGGAAGAGGTTAAGGTTAGTCCGAGAGTAGTAGATAGCGAGGGATTTAGAGAGGTTAAGGGTGGAGCTAGGCCGCGTACGTTAGGTGATAGGAATCCCCCCCCCTATCGAGGTTTCGAACCCTTTCGCCCATTTGGAAAGGGACGTGAATGAGGGGGAAACTATTTTAATTGGGGACTCTTTAGTGCGCCACATGGACAAAGAGTTCGTTGAACGGCATCTAACCAAGAGGAGGGGGTCTGTCTCCAGGGTTGACAGAGTTAGAGACGAAGTGGATAGGATTGACGTTGCCTCCCGTCACTCAATGTTGGTGACGATGGTAGGAGGCAACGACTCGTATAGGCCCGATACGAGAGTGCCTGACCTTTTGGAGAGATATAGGGGGTTAATTAGGTCCCTGAAGGCGAGGTCAGATAGGTCTTTAGTTCTAGGTATTACCCCTAGGCACGGGTTGGGTCTTAGAATTACGTCAAAAACAATATTTTTGAATAACAAATTAGAAGAGATTTGTGCTGAGGAAAATGTACCCTTCGTAAAGCTGTGGTCCGAATTCAGTGATCCTAGCCTTTTTATAAAAGATGGGGTGCATTTTAATGAAATAGGTAATGCTAGGCTAGGTAGGTTAATAGACGAAAACGTGCGAAAGCTGTATAGGTCGAAGCCTTCTTTAAACGTTGTGGGTCCGGGGAACGCGGGCCCGACGTGATAAATAGTTTAAAACGCGGGCCCGTGGTAAAAAATAACTTAAACGTCTTTTATTGTAACGCGCGTAGTATTAGAAATAAATTAAATGAATTTAAGGCGATAATTTATTCCGGCAACTATGATATAGTTGCTATCACTGAAACTTGGTTAAATACCGTGACTCGGGACTTGTTGGGGGAACTTGATATACCGGGTTTTAAACTCTTTACTAATGATAGGTTACATAGGTTTGGTGGAGGCGTTTTGCTGTACATTCGTAATTCCCTTAGGGCTATCGAGGTTAAGTTAGATTTTCCGGCAGCAATTAATGCGATATGTGTTGAAGTTAGGGCGCGTAGTATTAGTTTTAATTTTGTTGCTGTTTATAGACAAACCCTCGATACAGATACTAGATTTTACTCACTTCTTGGTAATTTTATTGACAATCGGAATAGTATAATTGTCGGAGACTTTAACTGCCCTAATGTTAATTACGAGAATTTTACTGGTAATGAGGAGGGTTTGAGATTGGTTGAGTTTATGGACGATAACTTTTTACGACAGATAGTTACCGAACCAACGCGCGGTGACAATATTTTAGATTTGGTGATGACGAACGGCGAGAATATAGTCGAAGGTTTAGAAGTAGGCGAGAGTTTAGGATGTAGTGATCATCAAATTCTTAGGTTTAAGTTATTGATAGAAAACACAGGATAGTAACGTAATAGAAGTCCCTGATTTTCGTAGGGCTAATTTTGATAGTTTTGCGGATAGGATGAGAGTAGTGGACTGGGATAACTTATTTATGGGTAATGACAAATTTGCATTGGGTGGCGTTTAAAGAAAGTTTTAGGAATATTGAAAGGGAGTTTATTCCTCGTAGGCCAAGCGCGCTAGAAATCGTGGTAGGCCGAAGTGGTGGACTAGGGAAATAGGCGAGTTCATAAACGAGCGTAATAGAGCGTATAGACTTAATAAGCGCAATGGCACGGCAGCTAACTTTAATAGATATATCGAGCTTAGACGTCAGGTTAAAAGATCAGTTAGGAATGCCAAGCGTAATTTAGAGATACTTATAGCTGCGGATAGTAAACATAATCCAAAAAAGTTTTTTGAATACGTTAATAATCGTAAGCCGTAAAAGATAACATAGGCCCTCTAGTGGATGTTAATGGCGCTTTGGCTTCTGACGCTCAGGCGATGGCGGGTATTTTCAATAACTTTTTTGCGACAGTTTTTACCGTAGAAGACGTAAATAATGTCCCCGACGTGGACGATATCGTTCCATTTAGTAGCGAGACTATTTTGGATGAAATAACTGTTTACGAGGGTGAGATTGCGCATTATATCGATAGGCTAAAAGTTAGCAAGGCTCCAGGCCCTGACGCTTTTTATCCCAGACATTTGAAAGATTTGAAAGACGTTATCGTAGGCCCCTTAACGAAGATTTTAATCAGTCACTCGAAACGGGGATTATTCCTGAAGACTTCAAATTAGCTAACGTCACGCCTATTTTTAAAAAAGGCGACCGCGCAGTAGCTAGCAATTATAGGCCCATTAGCTTAACGTCAATTGTCGGTAAACTTTTGGAATCCGTAGTTAGGGATCGTATCATCGATCACTTAGAAAGTAGAGATTTGATTAATAGTAGTCAGCATGGGTTTCGACGCCATAGGTCTTATTTAACTAATTTGTTAGAATTTTATAACGAAATAGTGCGCGAATACGATAGGCATAGAGCAGCTGACGTTATTTATTTAGATTTTAAAAAGGCGTTCGATACAGTTCCGCATAAGAGACTAATTGCGAAGGTCAAAGCGCACGGTATACGCGGTCAGGTAGCTAACTGGTTACTGAGGTAGTGAATCAGGGTGGTTAGATGTAGGTAGCGGTGTCCCACAGGGTTCCGTGTTAGGCCCATTGCTATTCGTAATTTACATTAACGACATAGATGTAGGATTGACTAGTAACGTATCAAAATTCGCGGACGATACTAAAATAGGCGGTAAGGTTATTAACGAGGACAATAGAAATAGGATCCAAGACGATGTAAATAGGATTATGGAGTGGACAGATAAGTGGCAGATGCAATTTAACGTAGACAAATGTAAAGTTTTGCATATAGGTTCTCGCAACAATAATTACACGTACACGATGGATGATAGGGAGTTAGCGAGCGTTGACGAGGAAGTAGATTTAGGCGTACGCGTATCTAAGGATTTAAAGGTTAGGAACCAGTGCCTGGAGTCTTGCGCAAAAGCTAATAGGATGTTAGGCTTCATAGCGCGTAATTTCGAATTTAAATCGAAGGATATTATATTGCCCCTTTACAAGTCCCTAGTCAGGCCTCATTTAGAATATGCGTTCAGTTTTGGTGCCCGTACTTGCGTGAGGATATTGATAGGTTAGAAAGGGTTCAGCGTCGTGCCACGAAACTAATTCCGTCATTGCGCAACAAGCCTTATGAAGATAGGATTAAAGAGTTAGACCTGTATTCACTCGAAACTAGGAGATTAAGGGGGGAGCTTATTGAAGTTTTCAAAATCGTTAATAACATCGATAACGTAAATTTTGACAAATTGTTCACTTTCGATAATAGTAATACTCGTAATAACGGATTTAAGTTGCGTGGCAGACGTTTCATTACTAATATCGCTAAAAACTTCTTTACGTTTAAAGTAATTGATAAATGGAATAATCTTCCCGCGTCAGTCGTTCATTCTACCAGCGTTAATATGTTTAAGAACCGTCTTGACAGACATTTTAAAAATATTAACGTTGTTTAAAATAAAAAACAAAGTTAGCAACAGGAGCTCTGGTGGTGGTGCTCGAGGATGATCTGTTGACGATAAATGCCAGCTTGTGACATGCCAGCGTGTGATGCCAGCAATAAAAAAAGAAAAAAAAAATTAGACTAACATGAACGTAGATGTAGCTCGTAGAGTAAACTAACCCACTTTTTGTTTAACTTTACCTACTTTTTTTTTTTTTTTTTTTACCTCTCCTTACTTTGCATGTCTGTAACTCTCTTTTCTTGCATGTTTGTAGTTTGCATGGTATGACAGTGAGTTAATACTGTGTTTGCATGGTTTGTAAGTGTTCTTATTTTACTTCTTTTCATCTTTCACCCCTCTCCTATTTTCTCCGACTATTTTTCTGACTTGTCGGCAGTGGCCGGCGGATGATGATGGTAAGTCTTTTTTATCTTTTTCTGAATGAATGTTAACCCACGAGTGATAGGTGTTGCTCTTTACTTAACCCCTTATTCTCTTCTCTTCTCTTAACCCTCTACTCTTTCCTTTCTCTCGGGCTAACCTTAGAGTGGATCTTAGGGTCTTTGTTAGCCTTAGCTTCTGTAGATCTGTAGATCACTATTATCATGATTATTATTATTTAGCAGATTAGTTGTGGTTAACTAGATGTGACTTCGTGCATCTTGGAAAATGAAATGACATTATCCATCAGGCGATGAAAAACGGAAAAAAGAAGAAAATAGAGGAGGAGCTTTCCAGTAGCACAGGTGAGATGTGCCACTTGTATATTCTTATGATTACAGTTCAGGCAACTAGGTTAGGTAGACCATCAAGCTAGGCAAGTGCTCAGGAATTGTGTAGAGTAAGCTAGTCTCTGTAATATTTATAATATTTCGAAATGTGAAATTTAATGGATCACATCACCTCAAATTCTGTTCACACAGATCAATTATCAAACAAGATAAGAGAGAGTATTTTAGCAAAAATTAACAAAATATGTAATGTTATGTTCTTCTCAGGAGCACTACTGAAATATTTGGAAAAGCCATCCTCAGCAAAGCCTGATGAGCATCATGAGCCAACAGCAGGACCATCCTCTATGCAACCTCAAACACCAGTAGAAGTAGAGCCTGATGAACCAACAAGTGGCCCATCTTCTGTTCAGCTTCAAACACCACACACAGCATTTCTACTGAGCAACAAGAACCAAGATCTGCTCCACCGCTTGATCCGTATGATTGGCCAGTTGTCCTGTCAGATGCCTTGAAGACAGATCTGGTGTCTCGAGGACCATTTCAAATCAGTCCAGATTTCACATTCCCTAAAAGAGAGGACGGTAGAAGCTTTCATCACCATTACATGTACAAAACGTTAATTAATGGGGAAAATGATGTAATCTAGAAGGAATGATGCTCTTTATTGCTTCTGCTGCAAGGTGTTTTCAAGGAAGTCGTACAAACTAATTACGGATGGACTTTCAGACTGGATAAACGTTGGTTCGCTTCTGAAAGGCCATGAAAATAGTTCAGAACATGCAGATAACATGGCAACATGGAAGGATCTGGAACTGCGGCTAAAAACTGGGAGGACCATTGACCAAACTGAAATGTCATTAATGGAGGTAGAGCGAAGACGCTGGCGAGATGTTCTCACACGTCTTGTAAGTATAATCCAATCACTGGCAGAGAGAAACCTTGCTTTCAGGGGGTCTTCCTCTACATTGTACAATCGAGACAATGGCAACTTCTTGAAGGAGGTTGAGCTGCTTGCCAAATTTTATCCAGTGATGAAACAACACATCAGCAGAGTCGAAAGTGGCCAATATAATCATTCAAGTTACCTCGGAAACATCATTCAAAATGAGCTCATTGGGTCCATTAGTGGGAAGATCTTGGATGCCATTGTCGCAGAAATAAAACAAGCTAAATATTACTCACTCATTTTAGACTGCATTCCAGACATAAGCCACCAAGAACAGATGTCGATTATTATCAAAAATGTTAAAATGGGTGAAGTACCAGAAATAAAAGAATACTTCTTGGGCTTTCTTGAGGCTTCAGAAAGTACAGACCTGGGTTTATCAGTTCTGATTCTGAAGAGACTAGATGAACTGAATATTCACTTTGATGACTGCAGAGGACAGTCATATGACAACGGAGCGAACATGAAGGGCAAGAACAAAGGTGTTCAGGCAAGGTTATTAGAGAAGAACTGCCGTGCACTCTATGTTCCATGTGGGGCTCACACTCTGAATCTTGTAGTGGCTGATGCAGCTAAAGCTTCCACAGATGCCATCAGCTTCTTTGGCAACTTACAAAAATTGTACAACCTTTTTGCAGCAGCTACACAGAGATGGACAATCCTAAAGAAGCACGTGAACATAACACTCAAGTCTTGGAGTGAAACCAGGTGGGAGAGCCGGCTTAAGAGCATTGAGGCTGTGCGATACCAGAGCCACAACATCAGAGAGGCCCTGTTGGAAGTCAGAAACAATGCCACAGATGCCATAGCCAGGACTGAAGCACAAGCACTTGCAGAGGAGGTCGGTCTTATCGCTTTCAGATTTGCACAGTAGTATGGTATGACATTCTTCATGCAGTTAACCATGTGAGCAAACTTCTGCAGTCTCCTACAATGCAGTTTGATGTGGCAGTCAACCTCCTCACAAAAACAAAAGACTCACTCACCAGCTACAGAAACACAGGTTTTGTTGCAGCACAAGTCGTAGCTAGGGACATATGTGAGGAAATGAATGTGGAGGCTGTGCTGAAGGAGAAGAGGCTCAGATCCACAAAAAAGCACTTTGCTTACGAAGCTCCTGACGAACCATTTACAAAAGCCTTAAAGAGGCTGGAAGTCAAATTTTTCAATGTGGTAGTGGATTGTGCCATCGGGTCAATAAATGAGAGATTCAAAACATTAGATGATGTGAGGGACATATTTGGGGTTCTCCTAAACTTCACCACAATGAACAAGGAAGACTTGTCCCGCAAGTGTGAAAAGCTCTCTAAGATACTGAGCTCTGGAGCTGACTCTGACATTGATGGAAGAGAACTGGCCCTCGAAATTAAGAACTTGCCGACTTTACCTTCACACAACATGACTGCATTGGAGCTTCTCTGCTTCATTCATCAGAAGCAACTGGAGGAATTATACCCCAATCTCTGGGTTGCACTAAGAATTGCCTGCATTCTACCTGTGACAGTAGCGTCAGCCGAGAGGAGATTCTCTAAGATGAAGCTAATCAAGAACTACCTCAGATCATCAATGGGGCAGGATCGCCTCAGTGGCCTTGGCATCATAAGCATCAATCAGGACGTTAGCAGGGAGATTTCATATGATGATGTTATTGATGATTTCGCCCAGAAATAATGTATAAGCTAATTTTAAGGAATTTCATGACGAGTATTTTTTCTGTTTGTCTTCTGAAAGTACATATTTGTTGTTTTGAACATAAATGTTTCATTAAAATTGTTTCATAATTGTTTTTTACTAACACAGCTAGAAACGGCCCTGTTTATTAGGTTTCTGATATCAGCAATGACATCCGAGAATTTTGCAGCTGGAGTGTTCGGAGGTCTGTAGATAACTATAAATACCACGTTTAGTTTTTTATTTTCACTGCTAAAAGTTCCACGAAGCCATTTGATTTACTTATTATCCCCTCTGCCATATGACTCGTACATATATGGCACAGCCACCTTTACGTCTTGCTGTTCTATCAGCTCGTAGTAGGTTGTAACCATCACTATGTATTTCATTCTTATCTATGCAGTATTTTCATTTTTCACAGTCTCCTTGACAATCTTTAAGTTGTATTCCTGTGAGAAATGCGATGTCAGTCTTTGTTTCATCCATATATTCTTTCAGGTATGAAACTTTGTTTAGCGAGTGATTCGGTTTTAGCCCTTGATTAGCCAGAATATTATGTTCTTAGCTTTGTTTCCCTTTGTGTATTCCAGATTGATTATCCTTCAGTGTCGCGTGTTTTATAGCCCTATGGTTCTCCGAGAAAGAGCAGTTTCTGCTTACCTGTTCTGGTAGCTTCTTCTCAGGAAACGGTTCGGCTCGGGGATTCCCAACTCTGTCGACTACATGTGCTGTATGAGGCTTGACAGCCGTATTGTGTTTGCGATGTTGAAAAAATTTGGTTCCCGATTTGTATACATACGTTTCTTTTCGCTTTTCCTATTGTCCTTCGAGTTTGTTGGGAGGTGATGGTAGTAGCATCTTTTCTGTATTTGCAGGTTCCATGTCTTGTGTAATTCTTGCAAATGGTGGGGTGGTAGAATTTACAGTTGTCACCGAATTTACAGTGACCATTATTATAGTGGAATTCGAAGATAGCGGGGTGCTCATATATACACTGTTCTCCCTTATATCTGCAATTGTCTTACACTGCGTCTGCATACAGTTCCTTCCCCATTTATACTTGACACCTTTGTTTTTTATGGTAGGTCCAGCTCCTTATTTGGAGATAACTTCAGTCTATTTTCGTGGTTGCCTTCCTGTGTTTTGCTATTTACGCTAGTGACGTCCGTTTGAACGTCTTGTGTTAACTTTTGTGCCTCTATAATCTATTACATTCATATTCTCGCCCTCTTTGTGTGTCGGTATTCTTTTTACTTCTTCATTTTTCTTCGTCTCCTCTTCTGCTTTTCTCTGCTCGTCATTCACAGTTTCCTCTTTGGCTTTTTCTTCATAGTCTCTGCTTTATAAACCGTAAATTAGTTTATTTCAGTCATACATCTTTCGCAACAGTATTATATTCCTAGCTATGTTGGCTAGGAAATACATTTCTATTCCTGCTTCTACAGCAGATGTGGAAGGGTTTTTTTCGCCCACTGGAACTTTGGGAAGGACTAGAAGGGCTTCACTAATTTCCCACATAATGGAGAACATAATCTTGTTTGGGGAAAATATACAGTGATTCATATATCCAGGTCAATTTAATGTTTTTAAAGAAGAATCCAGATCAATTTAATATTGCGGTACTATTTTTAGGACGCAAGCTTGAACATATGAGATGTTAATTTATACTAGGTGGAGCAAATAGGACTAGTGCACACTTAATTTTGATAAAAAATTAAGATATGCCGTAAATAAATTTAAATAATAAAATCTTGTAATATCAAAGATGAATAAAAATTAAAAGTTTCGACTTTCATTTTATCCATTTAACTTTTTACGTTCAGATGTCACTGGAAATTTGTCCTTTAGGTAAATGCAATACATGCAGTGTGGTTACTAGTGGACAACTTTATTGGGTATAGATTATAAATAAATTAGATGTAGGGTACCCAGTTTATAGTAATAGATATGAGACAATATTAGCAATAATATTAGTCCATGAAGCATTTGCCAACCTCATATATATATATATATATATATATATATATATATATATATATATATATTATATATATATATATATGTTAACGGAATAAACGAAATCTGAAATTAAGTTTCAATACTAGGTAATAAGCTTAATGCCTAGGCAATGGGCTGAAAGCTAAGAATGCATATAATCCTAAGTATAACGCCCATTTATGTATATCTGTAATAAATATAATATAACCTAACCTATCCCAAACAGTGAAAGTGACCATTGTAATTAATGCTATATGCATTCTTACTTTCCAGCTTATTGCCTAGGCATTATCTTAATGCCTGATTTCGCTTATTGCCGCTAACATATATATGGAATAGGGTGTGTCAATTTTGTCAACTTTTATGAAATCAATTTTGGTAGTGAAAATATAGTGTCTTTTCATGTCAAAACTTGAAATTGGCCAACCAAAATGAAATAAAATAACCCTTACCTACATCAATTTTACCTTAAAGTTTCAGAAATTGACTCTTTTACTAAATAATAGGACATAAATTGATTAACTATCCATCTGTCACAGAATTATCCCACTGATCGCATATGGAGTGTTTTCAAGGTCATATAGTTGTTGTACAATGTACAAGTCAAAACATGAATAGAACTGTCCTTCACTCTCAGTCCTCAGTTGCCTCTTAGATGTCATAAACGGTGGTTTGCTGTTATTGCTCTTGTACCTACTTCATAGTTATTCTACTAGACGAATACTACAGTTTAACTGTAAGTATGGATTATTGATTATTACAATTATTTATTGTTATCATATTCTTCTGTCTAATTATGTTGTAATCCCATGAAATATTTTTTTATTGAATTTTAGAACATCGAATGACTAAACTTTGAAACATCGTAACTGATATAAAATACTTAAATGTTTTTCTTTGTTTCCAGATATTCCTAAGATGCCAAAATTGAAGACAAGAGGTCAGTCGTCATGCCACTTGAGCCTGTTAGTCGGTACAGGCAAGGAGCTTCCCGTATCAGAACTACCAACAGTGCGAGACATGCTGAGACTAGGGTTACTCCTTCGTGAACAAAATACAAAAGATAGAAGGAACTACACAGAGAAAGAGCTCGTAAGGGACATGATTCCCCCTCTTCTGCATCAGTGGAAAAAAGCTAATGTGTTATTCAAACCACCTGTACTCAATCAGTATAGAACTATTGAGCTAAAATTAACAAAGCTGTGGCACAAAGCAGTTGAGACATCACTTGGTAAAGGAAAACTAGCAAAGAAAAATAAATTTCTGCACCCACTTGATACTCTTCTTGACATTTTTAACTGCCAGTGTCCCATAGAGTTGTATTCTGAAGCCAATTGTTTTCCCTCATGCAGAAGAGAACCTCACCCTCACATTGATTGTCGCTGTCCTCGTGAGAAGAAGATCCCTGTTTTGGAGCTGGCTTTCATAAAGGCGCAGAGAACAAAGGCAGGAGGCCAAGGAAGTATGCAGATTGGTTCGGCAGATTATTCAGAAACCAAAAAACAGATTGTTATTGCTAAGAAAAAAGAGAAAATCCGAGAGAGGGAAGAAAGGAAGAAAAAGAAGAGTGAGGAAGCCACCCAAAGAGATGAAGAGCTCTATCAAGAGGTTTCTCACTTCTTTGAAAGCTCTTCAGATGAACAGAAAGAAGCCAGATCAGATGATAGCTCCAAAATGCCATCTGAACCTTCGCCGAAGAGAATGAAATACAACACTAAAGACATCTCAAACATTGCCCTTGCCAGTATTCGCCACCATACGGGGCTACGAGAGACTGCAGAGATTGCCACTGCCGCTTGGATAGATGCAGGCCTCATCAGCCGAGAGGATACATCCTTAGTGATAGATCATAAGATAAGAAGAGCACAAGAAAAAATAATGAAGGAAATATCTGATCAGCATGAAAAAGTTTTGAAGGAGGAAGGTCTCTCTTGCCTTTTGTTTGATGGAGGAAGAGATGACACAAAAGTTCTCCTAGAGGTAGAGGGAATGGATAGAAAGTTTCTCGGTCTCATCAAAGAAGAACACTACTCTGTGTGTTCCGAACCTGGTGGCTGCTATTTGTTTCACTTTGTTCCTGAAGCAGAAGTAGAAGGCAAGAAACATGGAGAGGCAATTGCTGATCAAATAATATGTTGGCTTCAAGAAAGAAGACTTGACAGTTCACTGCAGGCCGTTGGTGGAGACTCAACTGCGGTGAACACTGGATGGCAGGGCGGTGTTATGACGCATTTAGAGAAAAAACTTGGAAGAAGGCTTGTTTGGATTGTATGTGATTTGCACACAGGGGAACTACCTCTTTGTCGTCTCATCCAGGAACTTGATGGTCCTACAAAAAGCAACAACAAGTGGTCAGGCCCCCTTGGCAACATGCTAGATGAAGCAACGGAATTAGAAATAAATACAAAATTTCCAAAGGTCGAAGTAGGCCCTCCCCTTCCAGTGTTCTCTGAAGAAGTTATCAAAGACCTCAGCACGGATCAATCTTACGCTTATCGTATTGTTCAAGCAATCAGATCAGGAGAGTTGCCTCAAAATCTGGCTCTCTTGGAGATTGGACCCGTAAGTCACAGTCGTTGGTTAACTACAGCGATTCGTTTCTTCAGGATTTGGGTTTCCAAACATGCACTGAAGGGAAAAATGCTACAGAATTTGATGTTGATTGTTGAATTTATTATTGGGTTTTATCTTCCTCACTGGTTCAATGTAAAACTTAATCCAATGTGGATGGAGGGGCCCAACCACATCTTGTTTCAATTACAGCTACTGAGAACCCAAAGGAAAGTAGTGGTGAACATCGTGTTACCTGTGGTGAGAAGGTCCGCTTGGTATGCTAGGCCAGAGGCAGTTTTGCGAGCAATACTCTGCAGCCAATGTACCAAAGAGCGAACTGAGGCTGTGGAAATCATTCTAAAGCTTAGAGGAACATCACTAGATGATGACCAGCTGGGAGACTGCTCTGTTCAGACAAGGAAGGTACCTCCGATAAACGTCAATGTCACGAAATTGTCAGAATTAGTTAACTTGAGTTCGGAAGTTTTGGAGCCACCACTGACAACATGTATAACAAACAAAGATTTAGCACAACTTAAAGAGGCCCCAATGCAAGTGCCAAAGTGGCCTTCTCACACTCAGAGTGTGGAGAGATGTGTGAAAATGGTCACAGAAACAACTAGTCAAGTTTACAGTCACGAGAGGCGCGAAGGCTACATCAAAGCGGAAGTAGCAAGCCGAGTGCTGATGTCAAGGAACCGCAGCAAAAAGGACATGACTGCATTGGTTACTTTCAAATAAAGACTCTGAATGATATCTTATTACCACCTTAAATGTTGATAGGATGTTTGCGCACATTTGTTATTTTGTTACGAATTTACGGAAAAATGGAATTTTTTAATTAAAATTGATGTAGGTAGGAGTTATTTTTTATTGTTTTTGAAGCAAGAATATTATTTTGTATGCCGAATGATTACATTAAATTGCTACCAAATCATATGATTTTCAATTTAGTCATTTCACCCCCAAAATTGACACCCTAATATGGAATGGTGCTGTGAAAAAAGATGTTTGACTCTTCATACGGCCACTTAAATTGTGAATATATATATATATATATATATATATGAAAGAAGCGGTATTATGAGTCAGATTCGAATCCGAATACATTTGGATTCAGATTCGGTTTCCAATTCGATCTCTTTTCGGTGGATTAGAATTTGGATTCGTGATTTTATTTTTGAGCGTAATGTCAATAACTTAAATTCAAGTGTTGGGAAAAGCTTCATTGTTTTAAAACAAAGCACCGCTCCGCCTAAACATTCTGGAAAATATAAAGTACTTCAAGGGTACAATACATAGATAAAGAGTAGCTGAAACGGTTTTTTTTCTTGATAATCAGTGTCCTCTGGAACTACAGTAAGTGAAAAATACACAGAGTCCCACTGCAACGGATTAAAGAAAACCTCTCAGTGTACTCTCAGTGTATGGGAGACTGAAGGAGGTGGTTGGTACATTTTTTAGAGAAAAAATTTGTTAAATTCAAACAATGCATAATGACGTTCTGAATTTTCCACATTTTCCACATGTTTTCCACGTATTTTCCCACCTTAGTGTTTTGTCCTGAAACTTTCTTTGCAAAAGATAAATTGGTTGTGAAAGTTAATTAAACCAGTTCTATCAACTTACCCCTCATTGGGGGCAGGTTGGTACATGTCAAGAATTACACTTATTTCAATAAGAAATAAAGTACATTTGTTATATATAAAGTATATAATAAAAGGATCTCAGTGTATGAGCTGTATTTGAAGTTTCATTTAAAATAATATAAAAAAGTTATTGAAATTAATAACGTGAACAAATCTAAAACAAAATAATATAACAAAATATGGATGGATATACGACTCGAAGCCCAAATTGTTTACATATTTTGGATTATCAAATCTGCGTGTCAAGGTTAAAAAGCGCCACGTTTATGTGTATGTCTGTGACAACTTGGCGCTTTTTAACCCTGACACGCAGAAATGTCATCATCACATCACTGTTACAGTTTTGACACACGTATGATCCGTTCGCAGGTAGTATGAGTAGTATGCCCGCAAAATGGGAGAGTGCAATACAATGTTGATCAATGTTGCAAAAAAAGGGGGTGGCACACTTGGAGGGAGAGGGGGTTGGCACACATGGGGGAGGGGGTTGGCGCAAAAAAAAGGGAAGAAGGTATGCAAGCAAGGGGGAGGGGTTTATCCCCCAAGCTGCATGAAGAGGGGAGTGGGTTTTACTCCCCCAACCAAACCTAACCTAGAAAGTAAGAGAGAGGAGGAGAGGAGAGGAGAGAGAACATCTTTCGCCTGCAAATCCAAGAGTATAATGAGCACTCTTGACCTCCGCATTTAGCTTAGAAGTCTTAATCAGCCATCTGGCTTAGAATGCATAACCAGCCATTTGACGTAGTACATATATATATATATACATATATATATATATACATATATATATAAAACTTTTGTTGTACCAGATTGCGCTATTTATTTAATTAATGTATATATTAATGGAGATGTTCTGGACAGCATCAGTTGGCTTAGACGGCATAACCAGCCATTTGGCTTAGTGTATATATATATTTATTGATGCACACATGCTTCGTTTACATATTCCCATCATCCCAGTTATTTCTATTATTTAATATCGTTTATATATATATATACGCACCCAGGAAAGCACATGTTTTTATCGTTTATTGAATAATAAAACACAACTATATCATTCTGTTTATTTAGTCGAATTATTTAAAATGGAAATAATTTAACATACATGAAATATACTGGGTGATCCAGATAAATGGGACCCATAAAAAAAGCCAAATATTCTTAATATTTAATTCCTTTCATAAAAACTATATATCATTCGAAAGAGTAAAGTTACAAGTTTATTATGAAATATTTATTTTTTTAAAATGACTCCTTTCAAATGTGCTCCATTAGTTGCCAAGCATTCCAGTGTTCTCGCTTGTAAGTTCTGCATCACTTTTGCAAGAGTGTGCGGTGGTATGGCCTGTATCTCATTTGTGATGGCGGCCTTCAATTCTTGCAAGGTCGTTGGGTTATTTCTGTAGACCCTACTCTTTAAATATCCCCAGAGATAATAATCTAAGGGAGAAAAATCCGGAGACCTTGCGGGCCATTCAACGTCTCCAAATCTTGAGATTAACTCGCCTGGAAACGTTTGACGCAAAACTGCCATGCAGTTCCTCGTGGTATGGCAGGTAGCTCCGTCTTGTTGGAACCAGTGGTTTTCTAGACAAAGATCTCTTAATTTAGGAATAAGGAAATCGGTCAACATTTTTTCGTAGCGATCACCATTTACAGTGGCCGTGTTTCCGGTGGAATCCTCGAAAAGTACGGCCCTATGATATGAGATGCAGTAAGACCACACCAAACAGTTACACGCTGACTATGCAACGGGACTTCGGTAATATTCAATGGATTTTCTGTTGCCCAGAAACGACAATTTTGTTTGTTTACAGTTCCATTCAAGTGAAAATGGGCTTCGTCTGACATAATCAAAGTTGCTAGAAAATTGGTGGTGTCATTTACCTTCTGTTGGATCCATTGACAGAATTGTCGTCTTCGTGCGAAATCTCCATCGTTTAGTTGTTGCACTGTTTGAATTTTATATGGAAAGAGCATTAAATTTTGCTTGAATATACGGTGTGTTGTTGTTCCATATCCAACTCCTAACAGCTGAGAAGCACGTCTTATGCTTATGTTAGGATTATCCTGTACAATTTCATGAGTTCTGTTAATGATCTCGTCTATCCTTGCTGTGCGCACTCTTCCAGTTGGTTTTCTTTTTCCAATGCTGCCAGTTAGGGAAAAATTTCTGACACACCGACGGATACTTTCTTAGAAGGTGATTTTGACATCTGAAAATTTGTCTTGAAAGATCTTTGAGCTGAAACTACACTTCTTCCATGCTCATAATATTGCTCAGTTTGAAACGCAGCTGTTCCACAGTCCATGCAGTCATCTTGAAGGGTTAGTTTTAACTAACACTTTTATTTTGTTTTGTATCTTATCTTGTCTTGTATTGTCAAACCTATACAATCCTGTACAAACTTGTAACTATCCTCTTTCGAATGATACGTATGATTTTATAAAAGGACTTATACTTTAAGAGTTACAGGGGTTTCTTTTGGGTCCCATTTCTCTGGATCAGCCTTTATATATAGGAAGTAAATATACAATCAATAATAATAATAGTTCAGAAGAATTCTATACAGCAAAAAATACACACTTTAAACGATATATATATATATATATATATATATATATATATATTCTTAATATTAGTACAGGAGAAATCTATATACAAATTTAATATATATACGAGCAAGTACACACATATATAAGCATCAAAAATAATATTAGTACAGGAGAAATCTATATACACATTTAATATATGTACGAACAAATACACACTTGTATATAAACTTCATATATATACTGTATATATACACATCAAAATAAACTAGCTTTATGTTCTTCTACGCTTAATTAAAATACTAAATTCACATGTGATCAAGTCTACAGTTACATCATCGTTGCTTTGTACTATGCAGTAATACGATTTAACATTATTTCACCACTCAAAGTACGCGGTGGTCTATACTCAATGTAACGAGCTTTCAATTCGTTTAACACTATTTTTGTAACATTATTTTTGTCAGAAACACGCACAAAGAGGGCATCGTTTACCACAACATAATTCTTAAATTCAAGTTTATAAGCACTCCTTTCCAAACGAGGGTTTATTCTTTCCAATCCGAGCTTTTCAACCGTGAACTCTTCTTCACAACGCATATCGGCAGTTGAAATAATCTTCTAACTCGTGCCGACAGCTGCTCGTTATATAAAGAAATAGCTCTTCAGGGTGAACAGTTAGGTGAACTCAGCCCTGTACCGCTGAAGTCCTTTGTACCAAAGTTCAAGATATTTCGAAGAGTCTATAACTTTTAAATACGCATCCAGTTCCAAACCATTCTCGCCTTGTTCAGTCCTACAATCGGTAAACCTGTCGAGCAGAGCGGTGTATGCGTATTCAAGAACCGTGTCAAAATAAAGCATATCGGTAACACGTGTGTCTAATATAGGCTTTAGTTTACGGAAACCGACGATTTCAAACATTCTGTCAAGGGTGAAACGGTTTCGTGTGGGGACAAGGAAGTTATTATCAGACGCATTCTTCGACATCAACCGTATATCAATACATGGCTGGTCGCGATTTGTACACAACGTACAAATAATGGCATATAAGGGTGTTCTCTTCTCGTGCCTACACCTGCAGATATTTTATAACGATCATCGCCCCACTTCTCAACTATCACGAAGATTCTAGTCATTGCCTCAACATTTAAATAAATAACATTCCGTTTACCAGAGTTTGTTTGTCTACAACGCGTTTCAAGTACCAAGTTAACAGCGCCGGTTTTACGCCTGAACATACACAATGACTTCGTCACGGACAAATCATATACGGCATTGAGGATGCTGCTCAACGGAAGCTCCATCGTTTTCTATTGTGAGGTGTGTATGTCCAGTCGGGTCAAGCTCTGAGGTGACTACTAGCAGCTGGTGCGCGGTCTGGCTCGGTGGGAGGTGTTGGGGCGAGTCACATGAGCGCGTCATACCAAGCGTTAGTGATTCGTGCACGGGCCTATTCTAACATGAAAGAGTCATGTGAATACTTGTATCCATTATACTGGGTAGATGTTTAGAGAATTTTTCATATACATGAAGTAATAACGGCTTTAATGTTTTATCAGAACCATACATCTTCATTCATTTTCTCCACACATTAACACTCCGGCGCTCTATTTGAGAGAAACATGTGTCCATACCTGTCCTTTTTTCTTAGCAAGCGCTACTCATCCCTAAACTCTATTAAAAACTCACACAAGCCTTTAGCCACAACCTCACTGCGAACCTCATCATAATATATATGAACGTAATGATAAATATATTTCAGGCTGTCCATGATAACAAGATTTATATTCTCAGTCGCAGGGTATGCATACTTGGTGTGATGTAACATGACATAATACCGCTTGTCACACCATTCGTCAAAAAGGCTCACTACCCATACCCGTTGCTTCTCTTCTGCACGTGATGCTTCTTTCACTTCGCGGTGTATGTGCGCCTTTACACAGTTTAGGCCTACGACGTAGTCCATTACATCGTTTGAGCCACGAAACCCGGGAATGCTCTCGCCAGAATAACTGTAGAGTATTTGAACCTCCTGCTCCTCACGCTTCACTCGGTTCAATATGGCTTTAAAAGCCTCAAAGGAGGGAGGACTAGGGATTCTTTGAGTGTTTACCACATTTGTAGACTTTATCGAATACCACTTCATGAATGTCGAGCACGCAATATCAAAGGTAGCCATTACTTTTTCTGTCTACGCGAGAATTCTTCAAAATACACGTCTGAGATCCAGGGCTTGCTGAGGTCAACTGAGCACGCAGGGCAGAGATATGATCAGCTAGTGGCCGGAGTCACGTGACCCCTTTGATCGGCCATACAGTGGGCGGTGCTTAGCCTTTTCCTGCACACACACACACACACACACACACACACACACACAAAGAAGAAAGTGAAACGCTAATTGAAATAATTTATTTTAAATAAATAAACATATCATCAACAAATAATTCACTGGGCAAGAAATTTTTTTTTTTTCGTGTCCCAAGAATGAAAATACCTTATTCTTATAGTATTTTCTGTGCTGAATCCAAATAAGTTTGTAAAATTTCTCTATCAGGTCTGGTTTTTGTGTGACATGCAATTTAATTTTTAAAAACCCATAGGTATAGTTACATAGGTACTTATTAAAATATGATCGAAAAGACATACCTGTAGTTTAAAAAGTAGCTTGTTTTGATTTTCTGCTGTGCTTTGCCTCAGGCATGTCTCTCTTAAGAGTCCAGCAGTAGTCAGCCAGCATACTGGGGCTCCATTTGCCTTGGTAACGGTTTTCCATGGCAGAAATATCCTGATGAAAACGCTCACCATGTTCGTCGCTTACCGCACCCAGGTTTTCCGGAAAAAAGTCCAAGTGAGAGTCCAAGAAATGAACCTTTAATGACATATTGCACCCCATTGCTTGGTAAGACTTAAGATCTCGTACTATTTCAGGATAGTTTTCGGCCTTGTGATTTCCAAAAAAATTTGTGCAGACACTTTTGAAACTCTGCCACGCAGCTCTCTCAACTTCATTCAACTCTCCTTCAAATCTCTTATCTCTTAACAATTCTCTGATCTGAGGGCCTACAAAAATGCCTTCTTTAATCTTGGCATCACTGATCCGGGGAAACTTATTTCTCAAGTATGTGAATCCTGTTTGCGCTTTATCCATCGCTTTAACAAAGTTTTTCATAAGTCCAAGCTTGATATGCAAAGGAGGAAGGTACACTTTCTCAGGGTCAACAAGTGAACTATTCACAACATTTTTTTTGCCTGGAACAAGTGAGGTGCGTTTTGGCCAATCCTTCTTAACGTAGTGGTTTTGCTTGTCCCTACTGTCCCACTCACATAAAAAACAACAGTACTTGGTGTAACCTAGCTGCAACCCTAGCAAGAGTGCAATGACCTTCAGATCTCCACAGATATTCCACTTATATTTCTGATACTGAAACTTTTCTAAAAGCAACTTCATGTTGTCGTATGACTCTTTCATGTTTGCAGCATGTGCAATAGGTACAGAAGGAAATTTATTTCCGTTGTGAAGAAGGACTGCTTTCAAGCTGACTTTTGAGGAGTCAATGAACAATCGCCACTCATCCACGTTATGTTCATGACCAAGAGCCCCCATGACTGAATTAACATCTTTACAAAACACAAGTCCATCTTCATGGGAGAACCATTCTTTGAATTCATCATGGCGGCTGCGGAAAAAACAAACTTTAGTGTCACGTTGCAGTAGATTCCAACCCTTTAATCTTGAACCTAAAAGTTCAGCCTGCTTCTTAGATAATTTCAAATCACGAACTAGGTCATTTAGATCTCCTTGTGACAGTAAATGTGGTTCATTGGAGGAACAGGTAGCCTGGAATGTTGGATCAGAAATGTCTTCATCTTTTTCCTCGTGATATGCTACAGCTACGTTTGATTCCTCATCACTTAAACTTACATGTTCAGGAGGATTTGGTACTGGAAGTTGAGCACTGTGGGGAACTGGTCTCATTGCAGACGGTAGATTAGGGTATTTCATAAGGCTCTTTGTTTTTGAAGTGATCCCCTTTGTATTTACCAGGCAGAAATAGCAGTCTGTTGTGTGATCTTTGGGTTCCCTCCAAATCATTGGAATAGCAAATGGCATATGACGTGAACCGTTTAGCCATCCTGTAAGTAGTCTTACACATGTCACACAACAAATGTGAGGGGCCCAACTCTTGTCCTGATCGCCTACTTTACATCTGAAATAAAGTTCATAGCATTTTTTTACTAATGGTGTAAAGTTATGTTTCTGGGATTTTAAAGTTAGATCACCACATACATAACAAAAGGAATTAGGATGATTCAGACAGTTCCGCGGCATTACAAAACATATATATGAATACAACACTGGTGTAAAATTAACAAGAAGCAACAGACACTAGCTGTTAACAATGTGACATTTACAAACAGACTGACTTGGAGCTGCTCTACACACAGAAACTAGGCTCATGTCTGAACAGGTACAAACATGTTTCAACCTGCACAGTCTGCTGCTCCGACCAAATTTATCCTGCCAGCATTATCAGAACTTTCTCCCCAAAGGAATAAATTGTACTAATTTTACAGAAAAATTAATACAACATATACAGGGCGTCCCAAAAAAATGTATACACACTTTAAATAATTATAAAAGCAGTGTTTATTAAAATACATTTCATTTTCAAAATGTAATAGAATCTACAGACATTATTTAATTGTTTTGTCAACGCCTGTTTTCAAACTGACGTCCGTTCTGGTCCAGGCACTGCTGATAACGCGAAGCAATGGAATCGCAAACATCACGAAACATTTCGTCTGGTATTTGTGTGCATTCTCGTTCAATGGCTGCTCTCAATTCAGCGACTGTTGCAGGTTTTATAGCGTAGACTTTGTCTTTTAAGTATCCCCATAAAAAAAAGTCTAGTGCTGTGAGGTCTGGTGAACGCGGAGGGTATTCTACGAAACCCCTTCGTCCAATCCACATCCACATCGTGCCAAGTACCACTCGCAATACTCCACTCTTCGGTCCGGATCATCTTCATTAATAGCATGGACTAATCTTGGAATGTAACTTTTCCATTGACAGCGCTTCAAAATGCATTGGACAGACGATTCTGAAATTCCTACCTCACGACTCGCTTGCCGCACAGATTTTCTTGGACTTTGGTGATACGTTTCCAGTACTCTTTCTTGCTTTGTGGGGCTTGTCGATGTCCGTGGTCTTCCGGAACGCTTCTTGTGGACATTCTGAACAGTTCCATCGGCTTCAAACTTATCTCTAATTCGAGTGATGGTAAGTCGCGTTGGTGGATCTGTTTGAAACTCCCTCCTAAACTGTCTTTGCACTTCAACTGCGTTTTCACACTTCCAGTAGCATTTTAGAATGAATTTCCTTTGTTCAAAGCTTAGTCTGACTGCCATTATTAATTCTAATGGGTTTAACTTGGAAAGAAAGAAACATCAATTGAGCTATCAGCTGTTAAAGTGTGTATACATGTTTTTGGGACGCCCTGTATATTAATATTAATATATTTTATTATAGTTATATTACCTAATTAATATAATATATTATTATATTTATTATTTTTATAATGTTTTATATTATAATATTGTTATATACTTAATTATATATAATATGTTATTATTTTTTTATCCGGTGATCATGCTAAATGAGGAAAAAATGAACATAGCGTCACAAGTAAACTAAGCCTGATAGAAAAAATCTGATTTTATATTTAGATTCAGCATGAAAAAGTACACTTAGAACACCCATCAAAACCCTTGTGACAAAATTGTTGTTGACCAGTGTAATTAGTCTGTAATTCATGGAATATATTCAAATACGAGTAATAAATCAATAAATATATCGATAACAATTAAATAGACATATATATATATATATATATGTGTGTGTGTGTGTACACCGTATTTTACGCCTCATAAGACGCTACAAGTGGTAAGATGCACCCTATATTTAGCAAAGAATATTTAGGAAAAAAATATTTCGAAGATTTATCAGCTGACAAAAAATATATTCCCATAACTTTATTAAAAGAACATTAAACAAAACAATAACATATGAGCCCTCAAGTGATTTTTGGAGACGTTTTTCAGGAAAAAAGTAGCGTCTTATGAGGCGTAAAATACGGTACACACCTTACCTTACAACCTTACAAACGTTCCGCGCGATGATTCTTCATTTCGCGAAGGTCAAGCTTGTCGCCTCTCCTCTCGAGTTGGCCTGTTGAAGTAGTGAGTTGGTTTCTTGTGCTCTCTACCTCACATAGTCAGGTACGCCCGGTTCATCGGGGATTGTGCTGAGCAAGGCGTCTAATCTTCTTTTGAAGATGTCCACTGCAACTCCCTTCGTGTTTCTTAGGTCTTTGGGCAACTGATTAAACAGTTTTGGTCCTCTCACCACAAAACTATTTTCTTTCAGCGTTAAGGATGTTCCCTGTCTTGCCTTTAATTTGGGAATACGACACAGTCTGCCGTTTCTACTTCCCACTGTTGTTTGGGGAGTTATAGGGTTCAAAGTAAGATTAGGGAATAGTTTCTCCATTATTTTCCAAGCGTAAATAAAGGTGTATCTCTCTCTTCTCCTTTCCAGTGAATATAGGTCAAGTTCGCGTAATCTTTCAGAGTAATTTAGCTCTTTGCACCCGTTGATCTTGGCTGTGAAGCTTCTCTGGCTCCCTTCCAGCTGTCTAATGTCGTTTTTTTTATGTGGGGATGTGAGGACCGAACAGTATTCCAATTTGGGTATGATCAGTGTTTTCAGTAGAGGAATCTTTACATTCCTATCCCTTCGTTTAAAGGTTCTCAATATCTGCCCCGTTATTCTTTTTGCTCTGTTTACTGCTATCTTATTTTGTGTTTCAAATTTCGCATCATCTGTTATTACAACCCCTAAATCTTTTGCGCTAGAATTTCTCTGAATTTCCTCTCCATTTGGGGTACAATATTCCATGGATTTTAGGTCTTCTCTTTTTCCGTACCGTAACAGCTGAAATTTCTCGGTGTTAAATTTCATATTGTTGTCTTCCGTCCACTTGTAGGTTCTGTTTATGTCGGTTTGTAGAGATCCTATATCTTCTGGGTTTCTTATTTTTCTACTGATCTTTGTGTCATCCGCAAAGGACGTTACTGTGCTCTCTCTCGTAACGTCTCATCTATGTCAGTTAGCATGATTATGAAGAGGAGTGGAGCTAATATTGTTCCTTGTACTGAGCTGAGGACCTCTGATTCTGACGAGGCTACTCCTTGTACTGTAACGACTTGCCGCCGCTCACTAAGGAAATTATATATCCATTTCCCTACTTTTCCTGTTATTCCCATATATTTCAGTTTATGTATTATGATTCCATGGTCACATTTGTCGAACGCTTTAGCAAAGTCTGTGTATAGTACATCATAGTTTTCATTACTTTCAAGTGCATCAATAATGTTGTTGTAGTGTTCCATTAGTTGTGATAGGCATGATCTGCCTGACCGAAACCCATGTTGGTCATCATTGAATTTTTTCTGAGTTTCCAAAAAGTCATAGATTTTCTAACTATTCTTTCAAATATTTTAGTGAGATGAGATGTAAGCGACACTGGCCTATAGTTTTTGGCCTCAGATCGATCTCCTCCTTTATATATTAGGACTATGTTCGGCTCTTCAGGATGCCCGGTATTTCTCTCGTGTCTAGTGATCGTCTCCATATCCAGTATAGGGGCTCAGCGATTGCATTCTTGCAGTTTTTGACCAATGTGGCATTCCATTCCACTTATCCGGACCTGCAGCTGAGTGTATTTTTAGTTTCCCTATGGCTATATATATATATATATTTATATATATATTATATATATATATATATATATATATATATATATATATAACAAGCCATTCAAGGGCTACGGTACCCAAAGGGTACGGTATCGTAGGTGCCAGGCATCTGTTAACGTTTCCTATATGTGTTACGACACACTTTCGTCCCCCTAAGTTCCTTCATGCCCCCCCAGTTTCTGTGCCCGAAAATTGTGGTTCCTACAGTCAATTGGGGTGGTTGGTCATCCTCATCTTCTAAGCTCACTAGCTCCTTCAACGAGTCAAAGTTAACGATCCGTCGGTTTGCCTGGTTAAGTGTGATGCCTTTCGCCTTCACGATATATCTCACTTCCTCCCCCACCCTCACTCGTACCGCTTCAGGTTTTGGACCTGTTGATACAAAAGAATTTGCGTAAGCACTATCACCATACTCATCCTTGATCTCATCAGTCAAATCTACGAGGAATTTCCCAATAGGTGGCATGTATTCGCCCTCCCTCTATGTGAATATAACACTATCTGTGTATGCGTACAGAACCCTCCGTCCAAGAGAATGCACTAGTCCCCAAAGTTTGATGCGGGCGTATGCTGTTGTGAAACTGGCTACAGGTATGTTTGTAACACGTGATGTATCTGTAGCCAATTCGGTTCTGTTGTACTTTATTATGTACGTATTACCTACATTCACAACCTCCATGACCTCTTTATCGGAAGCGTTGGCGTAAGCCCACACCTCGTTATAATTTTGGGCTAGATGGACGTTCCCATTGTCTGTATTCTGAAGAAATTTCCCCCAAATCCTATTTATGCACAGCTTTGCACTAAAGCGCTTGCCTGGGTTCTTTACAATTTGGGACCGTTCTAGTTGTATCCCTTCACGATCACGGTAGCGTTGAATATACGCCTATTTTTCATTTTCGGTCTCAACTCCTCGCGGATACTCTGATGCTTCTACCTTATCCTTCATAAAAGTGTTTATATATGGTGTGAAAAGGTTGGGGAGCTTCTAAAACCTCCACATCTCATATATCTTCAATATTCTGTATTCGTGACGAAGGTTAGGGACAGCTCGGGACTTGTATATACGCCTCTGATGTTCCGCTGGTTGGATGTATGATTACAGGCCCCATTGTTCTCCTCTGCGCACTTCACGCACAGGGGAAACATAAGTTTCTGGTCTATAAAGACGGGTAAGACTGGCATCCATAAGTCGCAAGGGGGAGTACATCTACGAAAGAAAAGTCGAAATAGTTCTCGTTCAAATTAGCTGAGAACTCTTCGATGGTGGGCAGGGCAGGTCCCACCAGTTTTTTAGGTGCTCCTACGGGGTACGGATTGTTCTTCATCACGTAGGGGTATAAAGAACAGAAGTCGTAGTAATGGAGTTTCACGCCATCCGTAGGTGGAAAGTATAGTTTGAAGGGGTTTGTACGCCCTCCGAACAAGCTATCACCGCATTTGAGAGGATCCAACACCAATGAACGTTTGATGGTGTTTATTTCTTCTCGGTACTGCCCATCTGTCTCCATCCGTGCATCATATTCATGCTCCCACATTACCTTGTGAGTGAACTGAGAGCTTATAAGCTGATCGCGGGTCCGGGTCCATGCAAGACAATCGGCAGGAGATCTACCATGGATATCTCCTACGATTCCACACTCAGGAAGGACGTGGGCATCTATGCCACCAGCAACTGTTAAAGGAGTACGCAGTCTTCTCAGCAGTGACACGATTTTCCCTTCGACCATCCACCCAAAAAGTACGACCATTGACCTTAATGGGTACTTCCCCCGTGTTGCGGGCATGATTTATGTATGCACCGGTCTGTTGCTGCAGGTGTATGAGCCAGTAAATAGCCTTATGCCCATAACTGCGTGGGATGTTTCTGTGAATGACGGCCAGTGTCTTTAGGCATGAAGTTCTTCTTGAACAACGTAAAGCACAATAAGGCGATCGTGGTTGTGGTTTGTAGCGGGTTGCAGTTGAACCGGTCTACGTACATCCTTCTAAAGGCCAGGAAACATACTCTAAGTACGTGCACATCATTCACGCAATAACGCTCACATTCATCCGCTATATTGTAAGGAATATCTTCATTAAAACTGTTGTAGTAGCGGTCAAAATCTTCACACTCACTGTCACTCATGTTGGCATAGTTAAAGTAATGCTTCGGGGGTGGTAAGTCTACGTAATTTAAAGCGCTAGTGAGGAAAGTGTAAGGAAATACCCTTTTGAAACTTCGGCGGTTACACCCATCACCTTGGAGCTTGGCTAATTTAGAAGGTGTGAATAATAAAGTGTCTTTAAACTGAACATTGCCTCTTATTTGCACATGTATAAGTTTGTTTCCTGTTTTCAAGGGATCGCCTGTAAATATCTCCGATGACTCGTGTTGAAGCAGTTCCTTATAAAGGAATTGTGTGTAAAATTTTGCACCGTTATGGGCAAGCATATACACAATCATATTTTTGAACTTGTCCGCTAACTTGACAATATAGGACACAAAGAGTTTCACGGGGTTGTCGTGTGCGATCGTTTTAAAAACGTTTGTTCGTTTACCACATTTGTGACGCTCATCACACTCGACTTTCATGCATTCTTCGCAGATAGTCTGGCTTACAAGTAGATGTGGGATAACCGCTTTGGTTTCAGCATCCGTATATGTTTCTATATCGTAGTATACAGTTATATAAGGTTTATTTTTAGGCTTAGCATCTTTCATATAACATACATGCTTTACTCCATCTGCCTTATATTTTTCATGACATGTAGAACAGTGAATTTCTTCGCATTTGTGTTCAAACTTTTCCCAATTATCCATCATATGAAACATACCACATTCACAATTCTCATTTTCTTGCAAATGCCGATTGACTTATGGAGAGCAAAACGGATGTTATTGGAAAATGTGCGTCTACATACATTACAGTCCCTCTTCTCAGCTTCAACTACACGACTTTCACACCTGGGGCTCTTACACTGCTCACATACCATGTGTCACAGTTCTTACAATATTTCACGATATCATCCGCAAACTCGAGACATTCCTTACACAAATGATGATGCCTTCCATATTTTCGACTTTTATCATAACTCGCGTAAAGGTCCCTTATATTACGGATGGTGAGATACGTTGTCCCTGACAGCCCTAAAATAAGTAGGGGTCTTGTACGGTCTCTCACGCTGCTTTTAAAAACATACGCATTCCTACGACGATCATCTATCCCAAATACAATTATACGAACATTTATTTCCTGCTCCCCTTCTCAACTCTTGAGGACCCATATTACAGTCAAACTTGATCTTGCAATCTGCTGCCAGTTTACGGGCAAATTTTTCTGGCCCATGCATTTATCACAGTAAACATACGAAGGGAATTCAAAAAGTTTCCGGAAAAGTTTAATAATTCAATCATTTCAAATCAGAATTTAATGAATTCTTGTTTTGACATGAATTTGGACCTTCATACATATTAGGCCATGCTAAGACTTACACAACCTTGGTGACAGTGCTTTAAGACGGAGTTAAAAAGAACCCTATTTTTCATGGCAACGGAAATCTCAAAATTCGAGTGGAGAGCTAACATTAAATTCCTAGCAAAACTTAAATGGAAACCACCACAAATACTTGATGCCTTACGTGAAGTTTATGGAGATGAAGCACCTAAGAAATCAGTCGTTTATGACTGGATCAAAAGATTCAAAACGGGTCAAGAGGTTCTTAATGATAACCAAAGGAGTGGAAGGCCATCAACATCAATTAATGAAGAAACTGTTGCTGCTGTTCGGTCACTAGTCGAAAAAGATCGTCGAATTTCCTGTGAAATAATAGCCAATGAGGTGGGTATCTCTCGTGGTTCTGCTCATTCCATGTTGGTGGATACCTTAGAACTTAGCAAACTTTCTGCTCGGTGGGTGCCTAAAGCGTTGCGCCAAGAACAGTTTGACCAAAGGGCTAGTCTTTCTGTTGATCTTTTGAATCGAATGGAAGTTCATGAAGATTGTTTTATGCATAGACTTGTAACAGGGGATGAAACCTGGATTTATCAGTATGATCCGGAAAGCAAAGTTCAGTCAAAACAATGGCTCCCAAGAGGATCAGATGGCCCAATCAAATTTAAAGCAGAAAGATCAGCTAAAAAGGTAATGGCTACAATTTTTTGGGATTGTGAAGGAATAATTTTAGTGGACTTTCTTGAAGGACAAAAAACAGTCACCACCCAATATTATGAAAATGTTTTGAGGAAGCTGAAAGATAAGCTTGTTGAAAAAAGACCTGGTAAACTTCATCGCGGGGTGCTTTTCCATCACGACAATGCACCTGCTCACACTGCAAATGCCTCAAGAGCCGTGTTACGGAAATTTCGATGGGAAATTATACCTCACCCCCCCTACAGTCCGTATCTAGCCCCTTCCGACTTTTTTTTATTCCCAAAATTGAAGGATCACATAAAAGGAACGCGTTTCGACTCGATAGCAGATGCCAGAACAGCAGTTTTGAGATGGTTTCAGTCGAAAAACTCTGAATTTTATAAAAATGGATTGGAACGCTGGAAACATCGCTTAGAAAAGTGTATAGAGATAGGTGGGAATTATGTCGAACGTTGTTGAGCATTCCTAAACGTATATCCTCTTTTGTTTTCTTTTATTAAAGTTATTTGACCATTCTGGAACTTTTATTAAAGGGTTTTTGTATTAAAGCTTTTTGAATTTTCCGGAAACTTTTTGGATTCCCTACGTATGAGCTAAGACTACTGCTATAAAGCCGCAACCACGCTCGGAGTTTATATGCTGTCTTTAAATAGCATGAGAATTGAAGTTAAGAATATAAGGTGTGGCCGTATGACCCGCAACACGGAATGCACGGTCAATATCTATCGTGAAGTTGTCCATGTTGAAGGCGCTGCTACTTTGAGAGGCCTGCATTATACGCCCTATAATATATTCTATATCTACAGCGGCGAAGCGCCTGTATGGTATTACTACCCAAAAATCATCTACATCCCTGTTATCTGACCCGAACCCAAAGGAGAATTTCGTCCTGACTTCACGTCCCTCGCTGTTCTGAGGTGCAAACTCCACAATACGTTCAACTACACGCCGCAGTCCGTGTTCAACTCCATTGTTATACATGGTTCCAGGGTCGACCCTGACCACGTACCGATTTCTAGTCAGGGCTGGGGTGCGGGTGGCGGTGCGCACCAGCTCGAATGTTATACTATCCTCTACTGTGGAGGGTGCGACCGGAATTGAACCGGATTAAGGGGGCACAGTTTTATTTGTAGAAGGAACTAATGTGGGGTTTGTGTCATAAGACGTAGAGGGTTGGGGCTCTATTACTGGGGTCTAACAACCGCTGCACTCCTGGCACCCTTTATACTTTACGTGGAAGGCGAATCATCAACAACTTCATCATGCCCCCGCTTTCTCCACGAATTTTCGCGTGGGGTTGCTACAGTGGGCGTTGCTAGGGGTTCCCTAGCGGTGGAGCCTTTAGCCACAAATACACTGTCATCGGAATCATCTGTAATATCGATGATGGGGACATGTTGCCGGCGCAGTACCTCATCGTCATTCACGGTTCTGAGGAAGAAGAGGAAAAACAAGACTGTAGAATATAGGGAACATCACTTAAAATTTTATTATATTTCGTAAATGCTCCACTTAGGAGTGTGGCGTGTTAGAGATGGATTCTGTAGAAAAATTCAGGTTCATGAACCCATCCACATGTATTGATCTGGCCCTACAGGATATGGTAAAACTGTGTTTATGCTTAAAATCATTAAAGATAAGGGGGAGATGTTCTCGAAATTTGTACATAAAGTCATATGGTGCTATTCGACATACCAGTCAGTATTCAACGAGTACCAAGGTGATATTTTGTTCCAAAAAGGTGTATATGACGTTAATTCGCTAAAGGGAAATGAACATACAGTCATTGTAATTGACGATCTCATGTTAGAAATGGATAAAACGTTTGCCGAGACATTTACATTGTTCTCCCACCATCTTAACATAAGCATATTCTTCATCAATCATAATCCATTTTTCAAAAATAGATAAATGCACGATGTGTCGTTAAATACACAATATCTAGTCTTATTCGCACAACATAGAGATGTGTCACAAACTGGGGTATTAACCAATCAAATGTTCCCGAATCGGCGTAAGGAGTTTTTGGAAGTTTATAAAGAAGCTACAAGTCAACGTTACGGATATTTACTTTGTGACCTTCACCCGCGAAACACGTTTAGGTGCTTCTTAGAACGAATATATTCCCAAACGAGCCTGAATCGGTGTATATTCTAGAATGACAAAGAGGCTAAAGAAATACCATGAATTAATGAAAATTTATCATCGATTGCCACGGGCACTGCAGCAGCTGTTTGTTAAAAATATCGACTCCAACTTTTTAAAATGCATCTGTGAAATCTGTCTTAATGTTATAAAATGTAATGTATCAATGAAACCCCCTCAGAAGGCTCGCCTACACCGTTACAAGAACATAATACGCACACTAGCTCGTAAGAGTTAAACTATGTGGCAGAAAAAACGAATTATTTTACAAAGAGAGGGTTCATTCCTCCCCATCTTATTTTCAGTTTTTGGGCCTTTACTGACTAGTTTAATATAATGAAGAAAGTAGTCGTGATTCCACAGACAAGGTGTATGCTTCACTACTAAGCTCAAAGAGTCCAGATACGGTTCTAGAACCCCGTAAAAGCAGGCTTAAAAGAATGGAAGGCGAGTTGTTAGACCTATTAACACAGTGAAAAGTCACCTGACGAGAAAAGATTCTTATACCAAGAAGGTCTGCAGAAATTTCTTCATGAGTATGAAAATTATAAGAATCCGACAGAGGTCCCCGTAGTTATTAGGCACAACGCAGACGAAGTGAACATTGAGGCATAGGACCTGGGGTCGCGGTTAGAGACGACCAATCAAAGAATAACGGATCATCCCCACAATATATCGAACATGTATTAAAAAGTAGTCTCCCACATACATTGAGGAATAAAGGCTTAAGTCTATATAATCTATTGAGTGAGGATCCCATTATACAGTGGACCGATACAGGTGAGGTCATTGTTGAAGGAACAAAGGTACAGGGTTCGAATATCGTTGATATCGTCCAAGACCTGGTGAGAAAGCGGGATCGGCTCTCACCATCAGGATGGAAGCATATTAAAGCAAGACTACAACAAGTAAATGCCCCCAAAACATTGATAGGAAATCTGAACAGGTTAAAAGACTTGGAGCAAGCCTCGCATGTGCCACCACTGAGCACACCATCACCCCCAGCGGTGGCATCCCTGAAGAGGAGAAACAAGAGACCAAACAACAACGGTCAACCCTCCCCGCGTGCCTCCAAAATACGCAAAAGGCTAACCTATTAAGAAAACGTTATTATGACATTTCTAGCCCAACCTCCTACGGCGGCGTTGATAGACTGTCCAGAGGCGTTTATAATGAGGGAGTAGGGAAAAAGATGTTGAGAGGTTTTTGCGGGAGCAGGATGCTTATACATTTCATAAGCCGGTGAGAAAAAGGTTTAAAACAGCCAAGACAACAGCATCCTCGATTGATTCTATTTGGCAAGCGGATTTAACAGACATGCAGAGATATTCAGTGTATAATAATGGCTACCGTTACATCCTATTCATAATAGATGTATTCTCTAGGCATTTGTGGTTAGTTCCTCTGAAAAATAAACCGCCTGAAACAGATGCTAAAGCCAGCAAAACGCTGATGTTGAAAGAAAACAGGACTCCTGGCTATTTTTGTACGGATATGGGGAAATAATTTATAGGCCGAGCTTTTCAGAACATGTTGGCAGAATTTAAAATCAGTTACTACACTAGCAATTCTATACATAAGGCCTCTTTAGCTGAAAGAGTTCAACGTACCATAAAGGAACGTATGCATCGCCATTTCAGCATAAAAACACAGATATATAGACATTCTGGATTCGATGGCCTCATCCTACAAATCGTTCACACCACCTTGCGATTGGGACAACACCTAACGAAATTTTAGAAAGAGGTACGCACACAGAGCGTGAGGTGAGAAAAGACACTCGTAGAGCGCCACCACACTCTGCGCGTTTCAAAATCGACGATTATGTAAGGCTGTCGCGTTCGGATAATAAATTCGCGAAGGGATTTGAGCAAGGTTGAACACGTGAGATTCTTAAATTTAGGGCTATGAGACCTAAAGACGAGATAATGCTGTATTACGTTGAAGATTTGAATGGGGAGGAAATTGCAGGAGGCTTTTACGGCGAGGAGCTGCAGAAAGTGACATTTAATTTAGGAAAAATGTGTTTAAAATTGAAAAAATTAGCAAAGGATCAGGAAAGAGAAAAATGTACCTGGTGAAATGGCTAGGGTACCCAGAAACATTCAACAGCTATATAAAAGCTGATGCAATAATGAAGCTTAAATATAATGCAACATGGCGCCTAACCACTTCTACGTCACACTCCCGTCCTCTTCTTATCTGTCTGTACATTCTGTCAACACTCTGACCAACTTTATAACAGAACTCCACGGTTCCATCGAATTGGGTCGTGATTCGTATGAGGTTGAAATATGCGAGATACAATTGGCTACCAAGTTTTTAAGTACTGAAAATAAAGAATCTGTTTTTACGGTTCTTAGAGACCGTGATAAGTGTGAAAAGGCAGGTGTAACTCGGGGCGAGACCATGCGTGCCGCCCGGAGTAGGGAGGCGCAGTATTACACTACAGTAGTAACACTAGGCCCGGGTCATTATGGTGCGGCCGAGGATGTTGTGAGAGACTTAAACGGTAGTTTGAAAAGCTCAAATCTTACGGATGATTTAGTATACGAAATCTTAAACAAAGATACCCCTGCACATACTCTGACCCTAAAATCACAGGCTAACAAAATATTGAAGACAAAGGACTTCAAAATTATAACCTAGGGCCGATATGGAGCAGCCCTCCAAAGAGATACCTTTCAAGAAACACAACACGACTTGTGCAGACTAATGTATCAGCTCTCCTCCCAGGCGCGCCTGCTGTGTATCGCTCACATTCCCAATCGCTTGAGCATTACATATGACAAGCCTCATTATGTCAATGTCGCAACTAATATATTAACCAATATCTCAATATATATGAGAACGATTGAAGGGGAAAGTTTTCCATTCGGTGACGGGAGCTTAACAGTGAAGCTCCATTTTCGTCGCACTGTGCTATAATGACCCGAAGGCCTTTTACAGTCTATCGAAGGGTGAGATACCAGCGCGGGAGTGAGATTGGATACGTTTTTTCAACCATACTGCGTACGGCTGTCCCCTTGCTGAAGAGTGGTGCCAGATATCTCGGCAGGAAAGCGTTACAATCAGGTCTTAACACGGTAGAAGACATAATGGCGGAGACTAATCCTAAAGAAGCTCTAAAAAAGCACTTAAAGCGTACACAGGGCGAAATCATCAAAGATGCAAAGAGAAAAATGCGTGGTGGTGGGAAGAAGAAGAGGCCTGTCCGGAAGAAGAAGAAGGGGTTACCAGCACGTGGCGCTAAACGTAAAAGGACATCAAAATAGAAGAAGCGTTGTAAGCTACTGAAACCCATGGTAGATCATTTTTTTAACTGATATAAGCTAATGATATTGCTCTCATGAATCATAAGCTGTTTACTACTTGTCGAGAGAGGTGCCACTATTTCTGGCTCGCCATGGCGCGTTCCATTCATCTGTGTAGTTCACAATGTTGTAAATCGGAGCTGGCCCTCTTTGACATGCCCCCCAACTCAAGTTTCTATTGAGCATAGTGACCTTATTACAATTAATCCGCTAAACACCATTAGCTCACCGAGTGCTCCTCTAGAGTTCGTGATCCCTAGCTCAGGCCTTACTTTTTTTTATCCAAGCTGTGTGCACATGTACGCTAAATTACGAATAGCACATTCGGATGGAACGGATTGTGAAGGCAAATACGTTGTATTTCCAGAAACAAACTTTCTACACCCCAATATTCAGTCAGTGTGACGTGTCTTTAAATCAGGTCAACATCTCAGCAGGAAAGGGCTAGTATCACCTACAAGTCTATCTGGGAAATGTACTCAACTTTTCAAAAGAAGCGAAGGATACCTTTTTAACTGCCGAGGGCTATTATCAAGATAAAGATGAAAGCAGTATAAAGGACAAATTTAAAAATTCTAAAAATATATATGAATGCTTCGGTCGCCTACATACAGACTTCACATTCCGGGAGAAGCTGCTTTTGAATAGGGTCGATATGAAAAGAAAGCTCACTCGTATGAATCCTGAGATCTGTTTAAATCTGTGGCTGACCAAGAAAAGAGCGCAAAGTCCGTGGTGATTGATGTTATGGAAATATATCTTAGCGTGCGCCGAGTGAAATTAAGCTCTTCTAAACAACTAGAAATTGAAAAAATTTACTACACGCTACAGTAAAATACCCATTTAACAGAGTACAGATGAAATTATACACGGTGCCACCAGGGCTGGTATCGAAGCAGATAGAAAATGTCGCCCTAGAAAACATAAAAGGAACGGCCTTAAAAATATAACCCTATAATCAATGGACTCGCCTTAGGGGGGACATTAGAAACAGATTATTCAACAGAAGCCGTGTTCCCGCTTTGCTCGAGAGCTTATAGTAATCTTGCACATATTGCCGGTACTTGCAACGAATTAGGAATCGGCGTAACACAGAAGGAATTCATCGAGCAGGTTAACCTTTACCAGTTCGACATCACCCCTGACTTATCTGCAAGTATAAACACGCACTTAAGTCCACAGTAGAGTGGAAACGTCTCAGTCAGATTGGAATTTGCCAAGCCGCTAGATGCGCCTATTAGTGTACTAGTATACCTCGAATCACAAGCCCTAATTGAGATCGATAGGTTTAGAGGCATAGTCACAAACTTTTAAAAATAGATGCATATACACTCCAGAAAGTAATGAATAGTGACCGAATCACACACTCCAAATTTATCGGTGTGTTTGCGAAGAACGAAACGCTGAAGCTTCCAGCCACGAGACACTGCGGCGCACTTATTCTAAATATGGATGTTAGCGGAGGTGAAGGGATTCATTGGCTAGCCGTTTATTTTAAAAATAGGGAACGAATGTACTATTTTAATTCACTGGGGGTCCATCCTTGGAATGACACTATTACTGTAAAATTTCTCGAGCAACTGCACATCCCTCAAATAGTCTGGAGCCCTTATCAATTACAGAGGCACTATAACGATACTTGCGGGATGTACTGCCTTTCATTTCTCTGCATATGGCCCATGGGAACGAATTTACAAATTTTTTTAAATTATTCGATTTGTGCGAAACTGAGCGAAATGATGTTCTGGTATGCAACCAGATAAAAATCGGTTCCCGTTTGTACGCACTCAGTGTATTGTGTGAAGTTTTACGCGTATATATATATATATATATATTTGTAACAAGTAATTGGAACAACATTGTGTAAAATATAAAATGTCTCCAATAATATTAGTTTGTGGAGCGTTTAAGGACGAGTCTTATGCTCTGTAGCTTATTTAAAATGTAATGGATGCTAATATTGCAACTAATTTAAGTTGGATATAAATATATAATATAAAAAACTTGATACCAATGTCACTCCTATATGTGTGAGAAACATTGAATAACATATTACGTAAAATTGTGTTGTATACAGTAAATGCTATTATGTACTAATTTATAAAACCATCCTCATGGCTCTCTCATTTAATAACATGTTGAAGGTACATGGCTTGTTCTTCCCCGACTCTCTCTCTCTCTCTCACACACACCACACACACACACACACACACACACAAAAAACTCATCACTTCGTCGATAATACGACATTCGCTGGGCTGAGTGTGCAGTAAAACTTGTACCTCCATGTCCAAATCCTCGTCGAGATTTGAGTTTCTTCAAAACTATTACAAAAAGTTTCTATAACACGATCGAGTTCTGCATCGGTCCTTTAAGGAAAAAGGACACGGTTGTAGACAGAAATTTTAAAATTATTTTTGGCCAGTTCATATATTTTTCTGAAGAAAGTCTGCAGGCCTATGGATTATGATATAATTAATACGTAAAAGTAGAAATTTGAATCCCCTTTAAGAGAAAATGCCGAATAACTTTGCACTTTAAATGAGACACTGCGGCCTATTTATTCTATATACGGTTGTTAGTGGTGGAGAAGGGTATCATTGGATATCTCTATTTAAAAAATAGGGACCGCTGGCGTTTGTGCTACGAGAGAGAGAGAGAGAGACGCTAGGGTGCCCGGGCAATTAATAAACAGAAGCAATTAACCTAGACGGGCCATTCACATATACTTTGATACACGCTTTGTATGGTAAAAGCTGCTTAAAAGAGAACTATGGGGAAAATATTGAATGCCTGGTTAGACTAGTTGAATGCCTGGATAGGTTAATTGATTGCACGGTTAGCTCAATTGTACGCGTTTCACGAAGGGTTAGGTTAAACAGCGATAAAATCCCTCCATTTAAAGTTTGCAGTAATTCATTCTTGGTACGAGTCAAAATATGGTTAAATTATGGATCTTTATAAAAATAATTAACACTTGCAAAGGATTCTTGGTTAAAATAATATAGGACCGTATTAATCACTGAGCTGAATGACACATGATATATATATATATATATATATATATATATAATATATATATATATATATTATATATATATATATATATAGGTTCGATATAGACAGAGAGCGGTAATCTAATTAAATCACATTTTACAAATTATTAAAGATTATGTAATAATTCATAACGCGTACACTTAAAAATGCCTAATTTATGCCACTTATCTACCAGCCGCTTCTTTATTGTGTGCAATGATGTCTAGCTGGGCATACTACGCATCGCCCGCCGTCACCGGGTTCGAGACCCGGTGACGGCGGGCGATGCGTAGTAGGGTAGATATTAAACAATTAGCCTACCTGGATCATTCACATATACTTTGATAAACTCATTGTACGGTAAAGTTGCTTAAAAGAGATGCAATTAGTATTTCTAAAGGTCTACCTGTAAAACTTTCTATAATTTTTAGTTTTTTAAATTATTATGTAATTATTAAATATTTGATAAACAAAATAATTTGAAAATTCGATCTCTAAATACTTAATAGGTACAATTACTTTAATTTACAGAGTTGGAAGTACTTTTATCCGATACTTACATTTCAATTGTCTCCTCCCGCTGTATCAATCTGATCGGCTTCACAAATGTTTGCTATATACTGTAACGAAAATAAATCGCACCGGTCGGAGGCGGCAAAGATATACAGAGACATGTAAGAAGTAAATAGACAGCCCAGATTTTGCTGTAACAATTTGGCGTAAAAGATTCAACAATTCTGATCGTGTTGCTGTTTTTTTGGGCTTTTTACGTAAAGTCTTGTCTAATATTGCCCACACGTGTTCTATGGGGTTCATGTCAGGGGACTGACTCGGCCAAGGAAGTCGTTTGATACCATTTCGCTCCTCCCATTCTTTCGTCTTTTTTGCAGTGTGGCATGGGGCTCCATCTTCCATGAACAGGCAGCTGTCTTTTTCAATTTGACCACTTGAGAATATTGGCATAAGTCCTTCTTCAAGGATAGAAATGTAGGAAACGAATATTAGTCATAATAATGGCAAAAAAATTGGATGCATACATTTTACCATAAAATTAAGCGTGTCTATTTACTTCTTGCATGTCTCTGTATATATATATAGTACAGGGTGGGCCGTAAGTTTCCATACATAGGAAAAATAAACATTTTTTTTATGGACAACCATTTTTATTTATATAATATGCTCTACATGGTTGCCATTGTTTTGAAAACACATTTCAATACGTGTTCCCCACTGTTAATGAACACGCATTAGCACAGTTGACGTTATGCTTGTAATGGCGTTGGTGATACGTTCCTTTAGATGATTTATGTCTCGTATCTTTTCCTGATACACCATGGCCTTCAAGTGCCCCCAAAGATAGAAATCAAGGGGGGTGAGATCTGGGGATCTGGGAGGCCACTCCACAGGACCACGCCGACCAATCCAAGCATCCGGAAACTGCTGATCCAAATACCGACGCACGTATTTAAATTTTCCTATGTATGGAAACTTACGGCCCACCCTGTATATATATATATATATATATATATGTGTGTGTATATATATATATATATATATATGTGTGTGTATATATATATAATACACTGTGTATATGGATAGATAGATAGATAGATAGATAGATAGATATTGTGTATATAGCTTACGTAAGATTTCCAACTTCAAATAAGTCTGGTGAAGAATAGAGTTCTGTTTGACTATCGATACTCATGACGACTAGCAATGCGTTGTTATTCACAGGCAAAAATAGCAACTGATATGGCCCGAAGGTCCGTGGATCACTCCTTATATGTGGCGCGTTGATCCAACTCAATGGCTTTCTGATTGGCTGATGACTGATCTGTGGGCAATACTATGTTATATGTATGCGAGTTTTGAACCAATCAAAATGTCGTAGGCTCGCTCTCATGCCCCATTCGTTAGCTCAAGAATTTCTGATTGACCGCCGGTGCCGTTTCTGAGGCCGTGTCTTTATCAAAATTGGCTTAAACAGCCCTCAGATTTTTTCATTTGCTTTCAGAGAGGTCAAAATTATGTAAATATTAAATGAATGGTTGATTAATTCCTTATTTTGTAATTAAACAAGCAGAGCCTTTTGTTTCCTGCACTACGGGCTGGGCTTATGCTTCGCAAACTCGCCTTCCGTGAGGGCACGTTAGGGTTACCCCTTTGGGGGGAGATCATTCTCCCTCTCCCCCCAAAACTCCCTCTCCCCTTTATGCAACTTGGGGGCTAACTCCCACCACCTAGTTGCATAACCCCCTCTCCCTCATTACCCCCACCATCTCTTCCATTATCCCCTCCCCCTCCCTATTACCCGACCCCTCTCCCTCATTGACCCCCCTTTGTTTAATAGTTTAAGGATAATAACAATAATAATAATAAGTTCTTGTAATATATATACCGCAATATAAATTTAATTTATTTTTAAATATAATAATAATAATAATTTTTTATAATGTATATAAAACATTATAAAAAATAATTTTTAGCACTAATTGGCATATTATTAAGTGGACTGCATTGTATTTACTATTGGAGAAAATATAATAGTAATAATAAAAATAATGGTAGTAATAATAATAAATCTTAATTGAAGCATCAAGTACTGGGTTTGTGTTGACTAATGGCGTATTTATCTATTTATTTTTAAATATAATAATAATAATATTCTTAATAATTAATTATTAAGTGGACTGCTGTGGATATATATATATACAGGGTGTTTGAAAACTTTCTGTACAAATTGTAATGGGGGATAGGCAACACCAAGACAAACCCTTTTCGTCTATAAGTGTATGTTCGCTGACGTCACCATTCGGCGCGAGAGGGCGCCGCTGCAATTGGCTAAAAGGTGAAGTGGGCTAGACTCGCGCTTGCCGCGGGCATTCTTAAATCGGACGTGATGAAACCACATTCGTCTACGAATAGCCACGGGAACATCTTCCAGCAGTTCCGGCAACGTTTCTTCAAGAAATATCCGATAAACCCGCCCGTCGAGTCGGGCAGGCAGCAGGTACGGCCCAATCAACTTGCCATGGACGATACCCGCCCAAATTGACTGCGAACCGTTCTTGATGAGCATGCACCCGTGTAGCATGTGGATTTGCGTGCGCCCACACGTGAGAATTGTGCATGTTAAACACACCCTCACGTGTGAAACAGGCCTCATCTGAGAACAGCACGTAAGCCGGAAAATTAGGCTGCACCGCTGTCTGCTGCAGAAACCAGCGTGCGAATTCCACACGAAGAGGGTAATCCCGAGGTTGTAATGCCCGGACTCTCTGACGATGAAACGGATGTAACTGCTGCTCGTGCAACACTCTCCAGACCAGGTCGTGGTTCACACCGAGGATACGTGCAACACCTCGCGTGCTTGCGCTTGGATTGTCCTCAAATCGCCGTAGGATTTCTTCTTCCATGTCAGGAGTGCGCACGTTTCTCTCCCGACCAGTGTCATGCATGTTTGAATGGAATGTTCCAGTTTCTCGCAGTCGCCGATGCAAATGCGCAAACGTTTGGTGGTTTGGCACACGTCTGTTTGGGAAGCGCTGTCGGTACAACCTCACAGCAGCTCTTCCGTTTCCATTGGCAGCCCCATACACCATATGCATGTCAGCCATCTCAGCAGTCGTGAAGCGCTCCGTGTTACGCGTACTACGTCCGATTTAAGAATGCCCGCGGCAAGCGCGAGTCTAGCCCACTTCACCTTTTAGCCAATTGCAGCGGCGCCCTCTCGCGCCGAATGGTGACGTCAGCGGACATACACTTATAGACGAAAAGGGTTTGTCTTGGTGTTGCCTATCCCCCATTACAATTTGTACAGTAAGTTTTCAAACACCCTGTATATATATATATATATATATATACAGGGCGTCCCAAAAAAATGTATACACACTTTAAATACTTATAAAGGCAGTGTTTATTAAAATACATTTCATTTTCAAAATGTAATAGAATCTACAGACATTATTTAATTGTTTTGTCAACGCCTGTTTTCAAACTGACGTCCGTTCTAGTCCAGGCACTGCTGATAACGCGAAGCAATGGAATCGCAAACATCACGAAACATTTCGTTTGGTATTTGTGTGCATTCTCGTTCAATGGCTGCTCTCAATTCAGCGACTGTTGCAGGTTTTATAGCGTAGACTTTGTCTTTTAAGTATCCCCATAAAAAAAGTCTAGTGGTGTGAGGTCTGATGAACGCGGAGGGTATTCTACGAAACCCCTTCGTCCAATCCACATCCACATCGTGCCAAGTACCACTCGCAATACTCCACTCTTCGGTGCGGATCATCATCTTCATTAATAGCATGGACTAATCTTGGAATGTAACTTTTCCATTGGCAGCGCTTCAAAATGCGTTGGACAGACGATTCTGAAATTCCTACCTCACGACTCGCTTGTCGCACAGATTTTCTTGGACTTTGGTGATACGTTTCCAGTACTCTTTCTTGCTTTGTGGGGCTTGTCGATGTCCGTGGTCTTCCGGAACGCTTCTTGTGGACATTCTGAACAGTTCCATCGGCTTCAAACTTATCTCTAATTCGAGTGATGGTAAGTCGCGTTGGTGGATCTGTTTGAAACTCCCTCCTAAACTGTCTTTGCACTTCAACTGCGTTTTCACACTTCCAATAGCATTTTAGAATGAATTTCCTTTGTTCAAAGCTTAGTCTGACTGCCATTATTAATTCTAATGGGTTTAACTTGGAAAGAAAGAAACATCAATTGAGCTATCAGCTGTTAAAGTGTGTACACATTTTTTTGGGACGCCCTGTATATATATATATATATATATATATATATATATATATATATATATATATATATATATATATATATATATATGCAGGGTGGGTAAAAAAGTGACTCCTTAGAGGTAAACTGTCATATTAAAAAAAGTAAGGAGACTAGAGTTCCCAAACTTCATAAATGCTTCCTTAGCCTGTTGTTCGTCTTAAATGAGAAGTTGCTCGATGTGTCTCCCTTCCTGCTCAACGCAGGCCTCCAAACGTGGACGCCACTGATCAATACACTTGTTTACATATCGTTGAGACACCTTCTCCCGGCCGAGCAGAATTCTTTCGTGTAGTTCATCTGTGTCTCTTTTATTGGTACCAGGGATGTAAACTTCGGACTTCAGGGCTTCCCAAACACCGTAATCTAGTGGTAAAAGATCCGGGCTACTAGCCGGCCACATATTGAGTTCGATAAAATCCGGTGTTTCGTTCTCAAGGAATGTAACAGTTTGGCGTGCTCTGTGAGCAGGGGCTCCATCTTGGTGGAAAGTATATCTTTCACTCTATCTAAGTGATGACCCCCAGTACGATCTTGACGGATCGCCGTGAAGACAGGGATGGTGGGTGTTTTGTGTGTGTGTTTTAGTTTTGTTTCTTGTATAAGTGCTATGTGAATGTTTTGTTTGTGTATGAATTCCCTAAACTGCATGATTTTGTTTGTGAGGCCATCTACGTTATACTGTAATATGTCAATATTATGCTTCTGTATGTGTCTCATGGTTCTATTGTGTAATATGTCTTTGTGTATGGTGACATGTGTAAATTGTAGTGGGGCCTGGATTAGTCTTAATGTCGCCGGAGAGTAAGAGTAGTCCGGGGAGCACCTCCTGCACGCAACTGCTCCCCGTAAATGAAAAAATAGCACGCTGGTATAGGTCCGGCCCCGGGAGCCGATCGGCACTCTGACCATGCCACGCAACAGGCCGTCGACTGCCAGTATGGCTAACCGTAGACATCCCGCTGCACGGAGAACTTAATTAATGTTGATGAAATCGTTGTAAGTGTACTGTAACAAAATTTCTTGGTGTAATGCTGGAAAAGAATTTGCAATGTAGTGATGATACAAATTATATCTCAAAAAAGGTTTCAAGGAGCGTTACTATAATGTTTAAACTTAGAAAAGTAGTCCCTAAACAGGTTTTATTAACTCTGTATAGTCTTGTTCTTCCTTATATAACGTATTATACCCTTGTATAAAGAAATTCCGCTAACAACGCTTTAAAAAGTATGTTTGTCATCCAAAAACGAGCAATAAGGTTATTATCTGATCCTGATTTCCTTGGTCACTCTAGTGCATTATTTAAAGAGCTAAAACTACTAAAGCTCCATGATGTAATCAAACTAGCACGTTTTATTTTTATTTACGAGTGTAAGAGCAAAAATCATTAACTTACAATGGAAAAATAAATATTTTCTAACTCATCAAGAAATCCACTCGTATCAGACCAGAAATAGATCAAAGCATGTTATTCCTCAATTTAAATTGTCTTCATCTAAAAAATTACCCATTTTCATTGGATTGACACTATGGAATGATTTAAATGCTGATATAAAAAATATTGTGAATGTAAATTCGTTAAAACCAAGTTGAAATTTCGATTAATAATAATGGAATACTAATAAAAATCTAGGATTAAATGCACATTACTCTATTACTTATTCATTTCTCGTATGTAATCTAGGATTAAATGCACATTACTCTATTACTTATTCATTTCTCGTATGTAATCTAGGATAAAATGTACATTACGCGTTATTGCTCATCTCTCATGTCTAATATTGATTTCTAATATTGATATTGGCATCATACCTTTAATAATAACTTTGTATTTGTTTTATGTCTATAATAATAACTTAAGATTAAGAATTAATTCATTGCTAATTGAGTGAGTTACTAACCCCTTAACCGGCAACGACGTGTATACTCGTTTTTCCAGCTTGGTCCATTTTCTGACTCGGACGAGTACACACGTCCAAATGTTTGTTTACAAAATTGCGCTTAAGGCGAGTTTATTCGTCGATATCGGAGGTCTGTGAGCTTTTCTATGTTCAAGACGAGTCCACCATTTCCATTCACAGAAGACCCGGGAATAAATATCGATGGTGATTTATCTGAAATGAAACCTCTAGATTTTTTCTCTCTTTATTTTGACGATGAACTGATTGATCTTGTTTGTAGGGAAACAAATCTATTTGCTGAACAAACGGGACAGAATGATAGGAAGTGGCGACCAACATCACCAGCAGAAATGCGTGTATTTTTTGCATTGAATATGTTACGAGGTATTGTGAAAATGCCAGAGGAGGAAATGAACTGGTCAAAAGATGAATTGTTAGAGCGGCCAATCTTTAGTAAAATAATGCCTTTGAAACGGTATAATAAGATCAAACAATATCTACATTTTGCAGATAATAACACTTTCGATGCAGAAAATCACCCAAATCCAAAACTGTACAAAATTTATGATGTGTATGTAAATTTAGTGGAAAAATTTCAGAAGTTTTACATCCTGAGAAAAGATATAGCTATAGATGAAAGTCTTATGTTATTCAAGGGCAGACTAGGGTGGATACAATATATTCCATTGAAGAGGAATAGGTTTGGAATCAAATACTTTCTTTTGTGTGAATCACAGAATGGTTATGTATGGAAATTCATCATTTACGTTGGGAAAGGAACACAGCTCGACAAAACATATCAGGATCTCCCAATGACATCATGTGTTGTGATGTCACTAATCAAGCCATTGCTAGGAAAGGGGTACCGCCTGACTGTCGACAACTTCTATACCAGTCCACAGCTTGCAGATATCCTCATTACGAAGTTTACAGATATTTATGGAACTGTTAGGCTAAATAGGAAGGATTTGCCTGAACAATTCAAGAAGGAAACGTTGAAGAAAGGAGAGGTACGTGCCTATCAGAGAGGTAAGGTAATGGTTCTTCGGTGGAAAGATAAGAAGGACGTAGCCATGCTTTCTACTACCCATAATCCTGCTATGCAAGATGTTACTACGTCACGAGGAGAAGTGAAGAAGCCAGTAGTTGTGTGCGACTACAATTACACAATGGGTGGTGTTGATAAAGTCGACCAACGACTGGTTGATTATCCAATACCAAGGAAACGAGGGAAAAAATATTACAGGAAGGTGTTTTTCCACATGATGGACCTCGCTGTATGGAATTCCTATGTTCTATACAATGAATCATTCAAAGAAAAGGAAGAGGCAACATCAAAACCTCTTACACACCTAAAATTTCGGCTAGATATCATTCGGTCAATAATAGAAAAATACCACCAAGAAATTCCACATCCAAGAGCAGGAAGGCCTTCAACTTCGCCAAGTACGACTCGATTTTCTCATGGACACTTTCCCATGGAAATTCCTGCCACGGAAAAGAAGAAGAAGAATCCCACAAGGAAATGTATCAATTGTGCAAAAAAACGCGATCACAACGGAAAGCCGAACAGAAAGGAATCACGCTACATGTGCAAAATATGTAAAATACCTTTATGCATAGTTCCTTGTTTCGAAGTATATCATTGCAAATAGATAAAATAAATTAGTTTTGGAAATGTTTATTATTTCTAAATGAACAGAGTTTGTTCATTGTGTTTCTGTTATCCCTTTCTTTCCTTTCAACTTACTCCATAGTGAAAATAAATGGTATTTTATAATGATTTTTAAGCAGACGATTAAACTCGTCCTTGCCGACAAAGGAAAACTAATCCTAATATTTTATATATAAAATATCAACATATTTTAAAATAAATAATTTCCTGGTAAACAGCATAAAAAGTACTACAAAATAAGGAAATAAAGAAATTGGTCTCTTTTTGAAACGTTTTGGAAAAAAAATGGGACGGTGAAGGGGCTAATTAACTAATTAATTAAGTGATTAGTCAGTTAGTTTATAATGAATTTGTTTTATATCTATAATAATAATACTAACTTAAGATTAATACATACTCTAATTAATAATTCTTATGCATGATTTATGTATTATTAATAGTAACTACCGCCTCCGCAGTTTCTTCATCCCCGCTCAGTTGCTGTCTCTGCATAGGGGTCTTGTCCGTCCCTGTATCCCTGTATGGAGTATGCTTCTCATGTATGGGGTGGCTCAACCCGCACAGCCCTACTTGACTGGGTGGAATCAAAGGATTTTCATCTCATCAATTCCCCGCCTCTTACTCACTGTCTTCAATCTCTCTCTCTTCTCCGAAATGTTGCCCACTCTCTCTTTACTATCGCTATTATAACAAACACTGCTCGTCTGAACTCTCTAAATGCATGCCTCCTCCTTTAAGGAGAGCACACTGCACCAGACATTCGACACTTTTTAATTCCTTTTCTGTCCAACCCTCTAAAGCAAGGGTTAATCGGTGTTTTCACTCTTTCATCTATTCAACCGGTCAACTCTGGAACAATCTTCCTCAATCCATCTTTCCCCCTGCCTATGACCTCCAATCTTTAAAACGCAGAGTGTCTACGTATCTCGAAAACCCTTGACCTTGAGTTTGGCTCTCTTCTTCTAGAGGGGGGGCTTTTGCGAGGATTCGCCCTTGGCTCCTCCTTCCTGCATAAAAACTATATTTTATTTTTAATTAAGAGCCCAGTAAAGCCTAAAGCTTAAGGGCTGAATTAAATTAAATAAATAGTCCAATTTCTCAAATATTTATGTTAAAACAAAACAAAAATTGGTAAATTATTTATTTTATCAATAAAGAAGAAGACGTGAACAGTATGGATGATGCTGTGTTATTTGTTCAGAGTGAGTGTCATAAGCTTGAGGTTGTCAAGAGTTTTATGTGTGCGAGAGAAGATTGCTAAAAGTAAATGTGGGTAAGAGGACGTTAGAGAAACTAAGACTGTCATGTGATGGTAAATGGTAAAACAGTAGAGGTGGTAGACTCATTTAAGTATCTAGAATCTGTATTGAACAAAAGAGGAACGAATACGGATGAAGTTAATAGTAGAATCAATAAAGGGAAAGAGGTGTTGAGAAAGTAGAGAATGGATCGAGATGCTGAGAGATGTTTACATGAAGGTGTGTTAGTACAACATTTTTGGATGGGTGTGAAACTCTGACACGACATGAAAGGAAGAAATCAAGAGTAAGAGCGGTTGGGATGCATGAACTGAGAAGTATGTGTGGCGGAATGATAGAGTAAGACTTCGTGTGGTTCTGGAAAGATGTGATATTCAGAAGTCAGTGGAAGTGAAAACTGTGGGAAGTGTGTTAGGGTGGTTTAGACATGGAAGAATGGAACGTGACAGCGTTGTGAAAAGAGTGTTGGCGAAGGTAGGAGGAGGAGAGGAAGGCTGAGAAGAAGGTAGATGAACATCTACAGATCTACAGAAGCTAAGGCTAATAAAGACCCTAAGATCCACTCTAAAGATAGCCCCAGAGAAAGGAAAGAGTAGGGGGTTAAAAGAGGAGAATAAGGGGTTAAGTAAGTAGCAAAACCTATCATTCGTGGGTTAACATTCATTCAGAAAAAGAGAAAGAAAGACTCACCATCATCATCCGCCGGCCACTGCCGAAAAATCGGAAAAATAGTCGAAGAGAATAGGAAAGGGGTGAAAGATGAAAAGAAGTAAAATAAGAAAGCTTACAAACCATGCAAACACAGTCTTAACTCAAACACTGTCATACCATGCAAACTAGAGACATGCAAGTAAAGAGAAAAAAAGTAGGAAGAGTATAACAAAAAGTGGATTAGTTTACGCTATGAGCTACATCTGCGTTCGTGTTAGTCTAATTTTTTTTAATAATAATTTTATTGCTGGCATATCACAAGCTGGCATGTCACAAGCTGCCATTAATCGTCAATAGACTCATCCTCGACCATTACCCCCAGAGCACCTGTTGCTAATTGTTTTATTATTTCAAACAACATTAATATTTTTAAAATGCCTATCTAAAGAGTTTTTAAACATATTAACGCTGGTAGAGTTCACGACGGACGCGGGAAGATTATTCCATTTATCAATTATTTTAAACGTAAAAAAGTTTTTAGCGATATTAATAATGAAACGTCTGCCACGCAATTTAAATCCGTTATTACGAGTATTGCTATTATCGAAAGTGAGCAGTTTGTCAAAATTTACGTTATCGATTTTATTAACGATCTTGAAACTTCAATAAGCTCTCCCCTTAATCTCCTACTTTCGAGTGAATGCAAGTCTAACTCTTTAATTCTATCTTCGTAAGACGTGTTGCGCAATGACGGAATTAGTTTCGTGGCGCGACGCTAAACCCTTTCCAACCTATCGATATCCTCACGCAAATACGGGCACCAAAACTGAACGGCATATTCTAAATGAGGCCTGACTAGGAACTTGTAAAGGGGCAATATAATATTCTTCGATTTAAATTCGAAATTACACCCTATGAAGCCCAACATCCTATTAGCTTTTGGAAAGACTCCAGGCACTGGTTCCTAACTTTTAAATCCTTAGATACGCGTACGCCTAAATCTACTTCCTCGTCAACGCTCTCTAACCGTCTATTGTCCATCGTGTACGTGTAATTATTGTTACGAGAACCTATATGCAAAACTTTACATTTGTCAACGTTAAATTGCATCTGCCACTTATCCGTCCACTCCATAATTCTATTTACATCGTCTTGGAGCCTATTTCTATCGTCTACATTAAGAACTTTACCGCCTATTTTAGTATCGTCCGCGAATTTTGATACGTTACTGGTCAATCCTACATCTATGTCGTTAATGTAGATTACGAATAGCAATGGGCCTAACACTGAACCCTGTGGGACACCGCTACCAACATCCAACCACCCCGATTCACTACCATTAACAACGACCCTCTGTCTCCTAGCACGAAGCCATTCCTCTAACCAGTTAGCTACCTGATCGCGTATACCGTGCGCTTTAACCTTCGCAATTAATCTTCTATGCAGAACTGTATCGAACGCATTTTTAAAGTCTAAATAATTAACGTCAGCTCTATGCCTATCGTATTCGCGCACTATTTCGTTATAAAATTCTAACAAATTAGTTAAACAAGATCTATGGCGTCGAAACCCATGCTGAGCTGACTACTACTGATCAAATCGCAACTTTCTAAGTGATCGATGATGCGATCCCTAACTACGGATTCCAAAAGTTTACCGACAATTGACGTTAAGCTAATGGGCCTATAATTGCTAGCTACTGTGCGGTCGCCTTTTTTAAAAATGGGCGTAACTTTAGCTAATTTGAAGTCTTCAGGAATAATCACCGCTTCCAGTGACTGATTAAAATTCTTCGTTAAGGGGCCTACGATAACGTCTTTCAAATCTTTCAAATGTCTAGGATAAAGCGCGTCAGGGCCTGGAGCCTTGCTAACTTTTAGCTTATCGATATAATGCGCAATTTCATCCTCGTAAACAGTTATTTCATTCAAAATAGTCTCGCTACTAAATGGAACGATATCGTCCACATCGGGAACATTATTTACGTCAGTGATGCACAAACCCTGGCCCGAGGGCCAAATGTGTCCCCAACGGGTCTTTTCAGTGGCCCCACGGGTCTTTTCAATTCAATGAAAAAGTTAGAATATAAAAGTGACCCAATTTATGACTTAGATGGAAAGTAAGTAGGCTAATACATTTAGTTATTTTCTTCGCTTGGCCCTCACATCAAAAAAGTTTGTGCACCACTGATTTACGTCTTCTACGGCAAAAACTGTCGCAAAAAAGTTATTAAAAATACCCACCATCGCCTGAGCGTCGGAAGCCAAAGCGCCGTAAGCGTCCACGAGAGGGCCTATATTATCTTTTATCGGCTTACGATTATTCACGTAGTCAAAAAACTTTTTTTGGAGTTTGTTTACTATCCGCAGCTATAAATATCTCAGTGGTGATCAGTCTTTCCTTGTGAACAGACGTGTTTTATCGAGTGTCCATTGTTACCAAGTGAATAAGTGGTTTTCGTTCAAGAGTCTTTAAAAAAAAATAGTGTCTGGTGCATTCTTAACTAAATTACTTCGTGTTACTAATCATTCATTAACGCATATATTTTATTTATTGAATTTATTCATTACTATATTACTTGACTAAACCAAAGCTAGTGCCTTGTTTGTTCCCGAATCTGTTACTACACGAGGTTTCATAAGGTTGAAATTCCCTTGGTTTGCCTCTGTTGTTTTTCAAATTATCAGAAACGAGGTTTCTTAAGGTTCATTTTTCCTTCACACTCTACCTGACTTCCCGAAGGGTCACGCACCGTGGGATAAAAGGAATTAAGTCGGTCGAACAGCGGTCAGATAAGATTTAATACTTTTTCTTTAACAGATCTTTCGTCGGTAGCTTAATTATATATTCATTTAGCATAAAATTGTGTTACAAGAACCTGTTTCTGCGTTTCAAGAACATTTTGTGGGTTTTCGCAGGTGACGGCACAATAAGCACGCGGTAGACCTACGTTGTAATTTATTAATTTCCAAACGCTCGTTTTTGTTTTTTGTTTTTTAACTAATTAAAAGCATGGCACCCCCGTCAAGTACTTGCAGTCGCTGTGAAGGGAAATTTGCCGCTTACGCGTTTACAATGGCTAATAATAATGAACAGTTAGTTTGCAGGTGGTGCTCAAGCATGGAAGTCCTGAGGAACGAGTTAGAACGTGAGAGGGAGGCCAGGGTGAGGCTTCAAGAAAGCGTGATGCTCCTGACGGCAAAATTAGAATCCCTTGAGACTCCAGTTACGACCCCTCCTGCCTCAGTTTCTACTAATAATATAAATAGTATTAATAGCCCTCTCTCTTCCCTAGTTCCCAACCCTTCGTTCGAGTGCGTAATGGAGCCCCATTGAGAAAACCTAAGACTTGTCTACCAGTAATAACAAGCAATAAGTTTTCTGTTTTAGGTTTCGAAGATGCTGATGAACCGGAAATACGACTCGTTGGCGATTCCATTGTTCGAGGGCAGCTCGAGGAATTCTGTGGGAGAAACCCTCGTCGTAGGCGCCGTTACTGCTACCCTGGTGCAAGGGTGGAGGATATAACTAATAGTGTTGACCATTTTACAGACGGTACCGCCGAGGACACAACGTATGTTATTCATGTCGGTACTAATAACGTTTTAAATTCTAGATCGGAAGAACTGCTGGCTAGGTACAGGGACTTACTAGAGCGACTAAAGGAGAAAACTAATAAGATTGTCTTAACAGGTATACTTCCTCGAATTATCCAACGTAACGATTTCTACAGCAAGGCGACCTATATTAACAATAACCTAAAGTCTCTTTGCCAACAGGAAGGAGTGCATTTTGCGAATTTTTGGAACAGTTTCTACGGCAGGAGGGACTTGTTCCTCGAAGATGGACTTCATCTTAATGACGTTGGAGCTGCGCGTTTAGGAAGACTATTTCATAATACTGTCTCTTCTTTTCAGGCTGCCGTAACTCGAACGGTCCCAGCGTAAATTCCACAAATTTCCCTGCGCTCGCGAAGGTGTCGCAGTTACAAACAATTTGAAGGTTCTATCCTTAAATGCTCGTAGCCTACGAAATAAAATAAACGAATTTTTTTCTTTAATTGCTTGTAAAGACTATGATGTAATTGCGATAATGAATCGTGGCTTAGCACTGAAACACGTGACTTTGTAGGGGAGTATCAAATTAAAGGTTATAGACTTTTTGTTAAAAACAGAATAGGTAGGCGAGGAGGCGGTGTTATGTTGTATATCAAAGATAATATTGCGAACGTTATAGAAGTAAAGCACAATTCCAGAACCGATAGATTCGACTATAGCAGAACTTAAATTGAACGATTTCAAACTTGTTGTTGCGGTTATATATAGGCCCCCTAATCAAACAGCTGATACGGACGAAGCGTTATATCGTGAACTAAAGAGAATAATCGGTAGTGAGCAGGCTTTAGTTATGGGTGACTTTAATTGCGCCAACGTGAATTACGATACAATGCAGGGAGACGCGGAAGGTAATCGTTTAGTTAATTTTCTCGAGGATAGCTTTCTTATTCAAAAGGTTGGGGAACCTACGAGGTTGGACAGTATTTTAGATTTAGTAATAACTACGGATGATAGGCTAATTACTGATCTTCAAGTAATAGAACCGTTAAGCAATAGCGATCACAATATGGTAGAGTTTGTCCTCTCAGTAAGTCACTCGAAACCAACTAACTCGACTAAAATTCCTAACTTCCAGCACGCAGACTTTTGTAAATTTCGAAATAAATTGTCACACGTCAATTGGGAAAACGTAATGGGGAACTCCAACGCAAAACTAATGTGGGAATCGTTCGAAACAGTATTTAGGACTATAAATGAGGAATGTGTACCGTACAAAATTAAGCGTGCGAAAGTAAAAACAAGCCCTTGTGGTTTACTTCTAGAGTAGGAGACATTATAAAGAGTAGAGATAGGGCTTATAGGCTACATAAGTGCGATAAAGACAATTTGTGGTTACGAAACAACTACATATCTCTAAGGCGTGAAGCGAAAAGTGTAATAAAAAAGTCCAAGCGCGAATTTGAAATCTCCATAGCTCGTGACGGTAAAGAAAACCCCAAGCGATTCTTTCAATACGTCAATAATAGAAATCCAGTAAAAAGTGTCTTGGGGCCTTTGAAAAATGTAAACGGAGATCTAGTTTCTGAAAACAAGGAAATGGCTACCTTGCTAAACGAATTTTTTACGTCAGTTTTTACTATAGAAGATGTAACGAATATCCCTACGGTCATAGACATAATACCTTTTGATAATGGTAATATTTTGGATAATATGTGGTTAGTGAAGGGAGGTAATGCGCTATATTGATAAAATGAAAACGCGTAAATCACCGGGCCGGATTCCATATATCCCATACAACTAAAAGAATTAAAAGATAGCATTGTTGTGCCGCTAACAAAGATTTTTAATGCGTCTATTTCTGAGGGGTGCGTACCAGATAATTTCAAGTTAGCAAACGTAACACCTATCTTTAAGAAAGGCGATAAAGGTGCGGCGGGAAATTATAGGCCAATCAGTTTAACGTCTGTTGTAGGTAAGCTACTGGAATCAATAATTAGGGATCGTATAGTCGAACACTTAGAATTGCATAAACTAGTTAGAAATACGCAGCACGGTTTTAGGCGAAACAAATCTTGCTTAACTAATCTTTTAGAATTTTTCCAAAGCGTGGTTGACGTTTACGATAGACATCGGGCGGTTGATGTAGTGTATTTAGATTTTCAAAAAGCGTTTGACACCGTGCCGCACAAAAGACTCATTGAAAAAACTAAGGCTCATGGAATCAGGGGTGTAGTAATAAATTGGCTAGAAGAGTGGTTGCGAGGTAGGAAACAGAGGGTGGTCGTTGATGGAGCGGAGTCGTGTTGGGCTAATGTAGCGAGTGGCGTTCCTCAGGGTTCTGTATTGGGCCCCTTGCTTTTTCTTATATATATTAACGATTTAGATGTCGGCCTAGTCAGTACAGTTTCAAAGTTTGCGGATGACACGAAGCTGGGTGGTAGGGCGATTAATGACGAAGATAGAGGTAAAATCCAGGAAGATCTGAATAAAATCGTTCATTGGTCAGTAACATGTCAAATGAGATTTAACGTTGATAAGTACAAAATTTTGCATATAGGTTCGCGTAACGGTAATTTTGCGTATAGTATCTCAGGGAAAGATTTAACAAGCGTAGAGCAGGAAAAAGATTTAGGAGTTATAGTCACTGGTGATTTAAAAGTAGCGAAACAAAGTACAGCAGCGGTCAATAAGGCGAACAAAGTGTTAAGTTTTATAGCTTGAAATTTTGAGTACAAATCGCGCGATATTATGGAGTACGCGGTCCAATTTTGGAATCCACATATGCGCAAGGATATAGACAAAATCGAAGTACGAGGATAGGCTTAAGGAGTTAAAATTGACAACACTAGAAATAACGGGTGTAAGTTGACAAGTAGAAGGTTCGAGACAGCAGTTGCGAAAAACTTTTTTACGCATAGAATAGTAAATAGCTGGAATAGTTTGCCGGTAGAAGTAATTAGTAGCACGTCTATAAACATGTTTAAAAATCGATTAGACGCATATGTTGATAGATTGGGTATAGTTTAAGGTAGTAAAATTAAGGCTTGTGGTGATAGATCCCACAGCTCAACACAAGTGTTGTGGGATATAGGGAGGCAGCATCTTGGGTTAGGGGATACTCTCTGTCCTTACACACCCCATTTAAAGAGATTCCTCTGCCGAGCGGTGACCCCCATAGTACTGTGAGGTATTGAAAAACTCATGATCTTCACTTGCCCCACAAACACCTTGAAATGGGAGACCCAAAATGGATGCACACACATTTCTACATTACTGTACAGTCTTTACAGCCACACCTACACTTTTCCTCCTATGTATATATATTGTAATGTATATGGTTGTAAATTTTGACTTGGTCCGCAATCGATATGGACCGTGACTTATTTTTCGTTGGCAAGGTACTAGTATTGATGGATACCGTAATGAAATTGACTGGATTCTTTGGATCTGATATATTTGCATGTCGGTTATAAATAGATATAGAGTGTAACATATTTGTGGATACTAGTCTATTATGACTTGATCCTCTGGATCCAGAGATTCTATCTTTAGTTTTAAATCGATAATTAATTAGTTTTAAATTGATAATTATTTAGCTTTGTAAAAATTGGTCGTTGTCAATGTACAGGCAGTTGTTACACAAATTTCTTATGTTATTGTGGTTTGGAACCCACGTAAAATTGTAGGTCCCCTCCGCCACCACGGAGGACATACACAATAGACAATTACGAACACACTTAGGTTGACGAGCCATGAGTGGATCGTAGGGTCTTTTTTGGTCTGAAACATTATAACATTATAAATTACGCTTAGCATTCCTAACAGATCTTTTAACCTGGCGTCTAAGCTCGATATATCTATTAAAGTTAGCTACCGTGCCATTGCGCTTATTAAGTCTATACGCTCTGTTATGCTCGTTTATGAACTCGCCTATTTCCCTAATCTACCACTTGGGCCTAGCATGATTTCTTGCGCGCTTGGGCCTACGAGGGATAAACTCCCTTTCGATATTCAAAAACTTTCTTTAAACGCCTCCCAATGAAAATTTGCGTCATTACCCATAAATAAGTTATCCCAGTCCACTACTCTCATCCTGTCCACAAAACTATCAAAATTAGTCCTGCGAAAATCAGGGACTTCTATTACGTTACTATCCTTAGTGTTTTCTATCAGTAGCTTAAACCTATTAATTTGGTGATCACTACATCCCAAACTCTCACCTACTTCTAAACCTTCGACTATATTTTCACCGTTTGTCATCACCACGTCTAAAATATTGTCACCGCGCGTTGGTTCGGTATCCATCTGTCGTAAAAAATTATCTTCCATGAATTCAATCAATCTCAAACCTTCATCATTACCAGTACTCTGTAGATTCGTCAGCCAGACTCTGTACTAAACGGACGCATTTCCTGAGCTCTCTGATATTGCTTCTACTTTTGGATATTGCCAATAACTTTACTTTTGGAAAGTTTTGAATTTTATATATTTGCGTTTTATTCACATTGTTATAGTTAAGTAATTGAATATTAGTGGTTTTTAGCGATTTAGAAGTTTTCATACCGTGCCGGCTTAATTTAACTTAAATTTGTGACTTATAAACTAATTTAACTTGCGCGATGCCGTCACAGAAAGCGTCGTGTGTTAGGTGTCGGGTAAATCGGTGGTATACGGATTTTAAGGATTATAACGGCAGTCCTATGGCGATTACCGAGAGATCGGTTTGTTTCTTTTATGATTTAAGGGAGGAAATAGTTGACATAAAACGTAGTGTACGTGAGGTAACGGAAAGACTTGCAACGCCTGATGAGAGCAGGGGTAGGGCTACAGTTGACGAAAGCCGAACCAATACTAACGTTGAAGACGTTAGAAATTTGAAGGGTGAGGTGCGTAACCTAGTTTCTAATTTAGGTAGCTTATCGGGAAGATTGGATAGAGTTGAGGAAGGGGTTAAGGTTGGTCCGAGAGTAGTAGATGGAGGGGGATTTAGAGAAGTTAAGGGTGGAGCTAGGCCATGTACGTTAGGTGATAGGAATCCCCCCCTATCGAGGTTTCGAACCCTTTCGCCCATTTGGATAGGGACGTGAACGAGGGGGAAACTATTTTAATTGGGGACTCTTTAGTGCACCATATGGATAAAGAGTTCGTTGAACGAAATCCAACCAAGAGGAGTAGGGTCTGTCTCCCAGGGGCTAGGGTTGACAGAATTAGAGACGAAGTGGATAGGATTGATGGTTGCCTCCCGTCACTCGATGTTGGTGACGATGTTAGGGGGCAACGACTCGTATAGGCCCAATACGAGAGTGCCTGACCTTTTGGAGAGATATAGAGGGTTAATTAGGTCCCTGAATGCGAGGTCAGATAGGTCTTTCGTTCTAGGTATTACCCCTAGGCACGGTTTGGGTCTTAGGATTGTCAAAAACAATATTTTTGAATACTAAATTAGAAGAGATTTGTGCTGAGGACAACGTACCCTTCGTAAAGCGTACCCTTCGTAAAGCTGTGGTCAGAATTCAGTGATCCTAGCGTTTTTATAAAAGATGGGGTGCATTTTAATGAACTAGGTAATGCTAGGCTAGGTAGGTTAATTGACGAAAACGTTCGAAAGCTGTATAGGTCGAAGCTTTCTTTAAACGTTGTGGGTCTGGGAAACGCGGGCCCGACGTGAAAAATAGTTTAAAACGCCGACCCCTGGTAAAAAATAACTTAAACGTCTTTCATTGTAACGCGCGTAGTATTTGAAATAAATTAAACGAATTTAAGGCGATAATTTATTCGGGCAACTACGATATAGTTGCTATCACTGGAACGTGGTTAAATACCGTGACTCGAGACTTGTTGGGGGAACTTGATATACCGGGTTTGAAACTCTTTACTAATGATAGGTTACATAGGATTGGTGGCGGCGTTTTGCTGTACATTTAATTCCCTTAGGGCTATCGAGGTTAAGATAGATTTTCCGGCTGCAATTAATGCGATATGCGTTGAAGTTAGGGCGCGTAGTCTTAGTTTCAATTTTGTTGTTGTTTAGAGACCTCCGGTTCAACCCCTCGATACCGATACTAGATTTCACACACTTCTTGGTAACTTTATTAATAATCAGGATAGTATAGATGTCGGAGACTTTAACTGCCCTAACGTTAATTACGAGACTTTTACTGGTAATGATGAAGGTTTGAGATTGAGTTCATGGAAGCATAATTTTTTACGACAGATGGTTACCGAACCAACCCGCGGTGACAATATTTTAGACGTGATGACGAACGGCGAAAATATAGTCGAAGGTTTAGAAGTAGGTGAGAGTTTGGGATGTAGCGATCACCAAATTATTAGGTTTAAGCTACTGACAGAAAACACTAAGGATAGTAACGTAATAGAAGTCCCTGATTTTCGTAGGACTAATTTTGATAGTTTTGCGGATAGGATGAGAGTAGTGGACTGGGATAACTTATTTATGGGTAATGACGCAAATTTGTATTGGGAGGCGTTTAAAGATAGTTTCTTGCATATCGAAAGAGAGTTTATTCCTCGCAGGCCCAAGCGCGCAAGAAATCATGCTAGGCCCAAGTGGTAGATTAGGGAAATAGGCGCGTTCATAAACGAGCGTAGCAGAGCGTATAGACTTAATGAGCGCAATGGCACGGTAGTTAACGTTAATAGATATATTGAGCTTCGACGTCAGGTTAAAAGATCAGTTAGGAATGCTAAGTATAATTTAGAGATATTTATAGCTGCGGATAGTAAACATAACCCCAAAAAGTTTTTCGATTAGGTGAATAATCGTAAGCCGATAAAATATAATATAGGCCCTCTCGTGGACGCCCAAGCGCGCAAGAAATCATGCTAGGCCCAAGTGGTAGATTAGGGAAATAGGCGCGTTCATAAACGAGCGTAGCAGAGCTTATAGACTTAATGAGCGCAATGGCACGGTAGTTAACGTTAATAGATATATTGAGCTTCGACGTCAGGTTAAAAGATCAGTTAGGAATGCTAAGTATAATTTAGAGATATTTATAGCTGCGGATAGTAAACATAACCCCAAAAAGTTTTTCGATTAGGTGAATAATCGTAAGCCGATAAAATATAATATAGGCCCTCTCGTGGACGCCAATGGCGCTTTGGCTTCCGACGCTCAGGCGATGGCGGGTATTTTTAATAACTTTTTTGCAACAGTTTTTACCGTAGAAGACGTAAATAATGTCCCCAATGTGGACGATATCGTTCCATTTAGCAGCGAGACTATTTTGGATGAAATAACTGTTTACGAGGATGAGATTGCACATTATATCGATAGGCTAAAAGTTAGCAAGTCTCTAGGCCCTGACGCGTTTTATCGTAGACATCTGAAAGATTTGAAAGACGTTATCGTAGGCCCCTTAACGAAGATTTTTAATCAGTCACTGGAAACGGGGATTATCCCTGAAGAATTCAAATTAGCTAACGTCACGCCCATTTTTAAAAAAGGCGACCGCACAGAAGCTAGCAATTATAGGCCCATTAGCTTAACGTCAATTGTCGGTAAACTTTTGGAATCCGTAGTTAGGGATCGTATCATCGATCACTTAGAAAGTCGCGATTTGATCAATAGTAGTCAGCATGGGTTTCGACGCCATAGATCTTGTTTAACTAATTTGTTAGAATTGTATAACGAAACAGTGCGCGAATACGATAGGCATAGAGCGGCTGACGTTATTTATTTAGACTTTAAAAATGCGTTCGATACAGTTCTGCATAGAAGATTAATTGCGAAGGTTAAAGCGCACGGTATACGCGGTCAGGTAGCTAACTGGTTAGAGGAATGGCTTCGTGCTAGGAGACAGAGGGTTGTTGTTAATGGTAGTGAATCGGGGTGGTTGGATGTTGTTAGCGGTGTCCCACGGAGTTCAAGTTAGGCCCATTGCTATTCGTAATCTACATTAACGACATAGATGTAGGATTGACCAGTAACGTATCAAAATTCGCGGATGATACTAAAATAGGCGGTAAGGTTGTTAACGAGGACGATGGAAATAGGCTCCAAGACGATGTAAATAGGATTATGGAGTGGACGGATAAGTGGCAGATGCAATTTAACGTTGACAAATGTAAAGTTTTGCATATAGGTTCTCGCAACAATAATTACACGTACACGATGGATTTTAGAGAGTTAGCGAGCGTTGACGAGGAAGTAGATTTAGGCGTACGCGTATCTAAGGATTTAAAAGTTAGGAACCAGTGCCTGGAGTCTTGCGCCAAAGCTAATAGGATGTTGGGCTTCACAGCGCGTAATTTCGAGTTTAAATCGAAGAATATTATATTGCCCCTTTACAAGTCCCTAGTCAGGCCTCATTTAGAATATGCCGTTCAGTTTTGATGCCCGTATTTGCGTGAGGATATTGATAGGTTAGAAAGGGTTCAGCTTCGCGCCACGAAACTAATTCCGTCATTGTGGAACAAGCCTTATTAAGATAGATTAAAGAGATAGACTTGCATTCACTCGAAAGTAGGAGATTAAGGGGGGGAGGTTATTAAAGTTTTGAAAATCGTTTATAAAATCGATAAAGTAAATTTTGATAAACTGTTCACTTTCGATAATAGCAATACTCATAATAACGGATTTATGTTGCGTGGCAGATGTTTCATTACTAATATCGCTAAAAAGCTCTTTACGTTTAAAGTAATTGATAAATGGAATAATCTTCCCGCGTCAGTCGTGAGCTCTACCAGCGTTAATGTGTTTAAGAACCGTTTAGATAGGCATTTTAAAAATATTAACGTTGTTTAATATAATAATAAAACAATTAGTAACAGGAGCTCTGGGGGGGGTGATCGGGGATGAATCTGTTGACGACTAATGCCAGCTTGTGACATGCCAGTGTGTGATATGCCAGCAAAAAAAAAAAAAATAGACTAACACGAACTTAGATGTAGCTTGTAGCGTAAACTAACCCACTTTTTGTTCCTTTTTTTTCTCTCCCTCTCCTTATTTGCATGTCTGTAACTCTTATTTGCATGTCTGTAGTTTGCATGGTATGATAGTGTTTGAGTTAAGAATGTGTTGCATGGTTTGTAATGCGTTCTTATTTTACTTCTTTTCATCTTCCACCCTTTTCCGGAGGAGTGGGCTGCATCCTCTACCTTCCTATGGAGTGGAAGACCTGTCTGCAACTGCTGAAGGTATGTGTTGCTTTGAATTAAGAATGTGTTGTTGTTTGAGTTAAGAATGTGTTGCATGGTATGTAATGCGTTCTTATTTTACTTATTTTCATCTTTCACCCCTTTCCGGCAGAGTGGGCTGCATCCTCTACCTCCCTATGGAGTGGAGGACTGCTCTGCAACAGCTGGAAGTATTCTCTTCGACTATTTTTCCGACTTGTCGGCAGTGGCCGCGGATGATGATGGTGTCTTTCTTTCTCTTTTTCTGAAAGAATTTTAACCCACGAGTGATAGGTTTTGCTACTTACTTAATCCCATATTCTTTTCTTTTAACGCCTTACTTTCTTCTTTCTCTCGGGCTAACCTTAGAGTGGATCTTAGGGTCTTTGTTAGCCTTAGCTTCTGTAGATCTGTAATTAACGTTAGGGCAGTTAAAGTCTCCGACAATTATACTATTCCGATTATTAGCAAAGTTACCAAGAAGTGTTTAAAATCTAGTATCGGTATCGAGGGGTTGAACGGGAGGTCTATAAACAACAACAAAATTGAAGCTAATACTACGCGCCCTAATTTCAACGCATATCGCATTAATTGCTGCCGGAAAATCTATCTTAACCTCGATAGCCCTAAGGGAATTACGAATGTACAGCAAAACGCCGCCACCAATCCTATGTAACTTATCATTAGTAAAAAGTTTAAAACCCGATATATCAAGTTCCCCCAAACAAGTCCCGAGTCACGGTATTTAACCATGTTTCGGTTATAGCAACTATAGCGTGAGGAAGCGTGAACTTGATCTAGATGGTGCAGGAGAAGTCGCTGCAAGTAGGTTGGAATAGAGGAAGTTTGTTAGAAGTGTGTAAGTTCGAGACTCTGTCTCTTTTATTTTAGACAAGACCTAAAAGGAAAGAGGAACTGGCTAGAGAGGCAAAAGAGAAGAATATTCCGCAAAAGAAAGAGAGTAGCGGCGAAGTTAGCTAATTGCGGAGACAACAATGCCAGGAAAGTAATACAAGAAAAACTGGAGAGTATCGATAGAGAAATACAAACCCTGATTAAGGGCCATACAGAGAGGGAAGAGGAAAAGGCGGTAGAAGCAATAAAGGAAAATCCAAAATACTTCTATAGGTATGCGAAAAGGAAAAAAAAAACGCCCGCCGCTATTGGGCCCTTAAGGAAGAGAAATAAGGAACTAACCGACGATCCAAAAGAAATATCTGAAACATTGAGAGCCCAGTATGAATCAGTTTTCAGTACCCCAAAATGTGACAAAGTGATACCTGACATAGATGCATTCTTTGAAGAGAAATTGCAAGGAGAGTGTATAACAGACTTTGATTTTACCCCAGAAGATGTAGCGAGAGCTATAGGACAAATGAAACGACATTCAGCTGCAGGTCCGGACAATTGGAACGCATTATTGATTAAAAACTGTAAAAATGAAATAACTACACCTTTATACTGGATATGGAGAGGTGGCCGGTATATTCCCCCACGGTATATTCCACCATGGTAAATTCCACCAGGTAAATTCCACCAATGGTAAATTCCACCAAAGTAAATTCCACCAGGTAAATTCCACCAATGGTAAATTCCACCAGGTAAATTGCACCCCCCAAATTATTTAAAATAAAATATGATTTAAATAAGTAAAATGTAAATATTTTATTCATATGGGTACAAATAGAAGAATACAACGAATATTACAATAATTTATGGTGCTCTTCCAATATGTGCTCTATCGCGAAATTTACATTCCAATACGTGATCTACCTTAGATTATTCGGATTAGCAGCAGGTACGTTAGTTAGCCTTATAAGGCTAACTAACGAAAATATCACGACTTAACCTAACCAATCGTCAAGGGCGTATAGTTGACCTAACGATTGGTTAGGTTAAGTCATGATATTTTCGTTAGTGCTACTCCGAATAATCTAAGGTAATATTTACATTTTACTTATTTAAATCATATTTAAGTAATGTAAGTAAAATGTAAATATTACCTTAGATTATTCGGATTAGCACTAACGAAAATATCATGACTTAACCTAACCAATCGTTAGGTCAACTATACGCCCTTGACGATTGGTTAGGTTAAGTCGTGATATTTTCGTTAGTTAGCCTTATAAGGCTAACTAACGTACCTGCTGCTAATCCGAATAATCTAAGGTAGATCACGTATTGGAATGTAAATTTCGCGGTAGAGCGCATATTGGAAGAGCACCATAAATTATTGTAATATTCGTTGTATTCTTCTATTTGTACCATATGAATAAAATATTTACATTTTACTTTTTAAATCATATTTTATTTTAAATAATTTGGGGTGGAATTTACCTGGTGGAATTTACCATTGGTGGAATTTACCTGGTGGAATTTACTTTGGTGGAATTTACCATTGGTGGAATTTACCTGGTGGAATTTACCGTGGTGGAATTTTCCGCGGTGGAATTTACCTAGAACCATATGGAGAAGATCCCTAGACACTGGAGAAATATCGAGTATCTTGAAAAGAGAAAACATTGTCCCTATATATAAAGGAGGGGATAGATCTCAAGCAAAGAAATAAAGACCAGTGTCATTGACGTCCGACCTCACCAAAGTATTTGAAAGAATAGTTAGAGAGAAAATTTATGATTTCTTGGAGACACTGGAAAAATTCCAGATGCACTGGAAGGCAATAACAACTACGATGTCATATACACAGATTTTGCTAAAGCTTTCGAGAAATGTGATCAAGGTATAATAGCACATAAAATGAAATATATGGGAATAACAGGCAAAGTGGGAAAATGGATCTAAATTTTCCTGAGAGAACATCTACAGGTCGTCAAAATTCAAGGTATATCATCATCAGAATCGGAAGTACGCAACTCAGTACCACAAGGGACAGTGCTGGCCCGACTCCTGTTCATTATCATGCTAACAGACATAGACAGCGCACAGCGGAGTAAACAGCAACAGTATAGTAACATCTTTTGCAGACGATACAAAGATCAGCAGAAAAATTAGCGATGTAAATGAAGTGGAGGCCTTGAAGAGGGAGACGAACAAAATATACAAATGGTCAGAAGACAAGAACATGACATTTAACACCAAGAAATTTCAGCTCTTGAGATATGGTGGAAAAGAGGAACTTAGACTGCATATTATGCTCCAGATAGACAGGAAATTCAGAGAAGCACGAAAGCGATCGATCTGGGGGTAATAATGACCGATGATGCGAAATTCGAAACACAAAATCAGATAGCGATAAATAAAGCAAAAAGAGTCGCGGGACAGGTACTAAGAACGTCCAAAAGAAGGGACAGGACAGTAATGATTCCCCTGCTAAAAACACTCATCATACCAAAACTTGAATACTGCTCATTTTTGACGTCCCCATATAAAAAGGAAGAAACAAATAAACTGGAAGAAACGCAGGGACATTTCACAGCCAACATTGATGGCTGCAAAGAACTCAACTACTGGGAAAGACTACGTAAACTAAATCTGTACTCCCTGGAAAAAAGAAGAGAGGTACACCATAATCTACATATGAAAAATGATCGAAAAACTGGTACCAAATCTCAAACTAAACCCAATTATCATTCAAACAACACTGGAAAATAGGAAAGGCAGGACGTGTATTATTCCCAAATTAAAGGCCCGACAAGGGACCTCCTCAACACTGAAGGAAAATAGCTTGGTTGTCAGGGGACCAAGACTTTTTAACCAGCTTCCAAAAGACCTCAGAAACGTTACAGGGGTCAAAGTTGAAGAAATTGCAATGCCTGGCTCAGGACGGTACCAGATGAGTCGGGTGTACTTGGCTATGTACGGTGAAGAGCGCAAGAAAGCAACTCGCTCCTCCACCAAGCCAGACCTAGAGGCGGGGCCACCAGCTTCACCTTCGTGCACAGAACAGCAACGAGGTTAACGAGGTGTATATATATATATATATAATATATATATATAAGAGAAACTTGTATGACGTTTGGAAAACATATTTACTTTTCATCTCTCTCTTTCACTGATTTGATTTGCATTAAAAGATTTGAAAATAAGACGTGCTGCATTGGAAAACATGCGCAAAAAGAACTGCTTAATTGCATGGGATTCATTTTACCTTATTTTCATTTATTAAGTATTTGCAATGAGGGTTCGAAAATGTAATACTGTAATTGCGTATATTGCGTTTTAGCTGAAAAAGGACATAAAAAAAAAGTACCTGAGTTGTTAAGTGAATTTCGAATAAATTCATATGAAGATAAAAGACTTGTTTCAAACAAGGAGTGAAGTTTTGCGAAATTACAAAAATGGCGACCTACTACTCATAACTACATATTGAATACTTCAGTGGTTCTTAACCCCTGGGTCGCGACCCAAAATTGAGTGGCCAAGCCATTTTGATTGGCTCATTAAATTGTCATTTATCATTTATTTATGTTATCCCTAATCATTTTACTATTAATTATTTTTTATTATCTATTACGAGCTAGCCCCGCGAACAGAACTTGGGTCGCGGCCTAAAAAGGTTAAGAACCACTTGAATACTTGCTCCATATACTGTAAATATAATTTAACCTGCGTATGTCCTCAGAGCGCCCATCGCGTTCCCGCTCTTACTATTCATAACACTATTTAGAAATTGACGAAAATAAATGGATTATATTGATTTTCGCTCTTTTTTTGAGTCCATCGCGACAGTAAGAAATTATAATGTTGGCAGCGACACGACACGAAAATCTTCCCTAGGCCCTTTTCGAGACCTACATAAATCCTCTCATAAGGAAATGTCACCCCTCGTAAATCATAATTTTTAACATTAAAATAAAAGTAATTAACAGTAGACTGTCCAACTTGACGTAGACTTTGTGTTATTCTGTAAACGGTTTGTGTAAAAATTTTATGACGAAAGCTTAAGTTTTTAACGAGAATGTTGTTCATCTCAACATGTGAACTACTTTTTAAATGCCCTATTGTAATTTTCATTCTGAAGACGATGATTGGGGGGTTTAAATTCTAAATAAAGGCTAAACGAAGATCCAAAAGCAGTTTACGGAAATTCTGAACCGAATATTAAGCTATAAACAGTTCAAACTTAGTTCATGTAAAAAATGTCGATGGACAATGGCGCTTCACCACATTTTTAAATTTGAGATATAGGTTCTATAAACTGTAATGTACAGTAAATGCTTTTGCTTTTGAGGAAAATTCCTTCCAACAAAAGTTTATATTTACTTCCAATTAAAGATTTTCTTTTTTACTATATCAGAATGAAAGTAAACGGTCGTGTGTATATATATATATATATATATGAAAATTATTTCACGAAAGTAACACGTGAAAAATATTTATGATGAATAAAACCACGAAGGAAAGGAAACACAGACTGGTGCTCAAGCGCTTTCGTCTAATGACATCCTCAGGAACACTGAAGTACATAAAGAGTTACAGCCTATATATAGGTTACAGAAAAAAAAAAAAAATATATATATATATACAATAAACGGAGAAATAAAATTAAAGGATTGTGGGAGGGGCATACAAATTTGTAAGGAAAAACTATCGATTTTTAGCACAAGATTAAATGAATTGTTTCCAACCATTGTTATAGATAAAAAAAAATATACAAATTTATACTGGAAATCTGCCCGGGTTTTAGCACTCTGCCATTTTTTTGTAAATAAAAATTGAAAAATAAAAGTTATTAGAGTGGCATACAAGTTTACCAAAGATTTAGCGTTCTACCCTTCTTATCTAAATCTGTTCTGAAGGAATTCAAAACAACAGGATCGAGTTGAAAAAGACCTTTGCTTATGTTGAAGTTATTTGTTAGTTGGATAATGGCAGACTCAAGAATATTTCTATTAACAATGTTGCTAGAGTGAAATAAAACTGAAGCATTATTCCAATCAATACAGTGGGATAACTCTGACAAATGGACAAAAAGGGCACTGGACAACTGTCCTGTTCTAACGGAATATTGATGCTGTTTTATACGTGTGTGCAAATCCTTTCCCGTCTGACCTATGTAAAAGGAATCACATTGTTTACAACCAATTTTATAGATAATGCCTGAATTATTTAGGGCTATTTTTTACTATGATATTTTTCACAATATTGTTATATGAAAATACTACATTAATATCCAAAAGTTTAAGTACATTAGCAATGCCTAAAAAGCCCGGGAAAAATGGAAGTACTAAAATATTTTTTGACAAAGTACGAGTGTTATTATTGACACGATAGAAAGTTCGTTTTGCCTTGTTGAGACAAGATTCCATAAACGCAGATGGATAACACAGATCACTTCCAATACCGTTGATTTTTTCCAATTCGGCATCGATGTATTCCGGACTGGCGATCCTAAGGGCGCGGAGAAACATTGATGAAAAAATGGCCTTCTTAGTGGGGGTGTCATGTCCCGAGTAAAAGTGTACGTAGGACAAATTGTTTGTTTTTTCCGATAGATACTAAACTTAAAACCTGGGCTTTCCCTATGTACACGCACATCCAAAAATGGGATTGAATTGTCTTGTTCCACTTCTAAAGTAAACTTAATGGAGGGGACTTGATCATTTAACTGAAGGAGGAAGTTATCCAGGTCACGATTCATGGGCCAGATACACAAAATATCGTCGACGTACCGCAACCAAGGGATGCCAACCCCCAGGATTCTCGGAATGTAAGTAATTTCGAAAAACTCCATATAAATATTGGAGAGGAGGGGCGATAAGGGGTTGCCCATGGCCATCCCAAAAACTTGTTGATAATACTCGTTATTGAAAGTGAATTTACAGTCTTTGATGCAAAGCTTAATAAGTTCCAAAACAATGTGTGAAGGTAGTGGCAGGTCATACTTATGTAATTCTTGGGAGAGAAAGTCAAGCATATCGTCAATCGGCACTTTTGTAAACAATGAACAAACGTCAAAACTGATCAATTATCGTTAGTTTCAGTACGTGCATTATTCAATTTTTCAGTAAGATCCATGGAATTTTTTACATGTGAATCAGAGATAGTTCCGAGAATGGGGGACAAGACTTTGACAAGCCATTTGGAGAGTTTATAAGTAATAGAGCCCACCGAGCTAATAATAGGGCGCATAGGGTTGCCAGGTTTGTGGGTTTTAATAAGACCGTAAAGGTAGGGCAGAGAAGGTGAAGTGGACATGAAAAGCGGAATTAAGTCCTTATGATCTTTGAGAATGCGTTTCAAGCCACTATTAAATGATTTGATGACGTCATCCTGCGGGTTCTTCCTAAGTTTGCTGTATGTGGCGGGTCCTGGAGAAGCTCGTTCATCTTTCCGATGTAGTCCACTTTGTCCATAATAACTATGGTGTTAGCCTTGTCTGCTTTAGTAATATGGAGCTCCCCATCTTTTTTTAATTGTGAGAGGCTATTGCGAAAACGTTTAGGAAAGTTATCTTCGTAATTACCATTCGCCGCACTATAAACAGGCCTTTAACTATGTTAAACAAACTGAGGGAGATTACACTGTTTTTCAAAACAAGCGAGACTGTAACAAATTTGTAAAGCCGAAGGTTTTTTAACAATAAAAAAGGACATACCATATCCAAGGGCACTTTTTGCATCGTCACTAATGTTTTTCGAAGAAAGGTTCAAAACACACTTTGAGCTTGCTTTTTTACTCCACTGACTATTTCGAATGAGACTTAATTTTTCGATCCAAAATGTTACGAAGTGAAGTAGTTCTCCGACGCAACTCGTTGTAAATTTCATCAAACAAAGGTTGGATCCACGGTTGGGGAATAACGGTTACAAAATTATGTTTGGCGATGTTTAAATTTTTGAAGGCGGACCACTCATTTTGTCTGGTGACTTCAATATGTTTCTTTAAAATTAATCTGCTGAAGTTGTTGAACGGATGGTCGTCAATTTGTCTGAGGCGAATCGGAAGCAGGGATTTGGGAAGAACTTGCTCCTCTAGACAATTAGTAAGAAACTTTCGTCGGATACGAATTGCATGCCCCTTCATTAATGTAGAAGAAAGCACGGACACAAACGGAGACAAGAGAGGGAACAGCAAGCCGAATATAACTTTCCTAAATGTTTTCGCAATAGCCTCTCACAATTAAAAAAAGATGGGGAGCTCCATATTACTAAAGCAGACAAGGCTAACACCATAGTTATTATGGACAAAGTGGACTACATCAGAAAGATGAACGAGCTTCTCCAGGACCCTGCCACATACAGCAAACTTAGGAAGAACCCGCAGGATGACGTCATCAAATCATTTAATAGTGGCTTGAAACGCATTCTCAAAGATCATAAGGACTTAATTCCGCTTTTCATGTCCACTTCACCTTCTCTGCCCTACCTTTACGGTCTTATTAAAACCCACAAACCTGGCAACCCTATGCGCCCTATTATTAGCTCGGTGGGCTCTATTACTTATAAACTCTCCAAATGGCTTGTCAAAGTCTTGTCCCCCATTCTCGGAACTATCTCTGATTCACATGTAAAAAATTCCATGGATCTTACTGAAAAATTGAATAATGCACGTACTGAAACTAACGATAATTGATCAGTTTTGACGTTTGTTCATTGTTTACAAAAGTGCCGATTGACGATATGCTTGACTTTCTCTCCCAAGAATTACATAAGTATGACCTGCCACTACCTTCACACATTGTTTTGGAACTTATTAAGCTTTGCATCAAAGACTGTAAATTCACTTTCAATAACGAGTATTATCAACAAGTTTTTGGGATGGCCATGGGCAACCCCTTATCGCCCCTCCTCTCCAATATTTATATGGAGTTTTTCGAAATTACTTACATTCCGAGAATCCTGGGGGTTGGCATCCCTTGGTTGCGGTACGTCGACGATATTTTGTGTATCTGGCCCATGAATCGTGACCTGGATAACTTCCTCCTTCAGTTAAATGATCAAGTCCTCTCCATTAAGTTTACTTTAGAAGTGGAACAAGACAATTAGACAATTCAATCCCGCTTTTGGATGTGCGTGTACATAGGGAAAGCCCAGGTCTTAAGTTTAGTATCTATCGGAAAAAAACAAACAATTTGTCCTACGTACACTTTTACTCGGGACATGACACCCCCACTAAGAAGGCCATTTTTTCATCAATGTTTCTCCGCGCCCTTAGGATCGCCAGTCCGGAATACATCGATGCCGAATTGGAAAAAATCAACGGTATTGGAAGTGATCTGTGTTATCCATCTGCGTTTATGGAATCTTGTCTCAACAAGGCAAAACGAACTTTCTATCGTGTCAATAATAACACTCGTACTTTGTCAAAAAATATTTTAGTACTTCCATTTTTCCCGGGCTTTTTAGGCATTGCTAATGTACTTAAACTTTTGGATATTAATGTAGTATTTTCATATAACAATATTGTGAAAAATATCATAGTAAAAAATAGCCCTACCAATAATTCAGGCATTATCTATAAAATTGGTTGTAAACAATGTGATTCCTTTTACATAGGTCAGACGGGAAAGGATTTGCACACACGTATAAAACAGCATCAATATTCCGTTAGAACAGGACAGTTGTCCAGTGCCCTTTTTGTCCATTTGTCAGAGTTATCCCACTGTATTGATTGGAATAATGCTTCAGTTTTTTTCACTCTAGCAACATTGTTAATAGAAATATTCTTGAGTCTGCCATTATCCAACTTTCAAATAACTTCAACATAAGCAAAGGTCTTTTTCAACTCGATCCTGTTGTTTTGAATTCCTTCAAAAATTTAGATAAGAAGGGTAGAACGCTAAATCTTTGGTAAACTTGTATGCCACTCTAATAACTTTTATTTTTCAATTTTTATATACAAAAAAAGGGCAGAGTGCTAAAACCCGGGCAGATTTCCAGTATAAATTTGTATATTTTTTTATATTTTTTTATCTATAACATTAGTTGGAAACAATTCATTTAATCTTGTGCTAAAAATCGATACTTTTTCAATTTTTATATACGAAAAAGGGCAGAGTGCTAAAACCCGGGTAGATTTCCAGTATAAATTTGTATATATTTTTATATTTTTTTATCTATAACATTAGTTGGAAACAATTCATTTAATCTTGTGCTAAAAATCGATAGTTTTTCCTTACAAATTTGTATGACCCTCCCACAATCCTTTAATTTTATTTCTCCGTTTATTGTATATATATATATATATATATATTTTTTTTTTCTGTAACCTATATATAGGCTATAACTCTTTATGTATTTCAGTGTTCCTGAGGATGTCATTAGACGAAAGCGCTTGAGCACCATTCTGTTTCCTTTCTTTCGTGGTTTTTATTCATCATGTATATATATATATATATATATATATATTTATATATATATATATATATATATATATATATATATGTTACAGGGAATCTGTATAACTAGTTACACAGATTCCCTGTAATATATATAGGATTACAAACCACCTTTTCATCTTTATTAAAGAGAATTTGGTGAAGCAGAAAGTCAGCCCTGAGATGCTCCGTCCTCAACACATCCCTGTCCTCCTGTTTTATGAATGAGACAAAATCTTTATTTTCTTTCACGGCTTGCCTGTTGTCATGGCGACGAAGTTGGAATGTATCTTCAACGAACTTCATTACTATTTAATTTAGTGTATTTAAATTTTCTTGTAACCGTTGTCTCTCTATATGCGTTCTCTTCATTTGAGATTTGTTTCAAACTTTTCCTTTCATATTAATTGGGCAGCAGCCATTATTCCAAATAATGTAAATTTACTTTTGGAAGTCATCTCCATTTATCTGTAATGATTCAGAGCTCAGGAAAACGCCTTTTAGCTCTGGAGTCGAGTGACTTCGATTATATGATTCGGTTTCCGCCATTATAAGCTCGCATGTAATGGCTGCATATTTTAGAACATGAGATGAAACCGATGCGTCAAAAGATTTTTCTATAATAACCTTTGGTTAGCTTCCGCCGAAGCTTCTGACGAAGGTCAAGCTTTTCACTCCGCCTTAGACCTACAGTTTAACGTGGAATCCGAACCACGCCCCACCAGTATCCCAGCGTCTTAACCACGAGGCCACCCAGGGTACCCATTTATCTACCAACCACTTGGTTGGTTGGTTGGTGTCAGTTTTACATAATGCAAAGGGGAAACCAACACATCTCTAAATATATTGATTCAATAAATCTGTTATTATTTACTCACTTTCATTATCAAATCAAAAACTATGGAAAAACTGAAGGTGTCTCTTTACTTTTGTGAACCCCTCTGTATATATATATATATGTATATATATTTCAACCTTTCAAATGTTCCATACGATGGTTCCTCATTTCACGAATGTCAAGTTTGTCGTCCCCCCTACACACACACACACACACACATATATATATATACATATATATATATATATATATACAGGCCCGGATTTAGCTATAGGCGAACTAGGCTATCGCCTAGGGCCTCGCGCCAAAGGGGGCCTCGCTCAAGCCGTTTTGCGCGTTCTGTTCAAGTGATATTAATGATTTAGAACTCTATGAAGAACTTAAAGTACTTTGCAGGTTTATACCTGAGAAAACAGATCTCGGAAATGCCCTTGTTTATATAGTGCAAAAACAACTAAGTGAGATTTATCCTAATGTTTATGTTGCACTTCGAATAGTATTAACCATCCCAGTTACTGTTGCTTCGGCTGAAAGAAGTTTCTCGCGTCTCAAACTTAGTAAAACATATTTGCTTTCCACCATGTCTCAAGCGAGATTGCAATCATTAGCTATGTTATCAATAGAAAACGATATAACAAATTCATTAGATTATTCTCAATTATTTGAAGAGTTTAGCTCGAAGAAAAGTAGAAAAGCATTGCTGTAATATTCAAGGCATCTGAATCAAATATTATTAAAGCATTAATATTTAGCCTGATAAGTCGATCGTTCACTATTATAAAAAATGAAATGTCAACATCTCTTATATATCACATATGAAAAACGTTTGTATACTATGGAAAGTCATTACCTATAATATTATATAAATCTTAGAAATCATTGTCTTATATTTTCGATACAAATCTTGATTCATATTATAATTTATACTTATTTGTATGGTTTATTTATATTTCTTATACAATTTCCATGCGTGATTATTTTGGTTTGGTTTAATTTTTAAGTGCTGGCATAGTTCTGTTTATGCGGGATTCTAATATTGCTGGTATAGTACCGATAATGAAGTCCATATTTTCATATATATAGGCCTAGGGCCTCGCAATTTCTAGATCTGCCTAGGGCCTCGCAACTTCTAGATCCGGCCCCGTGTATATATATATATATATATATATATATATATATATATATATATATATATATATATATATATATTATATATATATATTCCACAAATATCCTTCGTGATTTTAATAAGCTAATAAAGGGTGTCCAACCTGTTTGGGAAACTGAACTACTCTGAAAATTTGGCCAGGAAGAGTGATCACCCTATTCCTGCTCGAACTCAACTGCCTTCCACCACTCCCATCCTCACCTTTTCCCAATTCCATCCCTTACAATTACGATCATGTCTCACATCATTATTTTACTATAATAATTGCAGACTTTTCAAAAAGAACATGTATTCTAAATTCAATACTTTTTAAACTTGGCTTTGGATGGGGCCGTCTTGCCTCTGGTAAGAAATTATTACTCGTTGAGTGAATTTGCGTTGCAATTTTATTTCCTTTTTATGATAATTTTCTGTTTTTATTACAAATTTGGGAGACGCCCATTTCTGCATTGCGATCAACTCAAAAATGGATAGTGATCGACCATTCGGTCGCGATCTAACGTTTGAGCGTCCTTGATCTAATTGATACTCCATTTCAATCCGCACCCGGCTCAACATTTACGGAGACACTTTTTTGATGGTTGCTGTAATCCAGTAGTTCCCAACGTGGGCGTTTGAGAATCTTAGGGGGTGCTAGGAAACTGTAAAATTGTTACCTTCTATTAATAAATCACTTATCACTTATCCTGCTATATTATTATCTTTATGAGGGGGCACCAGCAAATATTGATGGACATAAGGGGCGTTGGCCTAAAAAAGGTTGGAAACCACTGCTGCAGTCTTTTGCTTTACCGATTCCAAATTATTCACCCTTTCGGATTAAACAGGCTTTCACATATTTCAAGGGCAAAATTCAAGTGGTGTCAAATCCAGCGATCTTGGAAGACAAGCTCTTGCACTAGTTCAACGGTCACGGAGGCTATGTCGTCGCCAGTGTCATAACACCGCTTCCCGTCGATCAGCGGAGTTAAACGACATTGGGTCTAGGTATTAGTTGGATGGGGGACCGTCCTCTGCGTCCACATGATGTGGCGGCCCGTGGTTCAGATCCGACGTAAAGCTGTAGGTTCCCTTCGTCATATGACCTTCGCTGTTAGAGGAAGTCAAACAACCCCATCATTAAATTATTCAACGGTCTCCGAATTTCTCGTTTAGAACAGTACACACAGTACTACTGTAAGGTGGTGGTGTTCCATCTTGTTGAAGGATTATGTCCGCTTCTTCAATTTGAGGGATGTCAAAAATTTCAAGCATATCCAGATAGGTTGTACCTGTAGCCGTTTTCTATGACAAGAAGAAAGGACCGGACCTAGAACCCTATTATACATTAGCCCACACTACGCATTTGGTTTGGGGTTTGGCGTTTGCACGTGTTCAATGGTAGCATGTTGATGTTCTGACCCCCCAAAACACGATAGACCTTCCTGCTTATGTGAAACATTGCCTCATCGGTGTAAAAATGCGACTTAGAAAATTTTGGTCTTCTACTAATTTTCCCAAAGAGAAAGCGGCAAATGTTTCGGCCGCTCGTCAGGTTTAATTTGTTCCACAAATTGGACTTCATATAAGTGTGCAGACGAAGCCGTTTACGCAGAACTTTGTAAATTGTTGATTTAGGAATGGTCAGTTCCGGGCTACATTGTGCAATCGACATTTTCGGGGCTACAGAAAAATGATTATCTTATGCATCGTCATTTGACGTGCATCGTCTACTTCATGATTTCTTTGACAAGACATGTCCCGTTCCCTTGCACTGTTTATGCCATTTATTAATTGTTTATAAGTTGGAGGTTTCTTTCCCAACAACTCCGAAAGTTACGTTGAACATTGATAACTGACTAATTTTAAAAAAACCACAGCACGCATTCTACTTTCTCTTGTACAGTTACCATGGCACTTATTGTCGCGGACACTTGGCGAATGTCTAGCGCAAGTGAACCTCACTGTTACCCATGCACATGCGAGTCATTGAAACGTAAGTTATTATACTTTATTTTAAAACATACCGCACTACTTTCTCTCTTTTACGTTATGAAATATAGGTTGTTTAAATTACGAAGAACATTTGTGGAAACATATATATATATATATATTATATTATATATATATAATATATATATATATGTGTGTGTGTGTATATATGTATATATATATATAATATATATATACAAACTCAGAATGGTCCCCTGAGAAACTTATATGTTAAACACAGACCGTGCACGGAACAAGGAACTCTTCTGGGAAAATTAAATCCACTATAGTCCGAATAAGTAATGGTAAATGACAAATACCATAGTTTTTCTTTTTCATGATGCAAGCCCGACGTGGGCAACCAGCTATCTGCAAAGCAGACAGGATCCAGCTCTGGGACATGGATCTAGGGTTTAAAGCAAGCCTAGCCCTGCTACATTTAGAACCTCAATATAAGCAAAAGACTCGTTGCATTCACGTCGGATTGAATACATCAAAGAAAAAGGGGTAACTATTGTATTTTTAGCCAAAAAAACAAAACTTAAACCTCAACCGCGACATTGAGCGTCCACTTTTCAAGGCACATAACACGTCCGTTCAATATACACAAACTCAGAATGGTCCCCTGAGAAACTTATATGTTAAACACAGACCGTGCATGGAACAAGGAACTCTTCTGGGAAAATTAAATCCACTATAGTCCGAATAAGTAATAGTAAATGACAAATACCATAGTTTTTCTGTGTTTAACATATAAGTTTCTCAGGGGACCATTCTGAGTTTGTGTATATTAAACGGACGTGTTATGTGCCTTGAAAAGTGGACGCTCAATGTCGCGGTTGAGGTTTAAGTTTTGTTTTTTTGGCTAAAAATACAATAGTTACCCCTTTTTATTTGATGTATTCAATCCGACGTGAATGCAACGAGTCTTTTGCTTATATTGAGGTTCTAAATGTAGCAGGGCTAGGCTTGCTTTAAACCCTAGATCCATGTCCCAAAGCTGGATCCTGTCTGCTTTGCAGATAGCTGGTGAGGGAAGCTATATTTATGGGACCTCTTTGCGAGAGACCCGTTGCCCACGTCGGGCTTACATCATGAAAAAGAAAAACTATGGTATTTGTCATTTACCATTACTTATTCGGACTATAGTGGATTTAATTTTCCCAGAAGAGTTCCTTGTTCCATGCACGGTCTGTGTTTAACATATATATATATATATATATATATATATACAGGGTGGGCCGAAAGTCTGGATCCATAGGAAAATATTTATTTTAATACATAAATTACAACAAATGGTAAATACTTAAAATGAATATCAACTTTAACTCGTAAATGCGTATCCGTGATACTGTACAGTAGTTCGTACTCCAGTATAAATACTCAAATACTTTTTTTATTTCAGCCCAGAAATGGCTTCGAATCTAACAACAGAAGACCGGATAGAACTTGTGCTCATGTACGCAAGACAGGGCGCTACACACAGAGAAGTTGCTACCGAATTCAATAGAAATCATCCTGATAAGCATCCAGTAACACATGCGACTGTTGGCAAGTTGTTTAAACGTTTCAAAGAAACAGGAAGTGTACATAATCGACGGCGTTCTGGTCGTCCAAAAACTGCAACTGATGAAAATACCTCTGCAATGGTATGTGAAACTTTAACGAATAGTCCAGTAAAGTCAACAAGAAGATTATCAAATGAAACACGCATCTGGAGAACGTCAATTCGAAGAATTATTAAAAATCATAAATTCCATCCCTAAGTGTCTCGATGTCAGAGGTCGCCAATTTGAGCATTTGTTATAATTTGTTGTTTATACTGGAGTACGAACCACTGTACAGTATCACGGATACGCATTTACGAGTTAAAGTTGATATTCATTTTAAGTATTTACCATTTGTTGTAATTTATGTATTAAAATAAATATTTTCCTATGGATCCAGACTTTCGGCCCACCCTGTATATATATATATACACCGGGTGCGCCATAAATCGGTTTACCGAGAATAATGGAATCACCTTTTAAAGAATAATATTTATCATTTACTACAGAAATTATTCAAAGTGTCCTCCATCATGTTCAATACATACGTTGCATCTCTGAACCACTTAACAACAAATAACGCAGCACAATTCTTTAGTATTCAACGTCTCGAACTCGTGGCGAATCAAAGTCATCGTGTGATCGAAGTCCTGAGGTTTCTGGCCGTCGTGGCCGTTGACTCTATCTTTGATTATACCCCACATTGAATAATCACTGTGATGTGGTTCTATATATATATATATATATATATATATATATATATATATATATATAGAGTATGAAAAAAAAATAGGCCACTATTTTAAATGTATATTTTAAACAAATAATATAAACAAACTTTAAATGAAAATGAAAAGGTTTATTGGCAAACTATAGTCCATATGACAAATATTATTAATACAATGACAGTTCGCATACTAAGGATAAAAATATATACACAATTGATTAGAAATAATACTGTAACGTCAAAGTTAAATGGAGCTACAGACAGACGTTTTTCGTACCAAGAAGTCCATAGCTTAGAGGATAAACGACAGGACTCATGGATAGCTTGGATAATCGGGTTGGTTGGTTTTTTAGTTCTTTGCATTAGACTGTATTGAGCACGTCTTGTTACCTCCGGGAAGCTCGGGACATTGCGGGTAGCAAACATTTGCGAAGCTGAACATCTCGGGGGTAATTTATGTAAGAGTCTAAAAGACCTGTTGTACAGCAAATTTAGAGTTCTGCCAGAACCTTTTTTATAATTCACCCACAGTTGCTGTCCGTATATATTACTGCAGAAAGTACGAAAGAGAGTGTCTTTATCCGAAACCGAACCGAAAGTTCCTTATAGTCATATTCGCTTTAGCACAAAGGCTTCGAGATTGTTTTCTAAAATCCGAGTCATCACTGAAGGAGCTAGTAATAGTTTGACCCAACTCCTTAAACTCTTGTACTCCTTCAATTACTTCACCTTTCATTTTAAACCTAATGTCAGCTGGCTGATTATAGCTTTTAGGGTGAAATTGCATAACCTTAGTTTTTGTAACATTAAAAAGAATATGTTTCTGCGAATACACTTCGCAGACGTTTAGTAGCCGATCCAGACCTTTAACAGAGGGACTTATTAACACCATATCATCGGCATAAACTAAGTTATTTATCCTTGTGTTATTTATACAACATCTCACTGTTGCCTCATTAAATGAAGCAATTAATCCGTCAATATACAAATTAAACAGCATAGGGGAGTGCAAGGATCCTTGTCTCTCCCAGCAAGAGGAGCCAAAACATTCGGATAGTACATTGCCCCACCTAACGGTAAAAGATTGATGGGAAAACCAAAATTTCAATAAATTTAATATGTACATGGGAACCTTCCTGTCTTCTAGTTTTTTAAATAAACTATTGTGGTTCATTCTATCATATGCCTTTGCCTTACTTATATCTAGGAAACAGCTATAAATAGCTGAATTACTGTGAATGTATTTATTTATTGTTTCTTTAAGTACACAGATACACAGGTCATTTGAGTAAGACCTTTTAAAGCCAAACTGATTAGATGTCCATAGGAAATCATTTAATCGGAGTAACAAGAGTTTTTCTAGTAGTTTCGAGAAGCAGGAAGCGACAGCAATAGGCCTGTAATTATTGCTGGACAGAATGTCTCCATACTTCTTTTTGACAAGGGGCAAGATATATACCCTCATGAACTCTGCAGGGATATGGCTATGAGCAAGCATGGCTGATAAGAGCAATAATATATGCAGACATACTACGTCATTGGCATATTTTAAGTGCTTATTCAATAAGTCATCTACCCCTGACGCAGAACCAGTCTTTAACTCTTTAATCAACCTCTTTACTTCGGGAACTGATATCAAAGTATTTTCCCTTGTTCCTCCCACAGGCGTTAAGAGTGTTAGAGTAGTGGATTTTCCTCAGTTTTGCAATCAATTTCATCCTCCCCCGACACCCCGACACCCCATCGATTGTCGGAGGGAGGGCACTTTTGACACCCGTTTGATTCTTAACAAATTTCCAAAATTTGTTGTTATCGTTATTTATGCGAGCTTCACAGGCTTTTGATGCTCGAATAGACTCTTCTTCCTGTTTACATCGCCTTATGGCCGCCTTATACTGACCCCCTACTTCTACACATATTCATGTATATTCTCCAAAGAATTCCGAGTATGTATATATATATATATATATATATATATATATACACACATTCAACTGCAAAGAACACGCAGTATAAATAACGTAAAGAACGACGCTTGTATAGGAGATATTCCGCGCAAGACGAGAGAGAGAGAACGAAACAAATGAAAAAATGAGGTAACCACCCGGGAATCGAACCCGGGATCTTCCGATTGCCGGTTATCGCATCTGACCGGCAATCGGAAGATCCCGGGTTCGATTCCCGGGTGGTTACCTCATTTTTTCATTTGTTTCGTTCTCTCTCTCTCGTCTTGCGCGGAATATCTCCTATACAAGCGTCGTTCTTTACGTTATATATATATATATATATATATATATATAACCTTTAACCTTTGGTTAGCTTCCGCCCGAATTGTTCATTCTGACGAAGGTCAAGCTTTTCACTCCACCTTAGACCTACAGTTTAACGTGGAATCCGAACCACGCCCCATCAGCAGCCCGGCGTCTTAACCACTAGGCCACCTAGCGTACCCATTTATCTACCAACCACTTTCTTTATTGTGTGGAAGGATGAACAGCTGGGTTTTTGCTGCGCGCCGGCTGCCGTCGGGTCTCGAACCCGGGGCCGATGGATTCGTAGTCAGCGACGCTAACCACTACACCACCGAGGCGCATCATATATATATATATATATATATTGTCGCGATTTATAAAAAAACATCATCTTTCCTTCTACTCTTCGCTTTCTTTTCCTTAATTTCCTTTCCTTTTCTGTTATCACTCATTATTCTCTGTCTCTTTATACGGAAGCGGGTAGACCGCTTAAGCTGGTGAGCGCCATTAAACTTTCGAACAAAGCAAAGGGACCGGGGATAATTACACACTATTATACACTATTTACAAACTTTTTATTTATACCGAAACAAATGGACCAACGGAGTAAAGCGAGTGCAGAATTAACGTTAAGATTTAATCGCGGAGAGAGACATAATTAATATTTTAAATAAACAATAACATTCTAATACGAAAAACCACCTAACCAAGTCACATCCCGCCCAAAGACTGGATTTTTAGGCATTTTTCCTTCTCTGGGCGCATCTGTGGGCCAACCAGCATTTTATATTCTTAATTTCAAACAAACCATTATTAATTCTTATTTACGTACAAACCATAATTAAATTTCTTATTAAACATTATTTTCTTCTTTATTAAACAAAACATTATTAAATTCTTATAAACAAAACATTCTTAAATTCTTATTAGGCATGATTATCTTTAATAAAAAAAAAATACACGACACTATATATTTGATTTAAAAAATCTCTTGTCTGCTGTTTAAGGTGAAAGGAAGATTCTCTGACTGTAGCAGTGAAGGGTCCTGTTTTAACCATAGAGTATAAGAATTTCGTATGAAGTGGATAAAATTTCCAACTACTTCTCTCTACTAATGCTTAATTTCTTCTGAATTTTTATTCATAAATAATAGTTCTTTAGTTAGTTTTAAGAAAATGCTGGATGTTTTCATGAATGAGAGTTTATACCTCATAAATAGCTTATTCGAATTTCACCACATTTTAATTGAAATATATATATATATAAGTTACCGCTAGATTAAAAAAAATAAAATGTAATTTATTTAAAATTTAATTAATATTTCGGTACTATCCTGTTGTCTCCCCACTAATAAGTTTAGAAATATGTATTGATTACACCGGTCTGCATGAAAATCGATTTCTTTATTTTGAGTTGTGATTCTGAAGCAGTTCGCTGCGCTGAATTAAAAAATGCTACCAGTTTTTTTTCTATCACCCACAGTTTTAAAGTTATTAGCAAAACAATTTTGGGGCGTTTTGTAATTTTTTACCTTTTTTATCTTTAATTAATTTCGTTTTTTCATATTTTTCAGATAGATAATTCTAACATTAAGTCTTTAAAATTTTAATAATGGCTTCTAGAGGATGTACCCATAGTCCAGACATATTTTGTTATATTTGTGGTCGGTATGTTGTTGTACTGTAAAACAAAGGACAAATGTAACGACCTTCATTAAGAGAGCTTATCATGCTTATTTTGGAATTAAATTAGGAGATCAAGACAAAAGTTGGGCTCCACACAAGGTTTGTCTTACGTGTGTTGCGGCACTAAGGAATTGGAGCAAAGGTAAAAAGAAAAGTTTGCCATTTGGGATCCCTATGGTATGGCGCGAGCCTAGAAACCATACCGATGACTGTTACTTCTGTTCTTGCAATGTTAAAGGTTATAATGCAAAGAATAAAGAGAGCCCTCAATACCCAAGTCTTCCATCTGCAATAAGGCCGGTACCCGATGGTCCAGAAGTTCCTATTCCCCGCCCACCCGAGAGTCTGGATCAATACAATTCAGATTCTGATTCAGCTCCAAATCCAGACAATGATGATGTTTATGAACAGCCAACAGCTGACCGAGATCTTCCTAAACCATTAACCCAAGCCGAACTAAATGACTTAGTCAGGGATTTGAATCTGCCTAAGGACTCTGCAGAACTTTTGGGGTCTAGATTGCAGGAGAACAATTTATTGGCATCCGACACATACTTCGCTTGGTACAGAAATCGTGAGAAAGACTTCGTGCCTTTTTTCGAAGAAGATGGTCCCTTGGTATTTTGCAAGGACATCACAGGATTAGTGTGCAAGCTAGGCATCGAATACCAAACCAGTGACTGGAGGTTGTTTATAGATTCCTCTAAAACCAGTCTAAAAGGAGTGTTACTGCACAACGGTAACAAATATGCATCAATCCCAGTGGCCCATTCTACTCATTTAAAAGAGACCTATGATAACATGAAACTGCTTCTGGAAAAAATTCAGTATCAAAATCACAGATGGATATTGTGTGGGGATCTCAAAGTCCTTTGCATGTTACTTGGGCAGCAATCAGGATACACTAAGATGCCATGTTTCATCTGCGAATGGGATAGTCGAGCACGTGACCAGCACTGGAAGAGGAAAACTTGGCCTCCTAGAGAGAATCTTACCCCAGGATCAAAGAACATTTTACATGAACATCTAGTTGAACCAAATAAAATCCTCCTACCACCCTTGCACATTAAGTTAGGCTTGATGAAGCAGTATGTCAAAGCATTGAATAGAGAAGGTGAGTGTTTCAAGTACATTTGTTCAAAATATTCAAAGATTAGCTACGAGAAAATAAAGGAAGGTGTTTTTATAGGTCCTCAGATTAGAAAGTTATTGACAGACGATCATTTCCTGAACACAATGACCAATAAAGAAAAAGAAGCATGGCTTGGTTTCAAAGATGTTGTTGAAAACTTCTTGGGAAACTACAAAAGCCAAAATTATGAAAGACTGGTGGAAAATATGCTTAAAAAGTTTGCGCCTTAGGCTGCAACATGAGCCTGAAAGTTCACTTCTTATTTTCGCATCTTGACCGTTTTCCCGAAAATCTCGGAGATGTCAGTGAGGAACAAGGGGAACGATTTCACCAGGACATCAAAACCATGGAAAGAAGATATCAAGGAAGATGGCATACAAATATGATGGCGGATTACTGCTGGTGTCTGCAACGAGATCAGCCTAACGCACAGCATAAGAAACATCAAAGAAGCACCGGTTTAGTCGTCATTAGTCAGATCTACCTTCGTAGTCTTAAGTCTTTGGAATAAGTCCTGAAATGTTTGCAAGTAAAGAAGGTAAATATATTTTGTTTCTTTCAGTTATTTTTTTATTCTTTCATAAACAAGCAATATGCTTGTCCAAGAGCTAGGAGCTATTTAATTCTGCTTTAATTAGGTTTTACTCTATCACCTAAAGATTTCGTGCTACAAAGGGGGTTGTAATACCTCATCTGTCCCCAAATGTTAACCACCCATTGATGGGAGGGGAGAGAGTATTTTGCTGGGAACGGGACTGGTTGTTATATATATTTACCCTACATTATTATGTAAGCGTTACTGTAGTCTATAACAACAAAATTTATGGTTTAGCATGTGCAATCCAATGTTGGTCTCGATAAGATGGTTCACATTTGGGGATAAATGGAGGATTTATGACACCCTGTAGTAAGAAAACCATACGTGATAGGGAAAAACTAACTATATTTTTGAGATCAGCGCACTCAAATTATATAGAATCACCAACTAGTTTGTAAAAATCGATCGACAAGTTTTCAAATGTGTACTGGTGTTATTTAAAAAAAAAATTGAAATAACAAAAAAGCATTTATATACTCTGTATATAATAAAGAGAATAAAAAGCCTAACCTAACTTATCCTGTTATCAATTTCTCATATATTTTATTCACTTTACTGGTGGGGAGATAACAGGATAGTACCAATATTTCTTGCTTCTATTTTTATAATATGAATATTAAAACGAAAATTATGTTTGAAAGGCCACATTATGCGTGACATGTCAGAAATTGCTTTTGCGTTTAATGCATGCGGAAGGACAAAAATTGTGTATTTGATATATTTACAGTTGTATAAAATAAACAGTTATGATAATTAAAATTGTGTCGTGTATTTTTTTTTTTAATAAAGATAATAATGACTAATATGAATTTAATAATGTTTACTTTATAAAAATTTAATAATGTTTTGTCTAACAAAGAAGATAATAATGTTTAATAAGAAATTTAATGATGGTTTGTCCGTAAATAAGCAATTAATAATGTTGGCAACACTATGCAATACTAGTTGGCAACACCTGAAATGGGCCGAGAGAAGGGAGGATGCCCTAAGAGAGTGTTCGGGTGGGCGTCCTCGTTAGGTGTTTGTTATTAATATGTTAGTATGATTCTAAAATATTTAACTGTCTCTCTCTCTCTCTCCGCGATAAAATGTTAACGATGGGTCTGCACTCGCTTTACCCCGTTTGTTCAAACTGTTTCGACGTAAATAAAAATCAGTAAATAGTAATAATAGTGTGTAATTTATCCCGGTCCCTTTGCTGTTCAAAATCTTAATGGAGGCCATGCTATCTGGCTACTCGTCTGCCCGCGTCAGTATAAGACAAGGAGAAAACGAGAGTAAAGAGTGAGAATAGAAGAAAGCACGATAATTAAAAAAGCAAATAAGAAAGAAAAGAGCTTGTTCACTGCAATTGTTTTTGATTTAAAATGTATTTAATCTGCTTCAGGTTTTGCTATTGTAACATCAGAAAATACGTCCAAGTGAGACAATGAAAACTAATACACTCGGAGGGCAAAAATAATTTTGAATGCCTTCCGAGAAGATAATGGCATGTCCATTATCTGCTGTATTTTTTTTGAGACCTTACTTGTTTTCGTATTGGTCTATTGGATTAGGCTATATTTTCTGCTGGCCGTTGTTTGAGGTGGGGTGTTGCTAGGTGTGCGAGGCTATATTCGTTTAATTTTAAAGTTTGTAATGTGGTATTAGGTTGGTTGTAGGGGTGTTTTAATTATGCTATTGAAGTGGCATCGTGCTACTGGTTGTTGCTAAAGTCCATAATTATGTTACTGGGTTGTTGTTGTTGTTTAGCCGATCAGCCCACCTTGATCGAGCAAGCCGGCGGCACGCAGGTAACCGATCGCCCTCTCCGGAGTGGACCAGAGGTTCAGCGCACTAGTGATGTTGTGTGGTACAGTCTGTCATAATGTGTTCAATTGTTTGTGGTGTATCCTGGCACAGGTGGCAGGTGTCGTCTATGGAGTTATCTAGTCTGTGTTTATATGTCTGTAAGTTGGGGTGATGTTCACATCGGAATCGTGCTAAGTTAACTCAATCCGATCTGCTCAGGCTGATCTCTGACCTGTTAATGGGTGGCGGCTTCGCACCTAGGACCGCATTCGGACCGAGTCGTGTCAGTGGTTTGTGGGTTAGGTGGGTGTGTATGTGTTTTCTGTACTGTGTGATATCTGTGGGGCATGGTATGGAATGGAATATTTGGTTATAATGTCTCTCTGGTGTTACCTTAATGGTGCGAGGTGTCGGTGCATGATTGTACATGTAGTGGCAAGGGTGTTGTGGGTTAGTTGTCGCTGCTGCCATGAATTGTGTTCCCCTCATGTCTAAATGTTCTCTAACTTTCAGTATTTTTGTTTCTGTGTGCAGGTGTTCTATTGGTGTTGTTTGAGTGCATCCTGTAATGATACGAAGTGCGTTGTTTTGTATTGTCTGTAAGGTGTTTATGTGTGTTTGAGATAATGGGTGCCCAGCATGGGCTAGCATAGTCCATAACTGAGCGAATATATTGTTTGTATATGAGTGATGTTGTTTCCTGCTGGTGTCCAAAGTTTGTGCCTGTTAGTACCCTAAGCATGTTAAGTCTTGACAACCATTTGTTTTTAATGTCCTGAATGTGGTTTGCAAAAGATAATAATGTGTTGTATGTGACCCCAAGTATTTTGGTCCTGTGAGTGTGTGGAATGTTGGTATTGTTTAATGTAAGCTGTGGAGTTACCTGGTGTTCTTTTGTGTTGCTTGTAAGCAAGGTGATGGTTGATTTTGTGGGTGCTACTTTGAGTCTATTGTGTGTGAGCCAGTCTTGTATACTGTTTATGTATGTTTGTAGGTTATTTGTAGCGGTGTCGATGTTGTTGTGGGTGGATGTTAGTGTGATGTCATCTGCATATGATGATAAGGTAAGCTTGTTATCTATGGGTGTTGGAATGTCATGCATGTATAAGTTGAAGAGTGTTGGTGAGAGAACAGAGCCTTGAGGGACCCCGTTCGGAAAACGCTTGTTTTTGGATGACTTGCCATTAAATGTGACATGTGAGTATCTTCCTGAAAGATAGTTGCTCAGCCACCTTTTGGTGTTATTGTTAGGCTGACCATACGTACCGTTTTGAACGGGACAGTACCGTTTTTTTTATGGGTTCTGTATGGGTTCTGTCACTGAAGAATAATTGTAAGCTCAATATGTTTATGTACTTACTTTTTCATGAATACAGAATATTACATAACCCCCGTCCCTTTTTTGCCATCCCAATGTCCCGTTTTTGTCTCAAGGAAATATGGTCAGCCTAGTTATTGTGCATGTTTGTGTTGAGTATTTTGTTTATGAGAGGGAAGCGTGGGATAGCATCAAATGCTTTACTAATGTCTATTGTTGCTAATAGTGTACGTTGAGCTGGTCGTCTGGAGTTGATGCCATCCATGATGTGATGCGTGAGGTTAGTGAGTAATGTCGTGGTTGAGTGGTGAGGTCTGAATCCATGTTGAGTAGGCGATAGTGGTATGTGTGGTTGGTGATTTGTAAGATTAGTCTTTCTGTTACTTTGGAAGGTGTGCATAGTAAAGTAATGGGTCTATAGGAAGCTGGTTCTGTTGGATTTTTGTTTGGTTTCAGGAGTGTAATAATTTTACCTTGTTTCCATATGTCAGGAACAATACAATGTTGGTATGAATGTGTGCTGATATTTGTGAGAGCTAGTATTCCCTTTGGGCCCAAGTGTTTAAGGTGTATGTTAGATATGTTGTCTGGTCCAGTAGCCTTCGAATTCTTAATGTTTTTGATGATCTTGGTGGTCTGGTCTGTATTGAAGGGTGTAATGGTCGTGTCGAGTCTGTAGGCTTTCTTTTGTCTGGCTGTTTGTCTGTCTGCGTGTTTCTGGTTGTTGTCTCTATTCAAGTGACTTATCTTTGCGTAGTGATTAACTAGAATGTTAGCTTGCTGTGTATTTGTTGGGATATTATTTTCGCTGCGACAGATAGCCGCGTGTGAGGTGTGAATGCCGCTGTTAGAATGAGTAGTGCTGTTTATAGTCTTTTATAGCCTGGATGTATCTGTGGAGTGGTTTAGTGTTGTTATGAATTCCCTAAATGTTTATGTTTGTTTTTCTTTGAGTTTGTTGTTTATTTCTGTGTTGAGCTGTTGTATCTGCTGTTTTATGGTTTCTGTGTGTGGTGTTTGTGTGTTATGTTTGAGGTTGTTACGTTGCCTTATGAGGTGGGCTATTTTTCTAGTGTAATTTGGGTTGTATTTCTTAATGTTGCCCTTGGGTATGTATTTGTTTGCATTATTGATGATCTGATTAAATGTCTTGAGTGTTGCATTGATGTTTATGATGGGTGTGCTGTTTAATGTGGTGAATTGTTCCTCAGTCTGTATTTTGAACTGTTCCCAATCAGCTTTCTTGTAATTTCTGTATGTGCGCCTAAGGCTGTTGGGGCAGAGTGTAGAACGTGTTGTAATGATGATGGGCAGGTTGCCTGATGCAGTTGTTTTTCTGTTCTCCAGTGTGTATGTGTTGCTAGTGAGGGGAAACAGAACGTTATGTCTGGGAAGGAGGTCGAGTATCCTGCTTGATGTGGTATGTGTGTATGTTCTTCTGTATTGTTAAGAATGAAGAGGCTGTTTAGTTGTGTGGCTATGTTGGCGCTTCTGGTGTTGCTTTGGTTGTGCAGGTACCAACTAGTGTCTTTAGCGTTGAAGTCTCCTCCTAAGATGACATTAGTGAGAGAGGCCAGATTGTGTAACTGTGGATTGTAATTGGCTGGGACCTGAGGTGAACTATCTGGTGGGATGTAAATGTTGATTAGTGTGGTGTTGTGTTTTGCGCGTGTTTTAATGTTAACTGCCTGTATTTCTATCGTGTTATCTGCTTGGATTGTGTTTGTAATGTTTTGGGTGGCATCACTGTAGCTAATGCTTTTACGTATGTAAGTGATGAGTCCACCCCCGTTACCCCCAGTACGATCTTGACGGATCGCCGTGAAGTCAGGGATGGTAGGTGTTTTGTGTGTGCGTTTTAGTTTTGTTTCTTGTATAAGTTACTGGGTTGATTGTAGGGGTGTTATAATTATGTTATTAGTGTGGCATTGTGCTGCCGGTGGCCACTAAAGTCTATCATTATGCTACTGATGTGGCATCGTGTTGCTGATGGCCGCTAATGTCCATAATTATGTTACTGGGTTGGTTGTAGGTCTGAGGCCGGGTGTTTCTGGGTGTGCTAGAGTCTATTCGCTTTATTCTAAGGTTTGGCAACCCACTAACCCCTTTCCCTAGCCCTTGCGCACCTTTTCCAACAATGTTGCAAATATTACAATATGCTCTATTTCCTTTATTTTAGGTTTGGCACCCCTACCTCTAACCCCCTTTTCTGGCCCTTGCGCACCTTTTCCAGCAATGTTGCAGGTAATTGTATTGCACTCTGACATTTTGCTAACATACTACTAAAAGAATTGAAAATAATAGGATCGAGTGAAAAAAGGTCCTGGCTATGGTTGAAATTGCTTGTAATTTGAATGATGGCAGACTCGAGAATGTTTCTATTAACAATGTTGCTTGAGTGAAACAAAATTGAAGAATTATCCCAATCAATACAATGGAACAACTCTGACAAGTGGACAAAAAGGGCGTTCGACGACTCTCCCGTTCTAACGGAATATTGATGTTTGTATGCGTGTTCAAATCTTTTCCTGTCTGACCAATGTAAAAGGAGTTACATTGTTTACAACCAATTTTGATGATGATAATGATGATAATGATAAGTTTTATTGGCAGGAAATATAGATAATGCCTGAATTATTGGTAGGACTATTTTTTATGATGATATTTTCACAATATTGTCATATGAAACTACTACATTAATGTTCAAAAGTTTAAGTACATTAGCAATGCCTAAAAACCTGGGAAAAGGGTGTACTAAAATATTCTTTGACAAAGTGCAAGGGTTTTATTCACACGATAGAAGGTTCGTTTTACCTTGTTAAGGCAAGATTCCAAAAAAGCAAGTGGGTAACACAAATCGCTTCCAATATTGTTGATTTTTATAACTCAGCATCCATGTATTCTGGACTGGCGATCCTAAGAGCACGGAGAAACATAGAAGAGAATGTGGCTTTCTTGACGGGGTGTCATGTCCAGAGTAAAGGTGTACATAGGACAAATTGTTTTTTCCGACAAATGCTAAACTTAAAACATGGGTTATCCCTATGTACACGCACATCCAAAAATGGGAATGAGTTATTTTGTTCCACTTCCAAAGTAAACTTAATGGAGGGGACTTGGTTATTTAACTGAACGGGGAAGTCATCCAAGTCACACCTCATGGGCCAGATACACAAAATATAGTCGACGTACCGCAACCATAGGATGCCAATCCCTCAGGATTCTCAGGATGTAAATTATCTCCAAACACTCCATATAAATATTGGAGAGGAGGGACGACAAAAGATTACCCATGGCCATTCCAAAATCATGTTCATAACATTAATCATTAAACGTGAATTTGTAATCCCTGATGCAAAGTTTAATGAGTTCCAAAACAATGTGTGCGGGTAGAGGCAGGTCATACTTGTGTAATTCTCGAAAGAGAAACTCGAACATGTTAATTGGCACTTTCGTGAACAATGAACAAACGTCGAAACTGATCAATCTAGCGTTGGTTTCAGTGCGTATATTATTCAGTTTTTCAGTAAGATGCGTGAAAATTTTTACATCTGAATCAGATAGTTCTGAGAATGGGAAAAAAAAATTTGTCAATCCGTTTGGAGAGTTTGTAAGTAATAGAACCCACTTTTTTTAAAAATTTATATATATATATATATATATATATATATATATATATATATATATATCATAAAAACTCAGGGGACCATTCTGAGTTCTTTCCTATATATATATATATATATATATATATATATATATATATATATATATATATATATATATATCAGTACAAGTTTCGATACCTTCTGCATCGTTTTTTCAACTGTACAATATGAAAATGAAATGAAAATGAAAAGGTTTATTGGCAGACTATAGTCCATATGACAAATATTATTAATACAATGACAGTTCATATACTAAGGATAGAAATATATACAATTGATTAGAAATAATACTGCACTGTCGAAGTTAAGTGGAGCTACAGACAGACATTTTCGTACCAAGAAGTCCATAGCTTAGAGGATAAATGGCAGGACTCATGGATAGCTTGGATGATCGGGTTGGTTGATTTTTTAATTCTTTGCATTAGACTGTGTTGAGCACGTCTTGTTACCTCCGGGAAGCTCGGGACATTGCGGGTAGCAAACATTTGCGAAGCTGAGCATCTCGGGGGTAATTTATGTAAGAGTCTAAAAGACCTATTGTAGAGCAAATTTAGGGTTCTGCCAGAACCTTTTTTATAATTCACCCACAGTTGCCGACCGTATATATTAGGGTGTACCATTTTTGGGTCATTTTCAAAAAGTCAAGGTCCAGGAGTCTAATGTTGTGCCAAATGATGTCCTAAACACGAATTTTACAGGCATTTTCTAATCCGACAAATTTTGAATCCCCCCACCCCCCCTTGAAATTTTGCGCATCCCCTTTTCCTAAAAACCCCATATATCTCAAACACTATCAACTTTATCGAAAAATGTTATAGAATAAAAATGATTTAGAATGAAAAGTTCTATTAGAAAAGTTCATCAACATAGAAATTTACTTAATTTTGAAAATTTTCATTTATTTTTTAAAAATTTAAATTAAAAATTTTTTTTGCTTGCAGTGCCTTCTTCTTAAATAAGGTGTTACCGCCACCTTTGAAGCATCACCCCAATGCAGCTTCGCGGCGATGGGCTTTGTATTTGCTAGTTATAATGCAAATCATAATTAGTTTTTATTATAACTAGCCTATACAAAGTGAGGACAACCTCAAAACTATATATATATAAAATAAAGCTAAAAATTAACACTTTATCTATAGTTGTGGGGTCCCATCGTTTTTTTTTTCCTTTATTCAACACTTTCCTCAAAAAATAAAAGAAACAAGTTTTCCTAATTAGAAATCATTGATATAAGAGCTTTTTAAACATAAAAATAAGAAAAGACAATTTATGGTATATTTAATAACAAAAAAAATCAGCCTCTTCTAAATTAAAACAATCTCTGCAAATAAAAATACCTAATCTATCTGTTAATGAACTATTCTTTACTGAGTTTCATTCTTTTAAGAGTCTCTTTACTAGGATCAGGAATTAGTCTTCTATTCTCTTCCACAATTTGCAAAAGACCTTGAAATTCTTCTTCATTTTGACATTTGTCATGAAAGTCTTGAACCAGCTTGATTCCTCTTTCAGCGGTATCATTGACTACTCTAATAGATGAAAGAATGTTTTTTAGTTTGTTGTAGTCATCGACCTCTTCCCATGTTGATGCTGGTTTCTTTATCCATGAGTCTGGTTTTGACCCACAGCATTGAAATAATGCCATGAAATTGGACCTACTAGCTGATGAAGCTTTGTGTCTTCCTTTAAAATGGGGAAAATAGGTTGCCCACATAACATAATTTTCTGGAACTGGATATTTGTTTTAAGGATTTTGCGATCTTATCTTTTTCATCATTACTTAGCGATCCAAAGAAACTCAAAGGGACCACTTCCTCCGTCAAATACCAGTAATGATTGGCAAAAGATTTCAAAGCAGCATTTGCAACTTCCCTATCTTCCTTCTTGTAATTCACCAAATCATGATAAACTTCAGATCATTAGCTGGACTATCTAGTGAATTAGAACATAAAAGCCAGTATTTTCCATAAATTAATGCATTAAATAGACACATTCTCTTTAATTTCTTAATCAATGATTCATCATATGATGCTTGGTGGGCAAAAGCATACATTTTATTTGTATGCAAAATCATTGCCATCCACCTGGCACGGTGCATTGCACCAGGTTTCCGCCAATGACTGTTTTCTCTGGAAACCTCTCCTAAAAGCATTAAAGTTGTTTCAGCAACTTCCTTATAGTCATCACGTGGAAAGCAGTCAGATTTTCTTAAACATTGGGTCATAAATTCTACACATTCTTCCTTTAGGCCTCTTTGATACCTTGATTTAACATCAAGAACATTGTATGTAGATTTCGTATTAATTTTCTTCCATTTAGACTCGCGAAATTCTTTGAATAACTCAAACTCAGGAGATTTACTTCGGCCAAAAATGGTTTCATACACAGCACACAAAACTCTTTCAGCCACATGATGGCGGCATGCTAACCAAATCAATTTCTTTTGCAAAAGTTCTTCAAGTAACTTACAGGAACCTTTCATCCATCCTGAATTGGATGCAGTGGTATCAAATGATACTCCAAAGACATTTTGCTTCAAGTTCCATTTTTCAATACTTTGAAATACAGAAGTGGCTTGAGACAATCCAGTGGAATCATCTATTATAGAAACTGATAAAAGTTTTTCTACATTTGGGTATCCAGTAACAAGTATTGCAAGGCGGTCTTCTGTGTCTGAACATGATTTAGTAACAGCTTGCTATCCCATGTACTAGGCAGTGATCAGGAGGAGTAAAATCCTTGATGCAAGTTTCATATTTTCGTTTTCTTGTCTTTCGAGCGGCTCTTGCAGATGTGGTCCTGGAGAGAGACAGTTTTTCAATATCCTTGCCACACCTAATGGCTACTGCAGCAGCAAAAACAGTCCGTTGTCCAATAGAGAGATTAAGTCTGTCTGCAGTGGAGGAAACCAATGGCGAGGCAAGAATATTTTTGCGGCTGGAAGCATTTGAAGGTCCTGCTGTAGGTTCTGTCGGAAACTCTTCATAGCTGTCTGTCTCAGAACTGGTCGTGCTAGAAAAAAGGGTCTCTGATGTTCTGGCTGTAGCACTCACTTGCTTCACTGATTTATGTTTCTCTTTGCGTTTCTTCTCTTTCTCTAATCTAATGTACTTGCGCTGTACGTTTGATGCATAATCTGCATCTAGCAAACCTAAACATGTTTCTCGTTTTGTTCTTTGATCTTCTAAGAATGAAATATCATATGCTTTCTGAGGCTCAGTTCTCATGCGGTCTTTTTGGATTAATTCAACGGCATTTTGAGAAGAGATGTCAAAAAGGGAATCCATAATTTTCATGAAATTAGAGAGTTCATTTTCAAAGCTTGCTCTTTTTTTGTGCTTGATTAAATTATTATGCATTTCTTCTAGATTTAACAGCATCTTCCTGCCTTTAGGGTTTTTACTAATATCTATAGTAGGAATGCATGCTTTTTGCCATATTATTAGTAGCTTCTGTAGAACTTCATTAACAGTAGAATCTTTTGTAACTTTTGGACCCTTATACTGCATTCTCCGTAAATAAATAAAATGGCTTAGAACATCTTTATTGGATGGTAAAACAATTTTAGATGAACTCATAATATCAGCCTGCAAGCGACCAAGAATAAAGTCATGCTGTTTTGTAGCTGTTTGACTCATTTTTTATTTATTTTTCAAATAAAGCAGTCTGAAAAGAAACAATAAGAGTAAAAACAATGCTTGTTTATTAAAATTCAATGTAAAAAAGGATTTTAAATTTGGATTATACTCACAATATACTCATAAATAATGTAACTTAAGCACATTATTTTATATTAATACAATAAGGTGCTCTTGGACAAAAGAAAATGAAAATTTTCAAAATTACGTAAATTTCTATCTTAATGAACTTTTCTAATAGAACGTTCGATTCTAAATCATTTTTATTCTATAACATTTTTCGATAAAGTTGATAGTTTTTTAGATATATGGGGTTTTTAGGAAAAGGGGATGGCAAAATTTCAAGGGGGGTGGGGGGATTCAAAATTTGTTGGATTAGAAAATGCTTTGTTAAATTCGTGTTTAGGACATCATTTGGCACAACATTAGACTCCTGGACCTTGACTTTTTGAAAATGACCCAAAAATGGTACACCCTAGTATATACTGTATTACTGCAGAAAGTACGAAAGAGTGTCTTTAGCTTCACTTGTACAGAAACGAAAGTTCCTTATGGTCATATTCGCTTTAGCACACAGGCTTCGAGATTGTTTTCTTATATCAGAGTCATCACTCAAGGAGCTGGTAATAGTTTGACCCAAATACTTAAACTCTTATACTTCCTCAATTACTTCACCATTCATTTTAAACCTTATGTCAGCTGGCTGATTACAGCTTTTAGGATGAAATTGCATGAACTTAGTTTTAGTAACATTAAAAAGAATATCATGTTTCTGCGAATACACTTCACAGACGTTTAGTAGCCGATCCAGACCTTTAACAGAGGGACTTATTAACACCATATCATCGGCATAAACTAAGTTATTTATCCTTGTGTTATCTATACAACATCCCACTGTTGCCTCATTAAGTGAAGCAATTAATCCGTCAATATACACATTAAACAGCATAGGGGAGAGCAAGGAGCCTTCTCTCACCCCGCAAGAGGAGCCAAAACACTCGGATAGTATATTGCCCCAGCTAACGGTGAAAGATTGGTGGGAATACCAAAATTTCAATAAATTTAATATGTACATGGGAACCTTCCTGTCTTCTAGTTTTGCAAATAAAATATTGTGGTTCACCCTATCATATGCCTTACTTATATCAAGGAAACAGCTATAAATGGTTGAATTACATACATATATATATATATATATATATATATATATATATGATGAATAAAACCACGAAGGGAAAAGAAACACAAAGTGGTGCTCAAGCGCTTTCGTCTAATGACATCCTCAGGAACACTGGAGTGAAAGGATCGTTCAAGGCAATATATAGGTTACAAAAATAAACATATATATATATACACACACACACATATATATATATATATACATATAGTAAGTATAGAAAAAATTGTGGCAGGAGCAAACACATTTGTATGGGAAAATGACACTTTTAGCACTTTGGCCGAAATTCAATATAAATTCAAATGGCTTGTTTATGAAACAGGTCACAAAAGAATAAAGAAATAAAAATAAATATAAATATAAATTGGGAAAAAAAAAAATTACAAAATAATGCCTTAGTGGTATATATGTCACAGCCTAAATAACCATAAAGAAATAAACCAACAGATAAAAAACCAAAATTGTAAGTGGAGTCTACAAATTCAAGCTCAAAAGGAAAGTTTACAATCAATTTAATAGATGATGCCAAATTGATATATATGTCACAAAGAAATAAAGAAATAAACCAAAAAAAAAAAAAAATAATAATAATAATAAATTGAAAAATAAATTTTAAGAGAGGCACACCAATTTATAAGGGAAAAATTACCAAAGGTTTTTTAGTTATTATCTGAATCATGCATACTATGGTCACAAACAAATAAAAAAGTACAAGTAAATATAAATTGGAAAACAAAATGATGCCTAGATGATATATAAAGAACTATAAAAATATATGCAACATATATAAGGTATATATACGAAATATAAACGCAATATATAAAGAATATATATATATGCATAAGGGAAGAAATTACCAAAGGTTTTTATAATTATTGTCTGAAAAATCGGTAGGTCACAAAAGAATAAAGAAATAAAAATAAATATAAATTGGAAAAATTACAAAATACAACTACACATGTATACCCGCATAACCAAATATATATACATATACATACACATATACATACACACACATATATACATATATATATATATATATATATATATATATATATATATATATATATTTAACTGCAATGACCACGCACATACGCACATACACATACATACATACACATACACGCATACAGCAATAAATTGAAAAATAAAATTGTAAGAGAAACATACAGCTTTATAAGGAAACAGAGAACAAAAACAAATTTTTACCACAGATTTAGCATCCTGCCCTTTTTGTTTAAATCCATTCTGAAGGAATTCAGAGCAACGGGATCGAGTTGAAACAGACCTTTACTCATGTTAAGGTTATTTGTAAGTTGAATTATAGCCGACTCAAGAATATTTCTATCAACAATGTTGCTAGAGTGAAACAAAACTGAAGCATTATTCCAATCAATACAATGGGATAACTCTGACAAATGGATAAAAAGGGCACTGGACAACTGTCCCGTTCTAACGGAATATTGATGCTGTTTTACACGCGTTTGCAAATCCTTTCCCGTCTGACCTATGTAAAAGGAATCACATTGCTTACACCCAATTTTATAGATAATGCCTAAATTATTGGTAGGGCTATTTTTTACTATGATGTTTTTCACAATATTGTTATATGAAAAAACTACACTGATATCCAAAAATTTAAGTGCATTAGCAATGCCTAAGAAGCCCGAGAAAAATTTTCCATTTTTCCCGGGCTTCTTAGGCATTGCTAATGTACTTAAACTTTTCGATATCAGTGTAGTTTTTTCATATAACAATATTGTGAAAAACATCATAGTAAAAAATAGCCCTACCAATAATTTAGTCATTATCTATAAAATTGGGTGTAAGCAATGTGATTCCTTTTACATAGGTCAGACGGGAAAGGATTTGCAAACGCGTGTAAAACAGCATCAATATTCCGTTAGAACGGGACAGTTGTCCAGTTCCCTTTTTATCCATTTGTCAGAGTTATCCCATTGTATTGATTGGAATAATGCTTCAGTTTTGTTTCACTCTAGCAACATTGTTAATAGAAATATTCTTGAGTCGGCTATAATTCAACTTACAAATAACCTTAACATGAGTAAAGGTCTGTTTCAACTCGATCCCGTTGCTCTGAATTCCTTCAGAATGGATTTAAACAAAAAGGGCAGGATGCTAAATTTGTGGTAAAAATTTGTTTTTGTCTCTGTTTCCTTATAAATCTGTATGTTTCTCTTACAATTTTATTTTTCAATTTATTGCTGTATGCGTGTATGTGTATGTATGTATGTGTATGTGCGTATGTGCGTGGTCATTGCAGTTAAATATATATATATATTTATATATTATATATATATATGATGAATAAAACCACGAAGGAAAGGAAACACAAAAAGGTGCTCAAGCGCTTTCGTCTAATGACATCCTCAGGAACACTGAGGATGTCATTAGACGAAAGCGCTTGAGCACCTTTTTGTGTTTCCTTTCCTTCGTGGTTTTATTCATCATAAATATTTTTCACGTGTTACTTTCGTGAAATAATTTTCATATATATATATATATATGTATGTATATATGTGTGTGTGTATGTATATGTGTATGTATATATATATATAATATTTGGTTATGCGGGTATACATGTGTAGTTGTATTATTTGTAATTTTTCCAATTTATATTTATTTTTATTTCTTTATTCTTTTGTGACCTACCGATTTTTCAGACAATAATTATAAAAACCTTTGGTAATTTTTTCCCTTATGCATATATATATATATTATATATTCTTTATATATTGCGTTTATATTTCGTATATATACCTTATATATGTTGTATATATTTTTATAGTTCTTTATATATCATCTAGGCATCATTTTGTTTTCCAATTTATATTTACTTGTACTTTTTTATTCGTTTGTGACCATAGTATGCATGATTCAGACAATAACTAAAAAACCTTTGGTAATTTTTCCCTTATAAATTGGTGTGCCTCTCTTAAAATTTATTTTTCAATTTATTATTATTATTATTTTTTTTTTTTTGGTTTATTTCTTTATTTCTTTGTGACATATATATCAATTTGGCATCATCTATTAAATTGATTGTAAACTTTCCTTTTGAGCTTGAATTTGTAGACTCCATTTACAATTTTGGTTTTTTATCTGTTGGTTTATTTCTTTATGGTTATTTAGGCTGACATATATATCACTAAGGCATTATTTTGTAATTTTTTTTTTTTTTCCAATTTATATTTATATTTATTTTTATTTCTTTATTCTTTTGTGACCTGTTTCATAAACAAGCCATTTGAATTTATATTGAATTTCGGCCAAAGTGCTAAAAGTGTCATTTTCCCATACAAATGTGTTTGCTCCTCCCACAACTTTTTCTATACGTACTATATGTATGTATATATATATATATATATATATATATATATATATATATATATATATGTGTGTATATATATATGTTTATTTTTGTAACCTATATATTGCCTTGAACGATCCTTTCACTCCAGTGTTCCTGAGGATGTCATTAGACGAAAGCGCTTGAGCACCACTTTGTGTTTTTTTCCCTTCGTGGTTTTATTCATCATAAATATTTTTCACGTGTCACTTTCGTGAAATAATTTTTCATATATATATATATATATATAAGCAAAGAACCACAGGGAAAAGGAAAAGGAAACACGAAGTCCGAGAGCTTTCGTGATATATTCACATCTTCAGGGACAAGAAAGAAACATTTCTTTCTTGTCCCTGAAGATGTGAATATATTACGAAAGCGCTCGGACTTCATGTTTCCTTTTCCTTTTCCCTGTGGTTATTTGCTTATTAAAAAGATCACGTGTTACTTCGTGATTTCTTTGCATATATATATATATATATATATATATATATATATATATATATATATATATATATATATATATCCTATAAACTGACAGAACATATGTTCCGTAATGACAGCTGTATGCAAGTGAAACGAATAAACAGTTCGCAAATATTTTTAAATAATAATAATAATTTATTTTTCTCTTTTACATACAAATTATTTAGAATTCCTGATACCAATATATATATATATATATATATATACACACACACACACACACACACACATATATATATATATATATATAACTGTGTGTGTATTATATATATATATATATATGCGGCAAAATCCATGGTTTTGGGTCAGTGTTGGGATATTTCACGCAGGAAAGTGAAAGCAGGAGTAGCGCCTTGGGTTTCTCAACCGGAATTCCGGGCAGAAAATGATAACCTTAAATCCCGGGATAAGTGCAGCAAATCCAGGGACTTTCCGAGTTTTACAAAGTATTCTAAAAACATTATTTCAAATAGTTTTACGTTAATTTACTGCTGTATCTAGAAAATACAAACATAAAGACTATGATGACAAATTTACAGTATAATAGTACAATCACGTTGCGTTGTACAACTCAAATAGTGTCTATAATATGCCCTGTATGATGTTGTGCATGTGTAATATGACTGTTATTTTTGATGACTGACTCGGCCTGAAAGCCAGTCATTTGATCGAACATTTTGTGTTTTAGTGGATTTTAATTTCGGTTATTATTTTCAATTCAGTGGCACACCTTTTGCTGTTGATATTTTTTTAATTAAAAATTAGTTTAGAAGTATATAAAAGGTGTTGTGTTCGTATAAATTACACTATAATATAATTTATTTTTGTTGAAGTGCAAAGCTGCAAATTAGCACTGTAGGCATAGCCACCTAGGCTATATACCGTATTTATGTTTCTGCAGTGTTTGAAATTCGGCCTAGGCTCTATCATAAATGCAAAAAACTTCACTTTTTTGTACGTGAAGGTCAAAATATGAAAATAAAAACCCCACTCTAATAGACAGAGTTTATTTCCACGACAGTTTCGACGCCCACTGGCATCCTCCTCGGGTGGATACAGAAACACCCGAGGAGGATGCCAGTGGGCGTCGAAACTGTCGTGGAAATAAACTCTGTCTATTAGAGTGGGTTTTTATTTTCATACTAGCCTCTATCCTATATTATATTTATCATTATTGTATTAAAATATTTATATATTTATATTTAATATTAACTAACTAATCTAGATTTATCTAATGCTTAAACATTTTAAGACTTTATTATCATTATTTTTTTATAAACCGGGAAATCTCGGGATTTCGGGACGATGGCCGATTTTTGTTCCGGAAAACCGGAATAGTGAAAACCGCTGAAAACGAGAAACCCTAGTAGCGACGTTTCGCTCTAATCACTGGCGCATTCTCAAGCTTTATCAAGTTTGAGAAGCTTATAAAGCTTGAGAATGCTCCATTGATTGGAGCGAAACGTCACTACTCCTGCTTTCATTTTCCTGCGGGAAATATCTCAACATATATATATATATATATATTATATATTATATATATATATTATATATATATATATATTTATATATATATATTCGTAGTTGCTTATGTAAATTTTAAATACAATAAATTTATTACCAGCTAAAATATCAGTTACCTTTGAAAATGTTTAATATTGTCTCTTATTCGATATTTTTGGGCTGCTCCGTATTCATCTCTGTAAACCAAATTATTTTTCCATAGCTCTGATTTCTTTCTAGAAAATTAACAAGACGGAATACGTGAAAATGTTTCGGAGAACTGTAATTTTTTTCCTTGCAAAGTAACTAGAGTTGTTACTGGCATTACCTTTTATTGGTAATCTCAATTAACACTTTCCCAGGCATGCATTCTTAATGTAATTCTCAGTCATTTTGGACATTGGAATAAATTACGTAAGACTTGAGTAATGTTTTAACTTTTACGATCCTCTCCCTTATAATAAATCCCTTGGGTTGTCTACAGTTGGAGTTAATTATTTGTTTCATACCTCCTATTTCCAACTCTTAACCACTGGACAGTCGCTACAACTGATTTGACTCTTCATACACATATACTCGTACTAGATGGCTGAAGCTTTCTTGAATAATCATTTAAAACGTGTTATCTTAATCATGTAGTAAGAGTCTTACTGAGGCCAACTTTTGTTGTAGAATAGTTAAACTTTTCCGAGTAATAAATTTCTTCTGAAGTCACTTAATATTAGGACGCAAGGTAAAAGAAGAGCCTCTATCTACTACGTGGACTATGGTCAACTGATCCATCTTTATATTTTATTAACCTAGCTTAACCTTGTTTTTGCTTCCGCTCAAATTGTTCATTCTGACGAAGGTCAAGTTTGTCACTCCACCTTAGACCTACAGTTTAACGTGAATCCAAACCACGCCCGACCACCATCCCAGTGTCTTAACCACTAGGCTACCCAGAGCACTCATTTATCTACCAATCAATTTCTTTATTGTTTGGAAGGATGAACAGCTGGCGTTTGCTGCGCGCCGCCTACTGCCACCAGGTCTCGATCTCAGGGCCGATGGATTCGTAGTCAGTGACGCTAACCACTACACCACCGAAGTTAATGAAGATGTTAATCGATGGGAGTGTTCAGCATCTTTGGCAAATGCGTTCCATTGAAATCACTGTTTTCTGTCAGTTACTTCATCTCAAGAATGGAATTTTCTTTAAAGACATACAAAATATGAAAACGTATTCGCTGTACACCAAAAAATGTGATGATTTCCAAAGGATCAGAACGGAAAGACATGTTCCATTCACGTTCTTCTCCATCCGGATTATTTTAACGAAGTTTAAATGCCACGTACTAATATTATTTACTTTTTGGGGCAGAATGGAAGTGGTTACTCATTCTCAAACGGTCTGATTATCTTCGGGGTGGGTGGGGGGGGGGGACTACTTTGCCCAATATAAAAATGAATGAACACTGCCTCAAAAATTAACATGATTTGTTTTGTATATAAGACTTCTTTTTATGGTTAATTAAGAAAAAATAACTAATGTGTTAAATTCCTGTACAAGGTACAAAATGGTTCAAAAATTTACAACGAAAAACGGAAATATTTTGAATTTTGAGTTCACATCCCCGAAAATTCTCGGACTCGAAGAATCTTGTCAAAGATAAATCTTTCTCATAAAGAACACTCATATAAACTGATCTATAAAAATCAGTGCAACAGACTTTTTCTCTTAAATAGAATCGCATAAGAATATAGAGGTGAACCCATGAATAAGAGAGCATTCTTAGTGTAAAGACTGACTGATTGACTGATTGATTTGTTTGCTGGAAGACATAAAATTTAAAAAAAAAAGTAGAATTAAAATTTTGAACATTAATATTTATTCCCGAATATTTCGCAAGGACCATTTTCCATATTCAGTAGATTCAAATAATATTACACAAACAAGAAAGTGTTTTAAATCCTTTCCAATTAAAATTACGCAATATTGGAACGCTTATGATTAAGTATTAACGAAACTAAGAGGTTATAAAGTCGTTAAAATAGTTAAAAGATGAAAAATGTTTTTGAAATTTTAAATGTAAAAAATAAAATATTAGACTATTACAATTAAAACAAAAGAACTTAAAATTGCGTATAAAAACTTTTATTTAAAATTGTTGCAATTACAGAAATAAATAAAAAACTAGAAAGTGCAAATAAAATTTTTTTTAAATTGTATATTAAAATATTGACTATTAAATTATTGCACCTTATATTTAAATATTGTGAAGATCAATAATTAAAAGTTATTAAAGAAATTAAAACAATTTTTAACCTTTTAATAGTTAAAAATCATTTAAAATATTTGAAACTATTTTTAACCTTTTTAATTCGTAAATCGCAATGATTTTAAGTTCTAGTTTTTAATATGCAATTTTGAATTTTAATTTCTAACTGTAATAATATAAACACACTTAAATTTTATAATTAGATTTTAAAAAACAATTTTTAACCTTTGCAATATGTGAATTTAATTAATATATTTTTTTGTAAATGTTCAAATAACTATAAAATTTAAAAAAAAAAAATTACATTATACTGAAATTTTTTAATGAAAATCATTGATGACGATGGAAAAAAAATCTTTTGGAAACGTTTGGAAATAAATATTAACATTCAGAGCTTTGGCGTTCCTCTCGTTGTTAATGATGGAATTATACCCCGAATTAATACCAATCCTTTTTTTTTTTAATCTTTTTTTTTAACATTATGATGCGCTAAATAAGGCTGGGATCTTTTCCGTTTGACTGCCGCCATTGAAACATACCCGAAAATATCACGACTTAACCTAACCAATTATCAAGGGCGTACAGTTGATCTATTAGTAAATAGTAAATACTATTCCAGAAACAAACAATGTTATAATTAATAATAGATCAACTGTACGCCCTTGATAATTGGTTAGGTTAAGTCGTGATATTTTCGGGTATGTTTCAATGGCGGCAGTCAAACGGAAAAGATCCTAAGGCTGTTTTAACTGGGTGTATATCCCTGATGCCCACTGCACACGGCACTTCATTTACTAAAAACTTTTATAAGTTAATGGGTATTCAATCACGATGACACGTTATTGGTAGCCTCTAGTCCATTCTGAATAATTTAGAATATAAGATTTATTCTGTCTTCCTTTATTCAACTAAACAAGAAAAGGAAGAAAGTACTTAAGTTATACCCAAAGCCTAAGTTATACCCATGCAACTGAACGTGAATACATATGGCGATCACCCCGGAAAAATAACTAATTACGGCTTTATTTTATTTAAACTTTCTGAAAGCGACGGGAGAACACAGATTAATAGATCCAGCTTCAGCAGAGCCGTATATGGCTTTGGATCTCTCCCACTGCTGTTAACCACTTCACCGAAGGTTCGTACAGAGTCACTTGCAGTTTCATTTCAAGTGAAAACAAAACACTTTATAAAATCAGTACTTCAGACTATTATTATTAACATTTTTGCGGAGCTGAAATCTAAGTGTTTTTGCTCAGGTTATTATTATTATTATTATTATTATTATTATTATTATTCTTTGGTCACAGCTACAGCCTTCGCTTTTCATCGGTTATTCATAAAACTTGGGAGGGAATGGCTCTGGAACTATCAAATGGCTCTGGAATTTATCCGAACCGAATGATTTTTGATAGGTCAGTGGATCAACTCCAAAAATATTGTCTAAGCGAACAAAAGTGATAGAAGTGAAAAGATTCTCCTTGAAACACAAATTAATACTGTCATCTCAAATTTCGCTATTACTGAGAGTATTATCGGTATTAGTGGTAATATGCTTTAGCCTTTACTTATCACAAGATCTTTATGAAACTTGGTGAAAATATTACCGTTATATAAATCTCTGGAATTTATCCGAACTGGGTCGAATGTGTGGCAAATCATGGATGTTGTGGAGTAATTTTTCTTGAAACATTTGTAATGTTGAAAAAAAGGTCCTAACAAAGTTTTGATATTTTCAAAGAATTATGTTTATATTTTAATTCAATATTTACTTATTTATTTATTTAATTTATATTTCAATTCAATATTTACTTATTTATTTATTTATTTAATTTATATTTCAATTCAATTTTGGAATATAAATATATTATTTCATAAAACATGTTTTCACATAAAATTTTGGAATTATATATATATATATATATTTTAACTGCAAACAACACACAGTATAATTAATATAAAGAACGACGCTTGTGTAGAAGAGCGTTCCGCACAAGATAAGGAGGGAGAACGAGCCTCATTTTTCATTTGCTCGTTCTCCCTCCTCATCTTGTGCGGAACGCTCTTCTACACAAGCGTCGTTCTTTACATTATATATATATATATATATATATATATATTATATATATATATATATATATATATATAATATATATATATGATGAATAAAACCACGAAGGAAAGGAAATGCAGAATGTGTTTCCTTTCCTTCGTGGTTTTATTCATCATAAATATTTTTCACGTGTTACTTTCGTGAAATAATTTTCATATATATATATATATATATATATTATATATTATATATATATATGTGATACACACAGACCGTGCATGGAACAAGGAACTCTTCTGGGATAATTAAATCCACTATAGTCCGAATAAGTAATGGTAAATGACAAATACCATAGTTTTCTTTTTCATGAAGCAAGCCAGACGTGGGCAACGGGTCTCTCGCAAAGAGGTCCCATAAATATAGCTTTACTCACCAGCTATCTGCAAAGCAGACAGGATCCAGCTTTGGGACATGGATCTAGGGTTTAAAGCAGCCTAGACCCACTACATTTAGAACCTCAATATAAGTAAAAGACTCGTTGCATTCACGTCGGATTGAATAAATCAAAGAAAAAGGGGTAGCTATTATATTTTTAGCCAAAACCAAAACTTAAACCTCAACTGGCAGAATTGAGCGTCCACTTTTCAAGGCACATAACATGTCCGTTTCATGATGGGAATGAACTCAGAATGGTTCCCTGAGTTTTTTATGGTGAGGGAAGCTATATTTATGGGACCTCTTTGCGAGAGACCCGTTGCCCACGTCGGGCTTGCTTCATGAAAAAGAAAAACTATGGTATTTGTCACTTACCATTACTTATTCGGACTATAGTGGATTTAATTATCGCAGAAGAGTTCCTTGTTCCATGCACGGTCTGTGTGTATCATAAAAAACTCAGGGAACCATTCTGAGTTCATTCCCATATATATATATATATATATATATATATATATATATATATATATATATATATATATATATAGGGTGGTCCTTATTTTCGAATATCTGGATTATGATGCTCCCAACTTCTTATATGGTGGCAATTATTACAAAAATAATGCTCATAAAATATTTCTTGAAAATATCAATTTTTACAGGTAGCTCAAACGAACAGAGTTTTGCGCACTAATTTGTCATTGCCCCATATGCATGCCGGTTAAATATAAGAAGGGTTAACCCTCTTCAGATCGAGTTGTTTTTTACACAACTAATTAAAATTAGGTTTGTAAATAGTTCCTAATATTAGATCACTACGGGGCTCCACTGTAAGGGGTTCCAAAAAACAACTTATTAGCTCCCCCCCCCCCCCCATTTGCAGCTTACATGTTTACTTATATCGAAATAGTTTTTAGTGATTATAAAAATATATAAAATTCTTTATTTATTGCAGGTATTAAAATTACTCTAGCTGATAATGTGATAATATAATGGCTTCTCAATTAATTGGTGATTCGGAGAGTCAACGTGTGATAGATCGCATACGAGCAATAACATTTCGGGAAGCTCGTGATGCTGGAGCCACTTTTATAACACGTTCATGGGTTGCCAAAAAGTTGCGAAGAAGTGAGGACTTCGTCAAAAGAAATTGGAATAAAACTTTGGATGAATGTGAAATGGATACAACCAAATCTGGCCGCCTAAATTTGCCACTCTCTCAGGAAACAAAGGACATCATTGAAAGCGGTACGCGTAAGCGGAAAAACAGCTGTGCTAAACTTTCTAGAGAGATCGAAGTGTTGAGAGGAAAGATCGTTAGTGGTGAGATCATTCGACTGTACCGTCATAGGCAAGGTTTAAAGCCTTGGCACGAACTTCCAAAGCCAAGAAAAACTCAACTCAACTTAACATCGATGACAGAATGTGGTTTGCCCATTATCTTGAAGATTGGGATGTGGATGATTTCATGCATTTAGCTGTCTCCGATGAATTTTTTGTTTACGTAACACGTCGGCCTAACTACCAAAATGATCGAGTGTGGGCCACAAGTTCCAGAGCTGGGCACTTGCGGTTTTTTTTGCGGTACTGCGGTACTGCGGTACTACCGTGTTGGTCGGTACCGCGGAAAGTACCGCGGGAAATTTGAATGCGGTAGCGGTACTGCTGTACTTTCAGCGATCCTTTGCGGTACTGCGTTATGCGGTACCGGTTTGGTAGTGCGGTAGTAGTACCGCAGTACCGCAGTACCGCAAAAAAACGCGCAAAAAAACGCAAGTGCCCAGCTCTGCCGCCGCCGCCGCCCACAACAACAGATGAAATCGATGACAATGAACATTATTGCGAATTATTAAAAAGTCCAGACTGTGTTGGTGTGTTTGTTTTGTTCACTGCAAAGAAGCTCATGTGGGTGCTGAAGCCAAATGGTCAGAGTTGGGATGGACAGTATTTTCGTGATATTATTCTATCCCAGCATGTCATTCCTTTTCTAAGAAACCCAAACAATGTTATGGATGTCGATCAGGTCACACTTCTGCACGATAAGGCCCCCTGCTTTAAGGCATTAGCCACTCAACAGTTGTTGCGGAACCATGAGATCGATTTCTTTGGAAATGAAGAATGGCCAGGAAATTCTCCTGACCTGAACGTCTGTGAACATATTGGATCAGTTATAAAGGACAAGGTTGAATGTCTCTTGTTTCAAGAACCTGCAGCAAATCGATTTTCGAAGGATACAATGACGCAACACATTGAAACTGTTTTAGCAAATTTGCGTAACGATCAAGATCTATTCACGTCACTTTTGGCAAGCTACCCAAAGCGAATTCAGGCTGTCTTGGAAGCGAATGGCGAGAACACCAAGTTTTAATTGTTTCTCATTAAATGCAGGATTAAATTCTCTTTTGTAAGGTATGTTTAGTTTTACTGTACCTCTAATGGTTTAGGCCATGGGCAGGGGGGGGCTAAGGTTTATTGGAGCCACGTACTATCTCAAGATGTTTTTCAATGACATGACATGAAATTCAATAAAAAAAATGTTTAGCATCTTTGTAATTTAGCATTAATATGCACAATTCTAATATTTGTTGTAGGCGATAGATGGCATCCCATTTCTCGTGGTATGTATGCGCTGCCTGACATACAGCGCAATGCACTACAGTTCAGTGTCTCTCTTGCTGCTACGTGGATACGAGTGTTGTATAGCTGCTGCCACTTTACAAGCGTATCTGCTCAGTGCTTATCTGAGATAATAGGGTTAAGCGTTCATCATCCTTTAAACTTTGTTTTGCAATTTGATTAATATTTTAGGAATAGTGAATCGAAATAACTTCTGTATTTATTTAGAAAATTGTACTGTAATGATGGCAAAACACACGAGATCAAGCAGTGCTGCGCTTCACCTTGTGGACAAAACATCGGAGAAGCTGACAGGGCAAAAGCTTCCATCCATCGGAGAGGTCCTTGCAGTCTTCCTCCACAATCATCTTTTGCTTCATAAACCAATTCGTGAGCAGCCACTGATGTGATGAATGAAATTTTGGAGTTTTGGGCCCGCGCTCGAGTCCTCGTAAAACGGAAAGATCACATTGTTGGAAAAATAATGAAGTTAAACAAAGAATGGCAGCTGCTTCGAAAATACAAGAACCGGCGTTCAGAAACCCAAATCAGGAAGGAAGAAGAGTTCAAATCTCAGATGGAGATCCTTTTCGACATCGCTCATGAAAATGCTATTCAAATGATCAAAAACGAAGAGGATTGCCAATTCCTGCTAGCCCAACGGGAGCCAGGCAGACGTGGGACGATGGGTTCTGTGGATACCTACTGTTAAAAACGGAGCAAAAAGTTGCAAACGTAAAAGCAGCTCAAGATATGCAGCTACGGAAAGCCAAAGAAGAAGCGGAAGCATCCTGTTCTATTGAAACGCTGGCGTCATCAAGTAGCAGTGGTGGTGGTGAGCCTCTTCCAAAACGAAGCCTTGGAGTGAATAACATTTTGACTACGGCACTTGCTTCAGCTTTAGACCGTTCTTCAATCAGTGACATAAAGGCAACAATTGTAATAGCGGAAACTGCCCGCAGTCTGGGGCATGACTTGAGAAAACTGGCCATTAATCGGTCATCAGTGAAGCGAGGTCGGGAGCGTCATCGTGCCAAGACAGCAGAAACTTTGAAAAAAAAAGTAGCAGACGATGTTCCATTGATTACTCACTGGGATGGCGAACTCCTAATGGACCTCACAGGGAAAGAGCGTGTGGACCGGCTCTCTGTTCTAGTGTCTGGACTGGGAGTGCAACAGCTTCTTGGAGTCACCAAAATTCCGTCTGGTACTGGAGAACACCAAGCACAGGCCGTGCGGGATAAACTGCAGGAATGGGAATTGAGTGACAGAGTTGTTGGAATGAGTTTTGACACTACCGCATCAAATACAGAACATCACTCCGGGGCTTGCGTCCTCTTAGAACAAAAACTTGGAAGAGATCTCCTCTACTTGCCATACAGACATCACATCATGGAACTTGTTTTTGGTGCAGCTTTCCAGGCCTGCATGGGACCAACTTCTGGGCCTGAAGTCCTCTTGTTCAAAAGATTTCAGCGTTTCTGGCTTCAACTGGATACGAGTCAGTTTTCATCGGGTATTGATGACCAGGAAGTTGAAGTATCTACGAGAGAACAACGTCCCAGTCTGATCAACTTCGCTTTCTACCAGCTGTGACAAGATTATGCAAGGGATGACTACAAAGAGTTCTTAGAGTTAGCTCTTCTTTTCTTGGGTCGAGCAGAGTCCCACGGCTTTCGTTACTCTTTTAAAGCTCCTGGCGCCATGCATCACGCTCACTGGTTGTCGAAAGTGTTGTATTCCTTCAAGATATGGATGTTCCGGAAACAGTTTAAATTAACAGCCCAGGAGGAGCGCAGCCTACGGGATATCTGCGTATTCACCGCCACCACTTACATGAGGGCCTGATTCCGTGCCCCATTGCCAGCAGTTGCACCGCTGGAGGATCTGAATCTGATGAAGGCTTTGTCCAGTTATCCACATACAATGATTGCAGAGGCTACAACAGCCAAATTCAGTGACCACTTGTGGTATCTCTCTGAGAGCTTGGTTGCATTAGCGCTGTTTGATCCAGAAGTTTCTGTGGCTACGAAGAGGGCTATACTCAAGGTTATGGAGTCCAAAGAAAGAGATGAGGATGCACGAAAAAAGTTCAACAAAACAGCTTTCAAGCCGACAATGACCCTGGATGCCTTCGCCTCAAAACAATCGAAGAAGCTATTCATTTATTTCAACCTGCCGCAGGATTTCTTGGAGAAAGAGCCTAATGACTGGAATTCCTTTCCCTCATTTCAAGACGCTACAAGAGATGTTTCTAGTATAAATGTGATCAATGATAATGCTGAACGCGCAGTAGCTCTCATACAAAATTTCAACCACAGGCATAAAAAAGATGAAGAACAACTGCAGTTCCTTCTTCAAGTTGTGGCTGACCATCGCCGAAGCTTTCCCGACAGCAAAAAGAAGACCTTGATTGGGCAACAGTAAGTGGTTTGGCAACCATGACACCCCCGTCTTGAACGGCTAATACCTGACGATATAGTTGGGAGGGACCCAAATGCCATGGTCTCATAGGGATATAGAGTAAAACTTTGAAGTCCTTGAACTACCTCTAAATATTAATTGATTCAAATGAAATTTCTACCCAAACGTTTTTATATTATATGCCACCATTTCAGGGATTGGGAGCCACCTCTTTCGTAACCTCAAAATTAGACATCTAAATAAGGACCACCCAAATATATACCTTTCAACGTTTCAAATGTTCTGTGCGATGACTCCTCATTTCACGAAGGCCAAGCTTGTCGCCCCTCCTCTCCAGTTGGCCTGGTGAGGTAGTGAGTTGGTTTCTTGTACTCTCCACCTCACATAGCCAGGTACGCCCGGCTCATCAGGGATTGTTCTGCGCCAGGCATCTAATCTTCTTTTGAAGAGATCCACCGCATCACCACTCGTGTTCCTTAGTTCTTTGGGCAGCTGATTAAACAGTCTTGGTCCTTTCACACCAAAACTATTTTCTTTCACGGTTAAAGATGTTCCCTGTCTAGCCTTTAATTTGGGAACACGACAGAGTCTTCGTTTTCTACTTTCCACTGTTGTTTGGGGAGTTACAGGGTTCAGAGTAAGAGTAGGGACTAGTTTCTTCATATATATATATATATATATATATATATATATGTGTGTGTGTGTGTGTGTGTGTGGTTGAATAATCGACCGTAGTTTTTATTTATTAATTTATTATTGCTTTTCTCAATTTCGTGTATGACATTTTTCAATAATGTTGGTAAATTATAAATAATATTCCCAAAATTTTCCGACATTTCGCTCTGTCCTCGAGCATCTTCAGGGAATTCGTTTGGAGCCATCTTTGTAGGTGTTCTGCTTAGAATGAAAATTTCTGTTGTTGTTGTTGACGTTATAAGAGGTGAAATTAGAGTTGTCGGAGTGATAACAGAAAGTGGGGAAATGGGAAATATAGATGAAGAGTTGACAGGTCCTCGGGCTCACCAAGGATGCGCAGGTTTTTTTTTTTTTTTTTTTTTTTATGGGGGATTTAAGGTCTGGTGATAATGAAAATTTCTTGTCAGGACGCTCTCTTTTATAGCTCATTTCGGAGGTATTCCCGCAGTTTCGCGTACGTGTACTCACGGGATTGGTCAGTTTCGTACGTGAACTTGAGGATTCGTTCTTGCCCGGTTCACTGATTGCGAATTGTTTGTTTTCTGGGAAGTGTCTTTTATTATTAATGCTTCGGTGATATGAAGTCTTTTCTCATCCCTTATTTGTGTTACCACCTTTGTCGCTTCCACTATCTTTTGTCTGGTCAGGTTTATTTTGTGTATATTCCACATGTGATCTTTCGGACTCCCTTCTTGTAAGTACATTGTTAGTCTTCTTGACAGTGTTGTTATGGTTGCGCCCACATATCTCACTTTTCCTCGATGTTTGCAATCTTCGTTCGGGCATTGAAATTCGTAAACTACGTGGGATTTCTGTAGCTTTTCGGTTTTTTGAGTGATGTTATTTTTCATGAATAAGTTATTAGTCTTCATGTTTCGGTAGTAGATGGCAAGCGATATTTTATTCTGATTTCAACATCTGACGTTTTCCTTTACTATTTTCCTTATTACTCTTTCGTCAGTTTTATATGCGGGCGACATTTGGTTTTGGTAAAAAAATTTATGAACTGCGCTCTTGGGCGTCTTCTCTTTTCTTGCCTGTTTGCTTTCCGCTGTATTTGCCTCCCTTTTCATTTCCAAAAATTTTTTAATCTTTCGTTCTGTTTCAGTATTTGTGAAACCGTTGTTAATTAGTAACTGATTTAAGCGTTCAATCTCGTCCTTTTCCATTTTTGAAAATTAAAAGGGAGGCAAATACAGCGGAAAGCAATCAGGCAAGAAAAGAGGAGAATGAATCCCAATGACGCCTAGCGCTGGGCGGTTTTCTTTGGAACAGAAATTTTCACCATTTTTGCTTCTAGCAAAATAATTTCAAAGTCAGATTTTAGGGAATTCCATATTAGGTGTCTTAAGTTTTTCTGTGACAAGTATGGGAGATAAGGAGAGCCGAACAGAAATTTTCATACTTTCACTTCAGCAAAATGAATTTTTAAGATAGTTTAGCGGTATTATGCTTAAGTCATTTTTTACCCGACTGTAACATTAAAAAACGATCGAGGACCAGGGGCAAGCCCCATTTAGTTATTATTATTATTATTATTATTATTATTATTATTATTATTATTATTTCACGGTCAAAGCTACAGGTTTTACTTACCACACGATCTTCATGAAACTTGATGGAAATGTTGGAACTATGAATGGTTGCGGAATTTATCCGAACCGGATGATTCCCATCAACTTTTACCATAGGTCAGTGTATTAACTCCAAAAATATTCGAGCGCGAGCAAAATTAATTGAAATGAAAACAATTCTCCTTAAAATACAAGCTAATACTGTCATCTCAAAATTTTGCTGCTGTTGATAGTATTAGTGGTAATATGCTTTAGCCTTTACTTAATCCAGGATCTTTCTAAAACTTGGTGAGAAAGTTTCTACTACGTAAATCTTTAGAATTTATCTAAAAAGGAGAATTTCCACTATTTTTTTTACCATAAGTCAGTGTATCAACTTCGAAAATATTGTCCGCGGTAAGAAAAGTGATAGAAGTGAAAAAACTCTACTTCAAACAAGCTAAAACTTTTATCTCACATTTTTGCTATTATTAATAGTATTATTTGTATAACTGATAAAATACTAAAATCTTCGCTTTTCATTGGAATCATGAAACTTGGTAGGAATGTTTAGAAAAATATATTCTTTTGAATTAGTTTCATTTCAGCCAAATTCCATTACTTGTGATCGCAGGGCATCCCATCAAAGTGTAAAAAAAAATCGCCGAAAATCGCAAAAAGAAAAAAAATTGAAATGTTTTGCAAACAGGTTTTAGGTATGTTTTTATACTTTCGGGAAAGAAACACGGTATGCCTCTGCTATGCGCCGTTAACGACGCATTTCTTTTTGAAGGGGACCCATATACACCATCATTTTGTAATAATTATTGCTAGAACAATATCTAATTGAACTATATGGACGAGTAAGGTATCTTTCGGAAGGTATTTTACAGAGCTCTACAACCTAAACATAGTTAAAAGTAAAAATAATCGTTAATAAACACCGTAAATTTCAGTTAAACGTTTCGTGAAGTACAAATACATCTTTAAAAAAAAAATGGAAATATTAATCTCACGAAAACACTTATAGAACAAAATATAGAGAGAAATTTCTCCTCTTCATATTGCTGTTGATTTTCTGCAAGTGCTCTTTATAACAAAGCATTAAAACAAAAGAAAATTTAAATTCTTATAGAATATGATATACTCAACGGAGAACATTGAATTTTATATCAACGTGTAGGAAATAATCTCCTTTGTATATGATACAAAATTCATCTTATATATATACTGGTCAAAAAAAGAAACGCAATTAGCTTGCATATGGTGTAAAATTTAAGTTGTTAGTGGTATTATCACAGTTTCAAGATTATGGTTAAATGTTTGTTCAAATCTTTTAAAGCCACTTAGTGCATGTTTTTAAACCTGACTAATCCCGGCTAAGACGCCATTTTGTTACAAACAATAAACAGAGATTAAATTGAATGTATTCTTTATGAAGGCATGCATTTTTTCTTTGACTTCACAGAATACACACTGCCCGTTGAGAAAACCAAACTTTTTCCCGCGATTGAGGCATGCCACGACTCTCAGAGGTCAACAGAGGTCGTGCCTTGGGCATGTTGGATGCAGGCATGTCTGCTGTCCAAGTTGCACAACGAATGCATGTGCATCCCAGCACAATCTCTAGGCTTGTTAGACGGTACAATGCCACAGGAAGTGTTCAGGACCTGCCAAGACGTGGGCGACCTCGTGTGACGACCCAACGCCAGGATCGCCACATTGTACTGCAGCACCTGCGTCATCGGCAGCGGAATGCTCGTCAGACAGCCAGAGAGACACCTGGTATCCACAACAACAGAATTAGTGACCAGACCGTCAGAAACCGACTCCGTAATGCAAGACTCCGATCCCGCAGGCCCTACAGAGGTCCTTTTCTCACTGATGCAAGAAGGCAACGACGCCTGCAATGGGCCTATCAGCACCGTGACCTATCGTGGGCCTATCAGCTCTGACTGCCCAGCGCTACAGGGATGAGATTCTTCACCCACATGTTCTTCCATTCATGAGGCAACATCCAGAATTGGTGCTCCTGCAACAGGACAATGCCAGACCTCATGCAGCCAGGATAGTGCAGGCATACCTGCAGGGACAACAGGTGCAGACCTTACCATGGCCAGCCTTCAGCCCAGACATGTCACCGATAGAGCACGCATGGGATGAACTTGAACGGCGAGTTCGCAGACGTCAGCATCAGCCGCAGAACATCAGGGAACTGACCAATGCAATTATTGAAGAGTGGAGGGCCATCCCTGTTGCTTTCCTGCAGAGACTGTTGAGGTCGATGAGGGCCAGACTCCAAGCCTGCATTGTGGCTAGGGGTGGCCATACGCGTTATTGACTGTTTGTTATGTTAAAGAATCATTTACTATATACTGAGTCCTCATGTTTATTAATAAATCTCAAAAATTGCGTTTCTTTTTTTGACCAGTAGCTTTGATGATAGCAGCTTTTTTGTAGTAATTTTTGAAGACATGTTCGTAAGAATTTGAAATTTTAGGCTGTTTTATGCTGTAGTGAATACTCTTATTTTAGTTTAAAGATAAATGTTAATTTTACCGTCTTGAATTTCGGAATAGTTATAAATTCATTTTAAATTAGTTACCCATCATAATTCAATTGTGAACCACATTAATACTAATTTTATGTATATTGTATTATTTTATTGTATGTAAACATAATTAATTATATATCACAATTGTCAGTTAATTATTTATATTCAAATATTTATTTTAATCTAATACCATGTCCATTTTACAAATAAACAATAGAAATCCAAGGGTTATATTTTCCACCTTTGGTACTGTCGCAGTTTCGCCTAACGGACTCAATACGGCTAGTGAGATAATCACTGGTTGGCACTTAACTAGCGGCAGTGCTTATGGCTACACCATCCAGGTTAACCTATACCGGATAGATGCGCTACGGTCCCAAGCCGTAGCTTGCCTAGGCCGACGACGACGACGTAAACCAACAATTGGTGACTCCGGAGTTGGATTCCCCCCCTTTTACCCGAACGACTAGGACTAGACTGTAATGTCGTTCGTGCCCATCACCCCCTTCACCCGAGCGACTAGGATCAGACTGTAATGTCGCTCGTGCCCTCTGCCCCTCACCCCTGCCCGTGCGCTCTGTGCCTGCGCTCGTCTCAACCTCCACTCCTTCGTTGGTAACTTGTCGTCTTGCTTGTACGTCAGCAAGCATAGGAGAAGATGCCTGACGACGCTGGTGCCATCTCCCACTTGAGCGTAAAGCTCCCCGTCTTCTGGCCGGGTGATCCATTTATTTGGTTCCACCAAGTGGAATCACAATTCAACTTGGGAAGGATCACCGCTAGCAGGACGAAATACGATCATGTTTTGTCCTCTCTACCAGCGAGCATCATCTCTGAAGTCCGTGACGTCATCGTGTCTACTTCCACGAGTGAGGACCCATACAACGATCTGAAGTCTGCCATCCTGTGCCGCACCACTGTCTCCGAGCGTGAGAAACTACATCAGTTAATCTCAAAAGAAGAACTTGGAGACCGTAAGCCCACTCAAATGCTGAGGGCTATGCATTGCGCTCTAGGCGAACGCGCACAAACCTTCGATAAGGACATCTTTAGACAGTTGTTCTTGCAGAAACTTCCTCCATCAGCTCAGCGTGTCTTGGCCACTATGGATCCTGCTACTCCAGTTGATAAACTAGCAGAAACTGCCGACAAAGTAGTGGAGATTGACACAGCTCCGGTCAACAACGTGAACACACAATCGGAACTGGAGTTGAAAGTGAAAGAGTTAAGTCAACAACTCAACCACGTTTGTTCTCTGCTACAAAATCAACGGCAAAGAAGCCATTCTCGGTCAAGATTTACGAAGAGGCATCGTTCGAGTTCCGGGAAGATCTGCTTCTACCACGCTAAATTTGGAAAGAAGGCTAGGAAGTGCATCTCCCCTTGCAATTTTTCGTCGGAAAACCCCAGCAGCGAGTCCTAATGGCGTCTAGTACTCGCACTTCCAACCTGTTATTCATAAAGGACAGGAACTCTGGTGTCAATTTCTTGGTCGATACCGGAGCGTCAGTCAGTGTATTCCCTCAAAAATCTGGTCATACGCACTCGGAATCTCCGCCTCTATACGCTGCTAACGGTTCACGCATACCCACGTACGGTACTCAGTCGCGTGAACTAAACTTGGGCCTTCACCGATCCTTCAAGTGGATTTTCATCTGTGCTCAAGTGCAGCATCCCATAATCGGCGCTGACTTCCTCCAGCATTTCAAACTCCTGGTGGATCTTGACAAGCGACGCTTATGCGACCAGGCCACACTGCTTTCTGTTCTTGCCAAACAGGTTGCCCTTCCGGACGCCTCGAACTCTGCACTTTCCCTCGTTCCCCCTAATTCCATGTACCAGTGCCTTTTCCAGCGATATCCAGGAATTCTTCAACCGATGCAGATGGGTGATACCATTAAGCACACCATTACCCATCACATTACAACAAAAGGTCCCCCTGTGTTTGCAAAACCCAGACGTCTTGCCCCGGACAAACTGAAAGCTGCCAAATCGGAATTCCAGCTTATGCTGGATCTTGGGATAATAAGACCTTCCAAAAGCAGTTGGTCCTCTCCCCTACACCTGGTCCAGAAGAAGTCAGGAGACTGGAGACCATGTGGGGATTACCGGTTTTTGAATTCGACAACCATCCCGGACCGATATCCGGTACCAAATGTCCAAGACTTTACTTCTCTTCTCCACGGCAAATCTATCTTCAGTAAAATAGATCTCGTTAAGGCTTTCCACCACATTCCCGTAGAGCCTTCGGATATTCCCAAGACTGCAGTTTGTACACCATTTGGGTTATTCGAATTTGTGAAGATGCCGTTCGGGCTACGGAATGCTGCGCAAACCTTTCAGAGGTTTATAGATGAGGTCACCAGAGGCTTAGACTTTGTTTATGCCTACATCGATGATTTGCTTGTGGCCAGCTCAACGGAAGAGGAACATAAGGAACATCTTTCACTCCTCTTTCAACGCTTAGAACAATACGGTGTTACTATTAATGCATCTAAGTGTGTGTTTGCACAGCCAACCTTGGAATTCTTGGTCACACGATTTCGCAGCACGGAATTACCCCCCTTCAGGACAAGTGTGAAGTGATAAAAAATTACCCAATGCCAAATAATCAGCGTGAGTTACGTCGGTTTCTAGGTTTGGTAAATTATTACCACAAGTTCATTAAAAACTGTGCCAGTGTTCTTGCTCCTCTACACGCTATGATCACACACAAACGCAAGGTAACGAAATTGGTATGGTGTAGCGATAGTTTACAGGCATTCGACAATGCCAAAAATGCTATCAATAGTGCATTGTCTCTGTCATTTCCTATCAGTGATGCCCCCTAACTCTGACGGTCGATGCATCAAATGTTGCGATCGGTGGGGTGTTGGAACAAACCATTAACGGTCAACAAGCACCCATCGCGTTTTACTCGAAAAAGCTGCAGCCAGCCCAAACGCGTTATAGTGCTTTCGGACGTGAACTTCTTGCTATTTACTTAAACGTGAAGTATTTTCAACATTTCCTTGAAGGCCGAGAGTTTTGTGTTTTTACCGACCACAAACCTTTGGTCACTGTCTTCAATAAAAACAGCTGTAACCACTCTCCCAGAGTCATCAGGCAACTCGATTATATCTCGCAATTTACCACAGATATCCGCCACATCAAAGGTGTCTTGAACACTCCAGCGGATGCACTTTCAAGAATAGAGATTACTTCTGTTACCCTCAGCTCTACACTGTGGAATGCTATTGCACAGGATCAAGATAAGGATACGGAACTACAAGAACTGCTCAGAGAAGACTCCACTCACTCACTTTCCCTCAAGAAAATGAGTATGCCAGGATTGTCTGTGCCCCTCTATTGCGACGTATCAACAGCTGCTATTCGCCCTTATGTCCCTCCATGTCACAGAAAAGCAGTCTTCACGGATCTTCATAAGCCCTCCCATCCTGGTATCCGTGCTTCGCAACACCTGGTTACCTCTCGCTTTGTTTGGCCCTCGATGCGGAAGGATGTCAAACATTGGACCAAAACGTGCCTTGCCTGCCAGCGTGCCAAAGTCCAAAGGCACACCAGGTCCCCCTTTGACGCATTTCCGCCCCCATCCCAGCGATTTGAGGTAATTCATGTAGACATTGTTGGCCCTCTTCCAGTGATTCAAGGCCAACGTTATCTGCTCACCTGTCTCGACCGCTTTTCCAGATGGCCTGAAGCCATCCCACTTCCTGATATCCAAGCGGACACTGTTGCAAGAGCCTTTCTTCATGGATGGGTATCAAGATTTGGATTGCCGACAAAAGTCATCACTGACCAAGGTCGCCAATTTGAGTCTTCGCTTTGGAAGAAGTTTACCAGCTTGTTGGGTACAGTACATGCGCATACCTGTGCGTATCATCCGCAAGCTAACGGCCTCGTCGAACGCTTCCATCGCCAGCTGAAGTCATCCCTTATGTGTCACGAAGACTCCCATTGGATGGATAAGCTTCCACTCGTTTTGCTTGGTATTCGCTCTGCATTTAAGAGTGATCTGAAGACTACAGCGGCTGAACTAGTCTATGGAACAACACTGCGGCTACCAGGTGGCTACTTCACTGCAGGGGATAAGTCATGTGATCCTACGGAATTCGCTCAAACACTTTCCTCTCACATGCAGTCCCTTCAGCCTGTTCCCCTCGATTGACTACCCAACAGAACATCTTTGTTTCCCCAGCCCTCCAGTCTTGCACCCACGTTTTCGTTCGTGTACCTCTCCCAAAACGGCCTCTCCAATGTCCATATGACGGGCCCTATGAAGTTCTCCGACGTACGCGCAAATCATTTCTCATCCAGCGCGGTTCCAAGGTCGACAAGGTTTCTATCGATCGTCTTAAGCCTGCGTTTTTGGAATCAACCTTAAGTGAGGTACATGTAGCTACCAAAAAGGTCCCGGGGAAATCTGTGTCGTTCGGAACTCTTTGAACTTCCTCTCTGGTGGGGGAGTGTGTAGTGAATACTCTTATTTTAGTTTAAAGATAAATGTTAATTTACCGTCTTGAATTTCGGAATAGTTATAAATTCATTTTAAATTAGTTACCCATCATAATTCAATTGTGAACCACATTAATACTAATTTTATGTATATTGTATTATTTTATTGTATGTAAACATAATTAATTATATATCACAATTGTCAGTTAATTATTTATATTCAAATATTTATTTTAATCTAATACCATGTCCATTTTACAAATAAACAATAGAAATCCAAGGGTTATATTTTCCACCTTTGGTACTGTCGCAGTTTCGCCTAACGGACTCAATACGGCTAGTGAGATAATCACTGGTTGGCACTTAACTAGCGGCAGTGCTTATGGCTACACCATCCAGGTTAACCTATACCGGATAGATGCGCTACGGTCCCAAGCCGTAGCTTGCCTAGGCCGACGACGACGACGTAAACCAACAATGCTTTAAACGGAATTTTGGAGAAAATCACCTCACAGAGATCAACTTATTTGTACAACGCAGATAAAGTTTTATCATATTACAGACTTTTTAATTTCGGGCATTAAAATTTTCAACTCACATTTTCCGAAAGAATGTATGTCCCAAAAATGTTTTGTGTTTAACACTGGAGCACATCGTACCTGTGGAGGAGTAGATATTAGAAATTTCTACTGTATATAGAACAACGCCTATTGTCTATGTTAAGCGAATAACTACGACTTCAAATATTATTTATTATACTTATATATGTTACAGGGAATCTGTAACTAGGCATTTCATGAAATCCCTAAAATGTTCAGGGATTTCATGTAAGGTTAAGTCGTGATATTTTCGTTAAACCTACGGGAAATTTATTGAGTCTCCGGTTAATTGAATGCCCATTTAGATCAACTGTACGCCTTTGATGACTGGTTAGGTTAAGTCGTGATATTTTCGTTAAAACTAGCGAAAATATCACGACTTAACCATACATGAAATCATTAGTTACACAGATTCCCTGTAACATATAGTAACATATAGTACATACAGTACATCAGACGAGAAAGATATTTTCTATACCTAATAAAGTCTCCGTTTCCATGACAACAAAGCAGCGTCGCTAGGGAACAAAGATTGTCTTCAATTTAAGTAGACAATTTTTTTTTTATGAAAACTTTACAATCATGTCAATTATGTCACATTTACAATTATGTTATCTTGTAACCGACTGTAACATTAAAAAATTGATCGCGGGTCAGGGGGGAGCGAAGCAAGCCCACTCTAGTTATTATTTTTAATTATTATTATTATTGTTACTATCATGCAAATTTTCTAACATACATGCACTGAACAAAGAAATTTACAAAATATATAGAAATGAAACATAATTATTTCTAATCGATCAACTGAACCGTATCTACTTTCAGAGGGAATTTTTCAACTGCTGTTAACTTCAAATTCAAATTCAAACTTTATTTAGAAAAATAATGTAAGTGACAGAGTTTTAAAATTTTTAGATATTTGTTATGACATTAATATATTCACAGTACTCTCATCTGAATATGCCCTTGAAAGCATGGAGGCTTTTTAAGCAAAATTAATGGCATTTAGATTATTTATTACATAAAAAATGGCAAGTAATATTAATAGAGACAACGAAAAATAATAATAATAATAATAATAGCAATAATAATAGTAAATATTGAATACTGAATAATCTTTTTTTGATAAACTAAATACATTACTTCACAATTTACAATGACAAATAATTGTCAAACTGGACTATTTATTTTATTAAAAGTTTACAAAATGTTACATAATTTTAAATTAAATGATTTATTGGGTGCTGGTTAAGTGTGCGGTCTACCTAGCTTTTAGTTAGCCTTATAAGGCTAACTAACGAAAATATCACGACTTAACCTAACCAATCGTTAGGTCAACTGTACGCCCTTGACGATTGGTTAGGTTAAGTCGTGATAGTTTCATTAGTTAGCCTTATAAGGCTAACTAAAAACTAGGTAGACCGCACACTTAACCAGCACCATTTATTGTATATTTAGTAGAAAATAAATGCTGTTTAATAAAAATATACAGAAAAACAGTAGATTACGAAATTAAAGGTGCTGAATGAAATTAGCATATTTTAAATAGTTGATTACAAAATTGATTACTATGGTAAAAATGGTAGTGAACTTACAAGCGGTAGCTCGCTATCGCCCTCCGGGCAGGTAGCAGTATATGTCACAGTATATGTAGCAGTATATGTCACAGCCAGCTGTATATATATATATATATATGTATATTGTACATATGTATATGTATATTGGTACTTACGTATTATCGGGACTACCAAACTGTTTATTATGTATTTTTGCTCTCGTTATTTTCGTTTTCGAAGTACTTACATTCACTTGTAATAGATATTAAATAGCTCGTGCTCGGCCGCAGAGTGACCTAGGACCGGGAAACTTGACAGAGCACATCGGCAGCTCATGAGCTACCAGTTGGTGGTAATTGCAGAATTTTCCGATGTGCCGTTTAGTTTGTGCACGGTCCCGAAGAAAGCGGACAGACACACAGACACATTTTAGCTCAATAGTATATAGGATACATCAGTAGGAGCTAATGAAGTATTTATTTAGTGATTTGCGACATACATTTAGTGATAAAATCTGCCTGATATGCATGGGAATTGCATTCCATACATCTGCTCCCTTGAAAGAGAGTGCATTTCTGCAGTTTCTATTGTATAGTTAGGTTTGTGTATAAAATCGTTGGACAGTCTGGTGTTATAACGATAGTGTATTTGATGGGGAGGGTGACTGCTCTTTGAATGGGTGACGTATGTCGATTTTTGTTGATACTTTTGAACATATTGATAGCAACATTGAATTTGTATAAGTTATTTAGTTTTAAAATATTTAGCTCTCTAAATATTGGGAAGTGTGACTTTGCCTGTTGTCATTATTCGAGAGAGTTCTCAGACAATTTTTATGAATTACTTCCAAAGGATGTTTAACATATTTCTTTGAGTTACCCTATGCTGTAATGCAATATAATAAATGTGAATGGATGAAGGAATAATATAGGGTTGTTACGAGGGCGTTTTGAGGAAGAGTCTTTTTTAGTTTGAATAATATGAAGAGAAATCTTGATATTTTTAATTTGATATGTTGTATATGAATTTTGAAATTTAGTTTTTCGTCTAAATTAATGCCAAACACTTTAACATCATTCACCTTTGCAACACTTGAATCATTATACTAAGTAGGAGGAAATTATTTGTTTTTTATAAAATTTCAAAGAAATTATAAAATAACCAGTAAGTAATTACCAAACCATAAAACCTACATAGCAGTAATTTATTTTCAGACGTTAATTACATTCTTTAAAACCCATTTGTGAGGTGGAGAGGATGCAAAGGGCGCCCTCTAGTGTATAAGCACACAATCACTCATTTATTTCTCAGAGATCAGCTTCACTTGCCTTTCATTTATGGAAAGAGATAAGATTGCGCCTCTGTATCCATCCTGTATCCATCCTCGTCATCCAGGTGAAAAAATAAACTCTTACCAGTATTATATATATATATATATATATATATATATATATATATATATATATATATATATGACACGGTATTTTTATTTCAGACAAAAAGGAAAATTTATCGTTTTACAAAATACAGGGTGTCCCAGAAGTATGGGCTCATAAGGAAAATAAACATTAGGCCCTATATTTTTAAAGTGAAACAAACACATTTTTAATGTCAGTTTTATATATTTCAGGAAAGAAAATACCCTGATTACTCAGTATACCAATCAAGAGAAGGTGGAACTGGTATTGCTACATGTTTATGGAAAAAGCCAGAGGGAGACATGTTCGTGAAATAACTGACATGCCTCTCCCTGGCTTTTTCCGGAAACATGTAGCATTAGTAGCAATATCAGTTCCACCTTCTCTTGATTGGTATACTGAACCATCAGGGTATTTTCTTTCCTGAAATATGTAAAACAGACATCAGAAATGTGTTTGTTTCACTTTAAAAATATAATGTCTATTTTCCCTATGAGTTCAGACTTCTGGGACACCATGTATTGTTCTATCTATACACCTCTTCATGATATATGAACAGCTCGTAGCATCATTGCCAAGTATATAATGTGTCAACGTACTAACAACACTTCTGTATTTAACTCACTACAAATGAAAGAAGTAATACTTTCATTTATCACATTCTTCGAACAGTAATTGTACCCATAATTAATTGTGTGTGTATATATATATATACCACCTCTGTGGTGTAGTGGTTAACGTCGCTGTCTACGAATCCAACGGCCCTGGGACCGAGACCCGGTGACGACAAGCGGAGCGCAGCAAAACCCAGCTGTTTATCCTTCCACACAATAAAGAAAGTGGTTGGTAGATGAATGGGTACCCTGGGTGGCCTAGTGGTTAAAACGGTGGGCTGCTGATGGGGCGTAGTTCGGATTCCACGTTAAACTGTAGGTCTAAGGTGGAGTGAAAAGCTTCACCTTCGTCAGAATGAACAATTCGAGCGGAAGCAAATCAAAGGTGTGTGTGTGTGTATATATGATCAATTATTTAATTCTTTTGTCGATGCATGTGTGCATTTGCATGAACCTTCGTAATTGCGATGAATTTGAATTCTTGGGCTTTAGCCTAACTGAACAGAGGGTAAAAATCGTCTTTGTAAGGGTGACCTTTTGTGGTCTCTTGATTGATGCCATTCGATACCCATTTGAGAAGTGTATTACCATATCTAATCTGTGAAGTCTTACAGTAAAACTACGAGTATATATCTATATTGAGGTGTTTATGACCACTTCTACGTATGTTATAGAGTTTGAAATATAAATTCTCACAACAAATCATCACTTTCAGGGAACTTTTCGAGTTTATTTTCATGTAGTTTAGGCCAGGCTAAGAGAAGGTTAGGCTATCATCGATTTTACAGTAAAAGAAGGCGTATTCTACAGTTTTCTTTCGACGAGTTGAACTTTTCTCATTTTGTACTTTGCATCTCCGGTATCTTCGAATTTCTTTATTGATCTCGTTACTGCAGCTCTGTTAGGGGCTTCTCTTACTTCAAATTACGCTTTACAATGATGTTGCAACTGCACCACACTCTTTGTATGGAAATACCGCTTCACAATAAACACACCCTGTAGAATAAGTCATCTTGTACTGTAAATTCGATGATAGCTTAGCCTAACGTTAGCCTACTCTAAAAACTGAAAAAAAATCCTGAAAATAATGATATCTTAGAAACTACAAACAACTGTCAAAAGTAAATAGACACCGTGATGATTTAAAAACTATAATCTGCTGAAACCAAGTTGCCAGGATAAAATAACTGTCATTGATAAAGTTGCGTGTGTTTCATAGTGCAACGAGGCACTATGAAACTGATATATTTCACAGAAGATCGAATTATTGGATTTTGGGAAGAGCAGTCAAAATTGAATTTCGCGAAGGCGTTACATTCCATTATCAACAATTAACAGAGTTGCACTGTAACTCAATAATACGAAGAAAATAACAGTTGCTGATCGTCCTGAACGTCCAGAACGTCCAGGTCCATCTAAAAGAACGCTTCGTGCCGTCACAAGATGTGCAGAAATGAACCCTCCACAAAATGCTGCTGAATTGGCTGTTAATGTTAAGAAATTGAACGTCTTCCATGGCCAGGTCAATCCTGGGATATGAATCCAACAGGACATATATTGTACATGCTAGATTGATTACACTGGGCAACACGTATTTTATTGAATGATATCTGACACTTGATTCTAGGTAATTTGGGTGCGCTGAATACGAATTTCAACTCGGTTTGGCTCTATCAGGTCCTGATTCTTGTCGACAGCCTATGTGCCATTTTCCAGATTTTTCAAATTAGGACTAAAAAATTAAGTCGTGTGTTAAATTTTTTTTTCAAGTTTCATGAATACAAGCAGTTCAAACTACAGTAAAATTACATTATAACGATAGAAATGACTTAAAATAAAAAAACAAACAGATATGAAGCTTTCACTGTGGCAAAAATTTTCTTTTGTAAGACTTTCTAGCGTATTTACTTGTTGATGTCAGGTCTCTTTTCAAGCACCAGCAGTAATCAGCCATCATGTGGGAATCCCAGCGGCCTTGGTACCGTTCCTCCATAATTTTGATATCTTGGTGGAATCTCTTCCCTTGTTCGTCACTTACATCACCTAAATTACTTGGAAATTGGTCAAGATGGCTATTCAAAAAATGCATTTTTATGCTCATATTGCAACCTAACTCTTTGTAGTCCCTTAAAAGTTTTTTTTTACGATTTCTTCGTAGTTATCTGCCCTATAATTGCCTAAAAAGTTTTCTATCAAGTCCACGAATGAGAACCAGCCATTTTTTTCGCGTTCATTCATGACATTAGGAAAATTGCTGTCTTTAATCATTGTTCTTATTTGTGGACCGTCGAAAATTCCCACCTTGATTTTTTCATAACTTAAACTTGGAAATTTTGAAGTTATGTATTTGAAACACTCGCCGTTCGTATCTAAAGCTTTTACATATTGTTTAATGAGGCCTAGTTTTATATGCAGAGGAGGAAATATGATTTTATCTCTGCTCACTAAAGGTGGATTAATTACGTTTTTTTCTCCGACAGTAAGTGATGTTCGTGCTGGCCAGATTTGTTTGAAATAATGTTCTTCCTTGGCTCTGCTGTCCCATAAGCAAAGGAAGCAGGGATATTTAGTATACCCTCCTTGTTGTCCTAGCAGAAAATTAACCATTTTAAGTCAACACATATGATCCACTCGTGCTCCCTATATTTGATAAGATTTAAAACCTTTTCTATATGTTCATACTTTTCTTTTAATTTTGTTGAGTGCCCAATCGGTATCGAGCCGTATAGATTGCCATTATGCAACAACACACACTTAAGACTTCTTTTCGAACTGTCTAAAAACAAGCGCCAATCATTTGCATCGTAAGACTCAACCCCCATCTTCTTTAACAAACCAACTATGTCGCAGCAATATACTAAACTATCCTCTGTTCTAAAATATTTAACAAGTTCTTCTTCTCTTTTTCTGTAAAATGAAATGTATGTGTTTGAAGTAAGCAAGTTTTTCTCTCTAAGTCTTGAAGCTAAAATTTCCGCAGCCTTTTTTGGCAAATTTAGATCCCTTACAAGATCATTCAACTCGGCCTGGTTAAACTTTTGCGGATCGTTTTGACTTTCAAATACGCTGGGGTCAAAATCGGTGTCTGACTCCTCAAAGTGCATAACAATATTTTCAGGAACATCTTCAACTAATTCTTAAGTTGGCAGACCCTTAAATTTTGGAATGGGGATCTCATTTGAATGTAGCACAGGTCGTATCGCGGTGTCGAAATTTGGGTACTCGATACAATGTTTATTTTTCTTAGTGAAGCCCGAAGTCTTGACAAAGCAAAGGTAGCAATCAGTCTCGTGGTTAGTAGGCTCTCGCCACACCTGATATGGAAAAAAATTGTAAAGCGTTAACAAAAGCGACGAGAGACTTGTTTTATGAATTTTATCAAAAGTTATCACCCAAACATTTAACATTTCTGTGTTTCAACCTTATGCAATATTTGAGATTCTTATAAACATTTTCTGTAAATTTTTGTTTATGTACCTAAGTTACAATTACATTTAGGTAAGTTACAGTATACTAGTGATTAAATTACGTAGTTTTATGAAATCATAAACTTACCATCGGAACTCCAAAAGGTATTTTTGAATCCGAACCCTTCGTCCAATGTCGCAGTCTTTCAATGCATATAGTGCAGGCTTTATGTGGAGCCCACGATTTATCTTGGTCCCCCAGTTTTATGCCAAAATAAGCTAAGTAAGCTCTTTTTACGAAGTCAGTTATATTTGCTCGTTGATGTGGAAGTGTAAAATTTCCACATATATAACAGAAGGAATCAGGGTTGTTTTTGCATTTGAACTTTCTAGTGCTTGATGACATATTGCTTGATTGTTCTGCCAATTTGTAAAGGTATTTAAAGCCCTTAATTCATATAAATTTAAGAAAATCTGAAATATAAACACAAAAATTAGTTTAAATAGGTACTTATTATGAAATAGGTACTTACAATCTATGAAATTAAACTAGAAACACGGATGAGTAGGTACAATATAAATTACGTCTAATTAAATCAACTATATTAAATCACGATGACAAAATTACTCACTAAATCATATGCCAATTCAAAATTATGTTAATGCCCAAACTTAATTAACTAACTCAACTGACTGACTGACTGACTGATTGAATTGACTGATTAACCCTGGAAACGAGTCGCTTTTATATATTTTAGTTGTCCCTCTAGAATACTCTACGGAGAACAGGAACGCTCGAGAAAATTTTAGAATTCTATGATATTTTTAGCTTAATTTACTAATATTAAAATGGGTTAAAAATGACAAAATTAAAAATATTTTTAGGGTGTTACATATAAAAATATACATAATACAACAATACCATAACAATAGGTACAAATACCTAGATAAAAACCTAGTTGCATAATGTGTAACTGCAAAAAGACAGCGAGTATTGAGAAAAAAACCTTTTTATGAATACGACGAAAGAGGAGGGGTGTTGAGCAAAATCAGGACCTGATAGAGCAAAACCGAGTAAAAATTCGTGCTCAGCGCACCCAAATTACCTAGAACTAACTGTCAAATCTAATTCAATAGACAAAAAGTTGAAATTTGTTCCCCAGTGAATTATTAAAAAAGCAGCAGCCAAAGCCTACATCCAGAGAAAGCCTCATCAGTAGTATGATGGTAAAATGGTAGAGGAATTTGGGGTGGTCTGAAAACCTGCCCCTGGAGGGGCCCCTGAAGGCCTTCGCCTTCGTTATGAGGGGGGCCCCCTTACTTAAGTTCTTAGCCCATTTATGGGGTCTCACCGTCCTTAATGAAGGCCATTTGGCCCTTGAGGGCCCCCCCCTCCTCCTTGGGAGAAAAAGGATTCGTCTTCACCTTCCTTCAAAGAAAAAAAATTAAATTTAAAAAAATTTAATTATTTAAAAAAATTTAAATTTAAAAAAATAAAAAAATAAAAAATTTAAAAAATTAAAATTTAAAAAAATTAAATTTAAAAAAATTTAATTTAAAAAATAGATTTAAAAAGAAAAAGAAAAAAGAAATCCTCACCATCCTTCAAAAAAGAAAAAAGAAAAAATTAAAAAGGATCTGTCTTCACCTTCCTTCAAAAAAGGAAAAAAGAAAATTTCTCCTGTGAGGTTCTTTCAAGGTCTTTCATGAGACAAACAAACATTCGAGTACTTTTTGTACCGACGTGTTCGCGGTCCCCGTTAGCTTCTTCTGCAGGAGGAGCAAACATTCTGACAACAGCAATAAAAACTTAAAATAAATATCTAAAAAAGGGATTAATAGATCTAACGAGAGTATCCACCGACCTCAAAGCATATTATTATAACTTAATATTACATTACCTACTCAGTGTAATTCCAATTTTATATGTTAACACATTGCAAACATCACAAAATACAAACTCAGGTTAATCACTTTTTAAATCATTAACAATTTCTTTGTTTAATATTTGTATTATACGTAGATCAATAAAACTATTAAATAAATTTAAAATTAAACATTTTATTTTCAATTATAGGGGTAACTTTTGCCTATCCAAATTAAATTTCATTTATTCTACATTAATATGAAATGAAGCGAAATGGAATGAATTGAAAAGCCTTATTGGCAGACTATAGTCCATATGACAAATATTATTAAACTACATTATGCAGTTAAACTTACAATTAAGTGTTTAACCGGCAGACCTATTATTATTTAGCTTCAATTACCATCTTAAACATTATTTGTCTATCATCATTATATATGTATAATAATTGTATATATATATGGGATGAATTTCACAATTAATCACGTGAAACGAGTGGATGTTGCGAATAAATATATATATATATATATACAGGGTGGGCCGTAAGTTTCCATACATAGGAAAAATTAAACGTTTGTTTTTATGTTTCAGATACCCTAAGAATATGCGTTTGACGTAAGATCTTGTTTACTGATGAAGCAAATTTTTACGTCAATGGAGAGGTTAATCGGCAAAACATACGTTATTGGAGTAATGCTAACCCTAACTGGCTGAGTCCGACGAAGATGCAAGGTGCCGGTAAAGTGATGGTGTGGGCCGGGATATGGGGTGACAGAATTATTGGACCAATTTTTGCCAGTGGAAATCTTAATGCCGAAAGGTATCTTAACATGTTGCAAGAAGAGATTTTCCCATCCCTGCTAAACGAGGAAGGTAACTTCCCAGTTTACTTCCAGCAAGATGGAGCTCCACCTCATTATGGTCTTCACGTGCGTCGGTATTTGGATCAGCAGTTTCCGGATGCTTGGATTGGTCGGCGTGGTCCTGTGGAGTGGCCTCCCAGATCCCCAGATCTCACCCCCCTTGATTTCTATCTTTGGGGGCACTTGAAGGCCATGGTGTATCAGGAAAAGATACGAGACATAAATCATCTAAAGGAACGTATCACCAACGCCATTACAAGCATAACGTCAACTGTGCTAATGCGTGTTCATCAACAGTGGGGAACACGTATTTAAATGTGTTTTCAAAACAATGGCAACCATGTAGAGCATATTATATAAATAAAAATGGTTGTCCATAAAAAAATGTTTATTTTTCCTATGTATGGAAACTTACGGCCCACCCTGTGTATATATATATATATATATATATATATATATATATATATATATATATATATATGAATTGCAAATATATATATATATATATATATATACATATATATATATATATGAATTTCACAATTAAGCACGTCAAACGAGTGAATGTTGCAAATATATATATATATATATTGATAAGTTTACTGATTCAATGTACAGTATTTGCATAATTCTTTGTATGTTAATTATAATAGGCTACGCAGCTCACAATCTTGCCAGATTTTCCAGGCTAGGTAATTAATAATAATCAAATTTAAAACGTATGTAATTTTTTCTAGTAACTTAACTGTAACGAGAAGTAGTTAATTATTATTGTTACCAACTTTTGGCTATAAACTACATAGGTCTGCGAATGAGAAATTTGTAAGAGCAGTTTTCTTACTAACTGTTGATTTTATATAAATCACATACTCTGATTTCGAATAAGGCATGCGTTTTCCTATCACGTAAGGAGTTTCTGCAAACTGGAAGGGAAACGCAGCTACATAAATAAATATTATTTATTTCAATTTACAATAGGTATCTATTTCGTTTTGCTATGCTAATTATAAATGCAAACAACTTTAAAAAGAAAGAATGCTATTTAAGCCAACTATATATCCATCTTTATTTAGCCTGAGTTTTCTTGTGGACCTACGCGCTGCTCCTTTTCTTTTATGTAATAATTCTGTAGCACCCATTTCAACATCCAGTAGTAAGCAGTCGTCATGCTGACGTCTCATCTTCAATGATAACTCGTTAGTTTTTAACCAAAATTAATTTGACTCAGTTTTAATGAAAACTAATTACATGTGTAATATGAAATATGACATTTTGTGAAATTCTCTACGTAATGCCAAAAACTAATATTATTTTCGGAACCAGGGGGCAAAAATTACTATATAAGTCAAATGTAAATTTTAATTTCAAAGCGCTTTATCATGTAACATTGGAGGATATATTTTAAATATTTTTACTCGAAATGAAAATCGTTGATTTATTCATACTGTCGTTAATCCATTATTTTTGACGAATACATAATTTAATTTTTCTTTCATTTACAGCATGAATTTCATTATACGTGAATTTAAAACAGAAGCATTTTTATAATGCAGAATGTGTAGACGAAAACAAGAAATATAATATCTCTATAAGTACACGTTTATTTTAAAATTATTGAAATATGCAAGATTGAAAATTGATCAATGATTATAGGATCATCAGTCTCATTTATAATAGTGTTACACTAAATGTTGCAAAAGCCGTTTTCTACGAACATTACAATACAGAAAATGGAATTTTGCCTAATGAGAGGGATAACCGCACATTAAATGTAACTGTTTAGGATCATTCTATAATTTTAAAACATTGCTTGTAAGCAGTTAGTTTCACTGATTAATATAATTTCTTTTCATTAGTTTACTAATCCCCATTTTCAACAACATTCCGGAATTATACAAACAGGCAGGGATTGCGAAATTTCCATAACGTTATATTACATTATAATACGCTATAATACGTTTCAAAACGTCCGGAATATGAGTTGCTAGATATACTTACCTGTACATTGAAGGAAGAGCCCTTAATTTATCGTTGCAAAGAAACGTGAATGCATATACAAAAAGCATTCGTTTTTCTCATTAAGAAACTATGAATTCTGTTGGTATGCATTAGCCAAACTACATAACGAAGTCAGGGCCGTAACTAGGGTTTAGAAATTAGTGAGGTCCAGATTTTTTTCGAGCGCGGCGGGACGAGCAAAATTCAGACCAAAATGACATCTACAAACACAACCCAAGCTATACACTAAACACAAAACACAAAACGCTCGACGCTCCCTCTTTTCAAAAGAAAAGCGGTAATATGCGTTTCATACACGGAGAACGGTTCAGTCTCTTTTTTTTTTTAGGAAATAATTACCGAGGTCCGGACCTCGGTGACCTCATAGGTAGTTACGGTCATGAACGAAGTACACACCGAATTATAATTATGGCGAAATACGGCAACTATCTGTGCATTGCAACACAGTGAGATGAATTTGTTTAAAGTCATACTCTAATCGTAGACCTCATTCTGCATGCAATCTTCACAGCGGAAAGTTTGTTAGCACTTCACTTCTACCAGTTTGTGAGTATTTTTAAATTTTTAGCATGTTAACTGATAATTAAAATCATTATTTTTTAAGGATAGGCTTTGAGTGAAATTCATTCTAGATGTTCGACTCCTTTCTGGTTCACGAATAAAATATATATATATATATATATATATATATATATATATATATATATCAAAGCTATTGACTTCTCCTTAGGGAAACGGAGCTTACAGATGAACAGAAGGACCAGCACAACGGCAAACATTTTCATTTATTTTTTGTACTTCAGACGTTTCGACAAATCTTTTGTCATCATCAGTGAATTAAGTCTTAAAACATTAAAACAAAAGTAAAAAGTGAAAATTACATCAATACAATATTAAAACCATTAAAATTAAAACCTTAAAACAAAATGAAAATTGCATCAATACAAAATTAAAATCATTTAAATTTCATCACTACAAAAATTAAAATTAAATTAAATTACCTCAATAGGTAAATACACAATGCTTACATCAACCTCCATACTTGGCAAAGCCTGAGAAAACTGGATGGTCAGAGGATTAGAAAGTATATGTCTATGAGAATAGGTTGGTTAGTTAAAAGAGCTGTAATTTGTAGGATGAATTATTATTGTTAATGGAGGGTTTGTTTCTATAGATGTACAAAGATTCTAAAATTCGGAGTTCTGTGAGGTTATTGGATCTAGTTAAAATTTCAAACTGAGTTTTGTGAAGGGGATGGTTGTTTTCATTACTATGGTTTCTAATTGCGGATTGTGGAGGGCTACCGAGGGGACGGTTGGTACGGACTGACAAGCCCAAATGTTGAGAAAGGCGCACCTCCAGTTGGAGTTGAGTGCTGCCAATATACGCAGCCTTACAGCTGTCGCACGTGTATTTGTATCCTTCACACGTAAAACTTTTTCTTGATTACCTTAATAAACAACATAGTAATATTAAGTACACATGTGAAAACGAAACAAATAATAGTTTACCTTTCCTGGATGTTTTAGTTAAACGGGCTCATAATAAGTTCCAAACTTCACTATTTCGAAAACAAACTTTTACTGGCTTGGGAACCAATTATTTAAGGTGTATGTTTTATAAATATAAGATTAGTGTTATAGTAACATTATTAACAAGAAGTTACCGTGTTTGTTCGGATTACTTTTCGTTAAACGAAGAATTTAAATTTTTAAAACAGTACTTTATTAACAATTACTACCCTTCTAATCTATTTGATAACCAATTAAAGAAATTTTTAAATAACACTTTTAATACTAAACTCCCCATAACTACAGTACAAAAAGAAACCAGATATATTAAATTACCTTTTCATGGTTATTTATCATTGCGTATTCGAGGTGAATTGTCGAAACTGCTCAAGTCTAGTTATCCCCAAATAAATTTTAGATTCGCCTTCGTCAACCCACTTAAATTATCAATTTTTTTAAAGTTCAAAGATGAATTCCCCAAAACTGTATGCCCCAATGTTGTTTACAAATACACGTGCGACAGCTGTAAGGCTGCGTATATTGGCAGCACTCAACTCCAACTGGAGGTGCGCCTTTCTCAACATTTGGGCTTGTCAGTCCGTACCAACCGTCCCCTCAGTAGCCCTCCACAATCCGCAATTAGAAACCATAGTAATGAAAACAACCATCCCCTTCACAAAACTCAGTTTGAAATTTTAACTAGATCCAATAACCTCACAGAACTCCGAATTTTAGAATCTTTGTACATCTATAGAAACAAACCCTCCATTAACAATAATAGTTCATCCTACAAATTACAGCTCTTTTAACTAACCAACCAATTCTCATAGACATATACTTTCTAATCCTCTGACCATCCAGTTTTCTCTTAGGCTTTGCCAAGTATGGAGGTTGATGTAAACATTGTGTATTTACCTATTGAGGTAATTTAATTTAATTTTAATTTTTGTAGTGATGAAATTTAAATGATTTTAATTTTGTATTGATGCAATTTTCATTTTGTTTTAAGGTTTTAATTTTAATGGTTTTAATACTGTATTGATGTAATTTTCACTTTTTACTTTTGTTTTAAGGTTTTAAGACTTAATTCACTGATGATGACAAAAGATTTGTCGAAACGTCTGATTTCAAATGAGAATATTTTTTAATGTTACAAATACAGAGTGATTTGCGATACATCAACCAAAAGAAAAACTGTCCAAATTTTGTCTCTCACCTCATAAATGCTCTATGTGACTTCCCCTAGTTACACGAGCAACGTCGACACGATAGTCGAATTCCTCCCATACTCGCTCCAGCATGTCCGTTGTCACTGACTCTACGGCAGTAACAATGCGAGTTCGGAGCTCATCCAAAGATGTGGGCAACGGTGGCACGTACACAGTATCCTTAACGTACCCCCAAAGGAAGAAGTCGCACGGTGTAAGATCCGGCGACCTACCGATTTACAGCTCGAAAACTGCAACACACAAAACGCCTTCTGCTGTGCGGACGCCATTTTCACACTGACTGTTTGTTGCTAGGCTAGGCCACGGCGTGACTTTGGAGCCCTCTCGCGGTGATCTTGTAAAACTTGGAGATTTCCTCTTTCATGTGGTGTATGCCCAGTTGATGCACAGTTGATAGGTACGGAAGTATTCTCAGTTGAAATCGGCTGAATCATTTTAAATAGCCCTGTGTATATATATATATATATATATATATATATATATATATATATATATATGGAATCAGGGTGTAGTAATAAAATGGATAGAAGAGTGGTTGCGAGGTAGGAAACAGGGTGGTCGTTGATGGAGCGGAGTCGTGTTGGGCTAATGTAGCGAGCGGCGTTCCTCAGTGTTCTGTATTGGGACCCTTGCTTTTTCTTTTATATATTAACGATTTAGATGTCGGCCTAGTCAGTACAGTTTCAAATTTGCGGGTGACACGAAGTTGGGTGGTAGGGCGATTAATGACGAAGTTAGAGGTAAAATCCAGGAAGATCTGAATAAAATCGTTGATTGGTCAGTCACATGGCAAATGAAATTTAACGTCGATCAGTGCAAAATTCTACACATAGGTTCACGTAACGGTAATTTTGCGTATAGTATGTCAGGGAAGAAGTTAGCAAGCGTAGAGCGGGAAAGGGATTTAGGAGTTATAGTCACTGGTGATTTAAAAGTAGCGAAACAAAGTACAGCAGCGTTCAATAAAGCGAACAAAGTGTTAGGTTTTATAGCTCGGAATTTTGAGTACAAATCGCGCGATATTATTGTTCCTCTTTATATATCATTAGTTAGACCCCATTTGGAGTACGCGATCCAATTTTGGAATCCTCATATGCGAAAAGATATAGACAAACTTGTAAGAGTTCAAAGACGAGCAACTAAAATGATTCCGTCGCTTAGGTCGAAGTCGTACGAGGATAGGCTTAAGGAGTTAAATTTGACTACACTCGAGACTAGGAGGCTAAGGGGTGATCTAATCCAGGTTTTCAAAATTATGAATGGGTTCAATAACGTAGATAGAGATAGCTTTTTCGAAATATCTCAATATAATAGGACTAGAAATAACGGGTGTAAGTTGAGAAGTAGAAGGTTCGAGACAGCAGTTGCCAAAAACTTTTTTACGCATAGAATAGTAAATAGGTGGAATAGTTTGCCGGAAGAAATAATTAGTAGCAGGTCTATAAACATGATTAAAAATCGATTACACGCATATGTTGATAGATTGGGTATAGTTTAAGGTAGTAAAATTAAGGCTTTGTGGTACGGAACCCACGTAAAATTGTAGGTCCCTTCCGCCACCACGGAGGACATGCACAATACACAATTACGAACACAATTAGGTAGACCAGTCATGAGTGGATCCTATGGCCTTTGTTGGTCTGGAACATTAATAACATTATAATATATATATATATATATATATATATATATATGTTGCAGTTATCAGTTATCTACAAAATGTCGACCTATATTTAGACTAATAATTTGGTTATTACATAATACTACTGTGCCATGCTACATAAAAATTTTGTCTCTCTTCACAAAGAGTCGCTCGGAGTTTAGAATCGGATTCATTTTTAGAGAAATTAAAAACTTGTAATGTTCTAACCCACATCACATTGAATGGTAATTTGGAACTATTTACAATAAGCCGACTTAATTTCGCATATAACGTTTTAAATAAACTGCAGATATTTTCTGCAGTTAAATTATTACGTTGTCAACCTCCAGCGCCTATGGTAGGTTTGTAAAAATAAAAACCTGATCAAGCTGTATGATCGTGACAATGTAATTCAAAGAATATTAGCTAAGAAATTGCAAATTAACTATATAAAGCAATAAAATAAATTTTATATTTTGAAATTACATAATATTCTGCATGATACTCTTCCATTTTTTAAAATCTATATACAGTATATATCCAGTCGGAGATAAGAGAACGAGATATGATGAACAATGTGGGTATACGTTTAGAACAGTTTTAATTTTCGTCACTAGTGCTGTAAAGATAAAAATAAGGAAGGTAAAATAAATAATACCGCCAACAAAGAATATTCTGTTAATTATATTACTATACCGTATATGTAGTTTTATGTGTCACAGTACTATATTGTTCCTTCATCCAATATTTCTAGGAAACGTTGGGGACCACAAACAATCAAGATATGGACGTCGATCAAAATTTACTTGACGCGCTTGTACAGCCTCGTTCAGTTCCGGGTCCAAGTCACCGATTATCCAAAAACGGGGAAATGTAAGCATGCTTTACTTTAGTAATATATATATATATATATATATATATATATTGCCGGGTGCTGTGGTTAACAACAACTTGTGAGAACGAACAACGCATGTAGAATTCTAAAAGTACATTTTATACACATCACTCAGTTCCGATGTTCCGTAAATATTTGTGCAGGCTTGAAGGAGAGCAGCTTAGTTCTATACAAACTTCTTATACATGGCTAGTTACTCAAAGAGCTGGTGCTGGCTCGCCCATATACATTTAAATTCTTGTACATATTCTGTTTCATTTCTCATTTTGGGTCTGATTATCTGATACTGGAAGAATGACCAGAATTACCCTTACGGAGATGCAAGTCCTTAACCTTGCAACATTGAAAGAACACTAGGGTTCAGTAAGCGTAACTCGTCAGCTTTCAAGAGACGCATTAAGTCTTTAACAGAAGGAACTGATAGCCCTGTATTAGAGCCCTAGACCAAAACGTCTATATTCACATCATGTATACTACATTCAACGCATAAATCAGCCACAAATCGCTAGTCGGCAGTATGGGCATCAAACTTTGGTGGAGAGAATGAGTGCCAAACCTCACTCCTCAGGAGATTCCAAAAACCTAATACATCACATCAACGTTGCCTAGTCATAAAAGGTTGACAGATATATATATATATATATATAATATATACACATATATATACACACACACATATATATATACACATATACATATACATATATATATATATATATATATATATATATATATATATATATATATAATATAATATAGTCATTTTACCATCCTTTATAACCCCCCGGCTTCTTTACAAAAGTCAGTATTCTTTCTGCTCTTCATCCACTTCTCCATCAGTTTTATTTCTATTTGTCATTCAGATAATTTTATTTACCGTCTTTTCTCCTGATAAAGCTCAAAACCTATGCTCAAATCTGTTCACTATCACATTCCTGTGGGTCACTGTGTTACTACTACAATATTTCTCAGAGAAATTGTACTGTCGCCCCTCTTACCTTTAATTTATCAAAGACCTTTTTAAAGTGAACAATCTGTCTATACATCTCTATACCTGAGAATCCGCCTGCTACCACCTAGTCGAGATGTTCATGTTCCTCAGTCTGACTCATAAACTTCTACAACAATCGTGGACTTTTCTCAAATTTTCAGTCTGCTGAGCACCACCTCTCCTCCTCCAAATCTCAACCCTCACTGAAGCTCAGGTTCCTGCGATGACAGTCAGTAACATCATTTCTGTACCCTCTTATATTCACTATACTTAGATTCATTCCAAAGGTGTATGATACGTATATGTATGCAATGACCTAACTTGTTCACGTATTCCCGAACCCCGAATTCTATACCCTCTGACTACGGCATACTATTCATTACACAGGTCAACAAAAAGTTTTTTTTGTTTCGTTGCCAAGGAAATTCGTACGAATTTAGGGTATTTTGGGGTTGCTGAATTCCAAAATGAAAGTAGTTTTTCCGAATTGGCTCTAGTTCTTGAGATAATGAATACCCTCAATTAATAGGAAACGTAACCATAACGCGTGCATATGGGAAACTACCGGAACATTCTAGATGGTGAGACACGCGAATATTCTTAGTGTTTACTCCGCGATCATTCTAGAATATTCCCCCTCCGTATATAAGTCATCGGCCACCCAACCAGTAGTCAGTTGACAGTGTGGTTAATGTGAAAGGTTTCAATCGATACAAGAAACTCAAGTGGGATTATCCCAATTTGGAATCAGCAAGGCGACCTGTGTCACACAGCGAAGACGTTCCCATACCAGTGTTTACCACACTGCCCGACCTTCCGTTGTCAGAATTTGAAGAAATTCAGGACTTAGGTGGTAGTAGTGGAAGTGACTATGAAGGAAGCATTTCAACACCTCAGCAGTTCTCCCAAGACGAACTCAATGATCTGATACGGGACCTCAGTCTGTCAAAGTCTGCTTCAAATACATTTGTAGATCGTTCCCTGGACTAAGTATGGAAAAACTAAAAGCTGGAAACTTTGATGGCCCTCAAATCCGTACACTTATCAAGGATTCTAATTTCACAAAATTTATGAATGGTGTTGAAGCTTCTGCCTGGTGCAGTTATGTCTCAGTTGTCAAGAACTTCTTGGGTAACCACAAAGCAGACAATTATGAAGAACTGGTGCAAAACATGCTCACAAACTTTGAAAAGTTGGGTACTAATATGAGCATAAAGGTACACTTTCTCCACAGCCACTTACACAGATTTCCGGATAATCTTGGTGATTTTAGCGAGAAACAAGGGGAGAGGTTTCATCAAGATATCAGGGTGATGGAGGAAAGGTATCAAGGCAGATGGGACAGACACATGATGGCAGACTATTGCTGGAACCTCCAACGTGATTGTCCTGATAACCCACATAAAAGAGAATCGTACAAACAGAGATTTACTATACATTAATTGTAATTATGCGAATCAGCTTACTGTGTTTATCTGTTATTATACCGAATAAAATGCCATTATGTATTTCATGTGTTTACTTTTGTATGATTTGAGACAATTTCAATGCGATTGTAAGTAGGCTCCGCCTGAACATTAATTTTTTGCATTTTTACGTGTTTCAATGGGGTACCAATTATCTCATAAATTAGAGCCAATCTAGCAAAACCGATGTCATATTCGGAATCAGCACCACAAAGTTACCCCAAAATCACTCTAATATGATTGGCAATAAAATGAGTGTTGACCAGTGTTATCAAACTAAATACACCTGCGCTGTTTCCCTTTCTCCTAATTCTACTGTCTATCTAAAATTCTTTAACTACCTCACTTCCAAAGTGGAATACATTCTATTCCACTCTCCATTGCTGAAATTTTCATTTTAGGAGATTTCAATGTTCACCAAAACCTTTGGCTTTCCTGAATGACCATGAGCTAATTGTTCTATTTCATCACACTCCTTCAGGCATCTAGCTAAGAACCTCTTCAACAACTCTACCTCCTCTTCTTTCCCTCCTCTATTCCACCCCCGACGGCTCAGCAGCCGGATCTTCTCCTGACAACGCTATACTCTTCGCCCAAACTTTCGCTTCCACCTCAACCATGGATGATTCCGAAGCTGTTCCTCCATCTCCTCCCTCTGACTACTATGTCTGAAATTAGAATCGCTTCCAAAAATGTTCTTTCTGTCCCATCTGGGGACCATCTCTAGGACGGTGTATGGACCTGATGGGGTTCCTCCTGTTGTTCTTGCGCTTCAATGCTAACATCCCGACAGGCAAACGCCTACGTTTTTGTTTATCATCTTGTACTTTACCTCCCTGCTAAAAGTTTTCTTTCATTCAACCTGTCCCAGGAGGAATAACCGCCCTAAGCCCTTCAGTCAAAATGTTTTGACTTCTTGCCTTTCTAATATTTTTTTAAACTATCCTTAATAGGAAGAATCTTAAGCACCTCTCTTCACACAATCTTCTTTCATATCGTCAGTACGGGGACCAAGGGTACTTCTATCGACGATCTTCTTGCATATCGCCCTGAATCATAGTCTTCCTCCTTTCAGGATTTCGGTGAAACTCCTCCTATTGCGCTAGACATATCGAAAACTTTTGATAGAGTATGGTACAAATTTTAAATACCCAAAATGCCAACCTGTGGATTTTATCCCACTAACTGTGTCTTCACCTCTAATTCTCCCTCTTGCCGTCCTATAGCAGCGATTGTAGATGATCTCTGTTCTTCACCTAAAGCTATCAACAGAGGTGTTCCTCAGGGACTCTGTTCTGTCAGCCAATCTTTTCCTTTTATTTATTAATGAATTTTTAATTCGTCCCTTCCTCTCCTACTCACTCCTATGCCTATGACCCCACACTTTATTTCTCAGCCCGCTCCCCAGAGCTTCCTTCTCAGCAGTCACACTATGACCCGTGTAGGATGACTATGGAACACCTGACTTCTGAGCCTTCTGTTATCTCTGATTGGGTCAGAGAATACATTGTGACTTTCATTGGATCAAAACTCGGTTCCTCCGCCTATCTATTCATCACATTCTTCAACACGACTATAGCCTTGTCTTCAACAATATACACCTCAGTCTTTCCCCTTCTTTTATCACCCCGACATTTTCTTTCTCGTGATCTTTCCTGTAAAGATCGCATATACTCTCTCTCCAAAACATCTTCTAAGAGGCTAGGTGCAATGTACTGCCTATACAGTTTCTTAGCCCTCGTTCAGTTGGTGCCTCTGTGCAAGACCTTATCCGTCTCTGTCTGGAATACGCTTGGAGGGCGTTTTCGTAGGCAATCGCACAAGTCTTCTCCTTCCTACATAAAAACAAAAAAACAAAAGAGTATTTTAAAGCACTTACTCGCGTGAATGTAATTCTTTCCACATATTATGCATTCATCACCTTTACATGTAAATACTTCAACAGCACGGTGCTGGGGATAATACCTTTGCTTTATTCCATAGGCTTTCCTATATTCCTCAAACTCTTGAAGAAGTTTTGATGTTTCTTGATAAAAATATCTTAACTAGTCAAAATGTTTTGAAGGCATAATACATTTGGGAAAAAAAAAAATATATATATATATATATATATATATATATATATATGATTGTGTGTTTTGCTGTTGTGGCGGTTACACGTGTTTCGATCGAAGTCCGAATAAAAGCGATATTACAGTAAAAATCCTGCAGTTAATCAGTTTTAAACGGTGCCGATATTGTGAGTTAATTGATAGTGCATAGCGGTATTTCTTTTTAAAAAAGTAAAAATCGCGGCGTATAGCAAAAAAGTGAATAAAATCAAAGTGATTTAATATATACAGCATTTGTTTTTGTTATTTTTCCGAGTCTCTTTGTGAGGAAAGTTTTGTTTTTTGAAGTGCCCGCAAATATCCCCCCATTATCCCCCGCAGCCACGGTCGAGAGGACCAATCAGTGAGAAGTATACAGCGTGCCACATCCCCTACCCTGGAGTAACGGAAAATTCTTTCCCTCACACAGCTTGAGTCATCCCCCACCCAATACCTCCCATAATACCCCCTTTTTGAGTCACTTCACCAACATGGAAATTAATGCATACATGCAACTCTGTGGAATTTGTACAACTGCAACAGCTGAGACAGAGGCGATCAGGTGCGATTTTTGTCAGCTACTTTTTGATTTTAAATGCCTAGAATGGGGAGATGAAAAAATCTCCCTTATAACGAACGCAAAGCAGTTTAATGGAATAGAATTTTTATGCGAGAACTGCTTGACCGAATTAAACTCTTTTACGGTATTTAAAGCAGAAAGAGACTACGAGAAGAGAATGAAAGAGGAAAGTGGAAACAAAGAACAGTGGAAAACGGAAGAAACGGAGAAAGGCGAAATAGAAAGAATTCAAATACCGTCACAAAATGAGGCCGAAAACACACAGGCGACAAAGAGTGTAAAGACAACACACAGCATAAGGGCAACGAAGGACACAAACACAACTAGCACAAATAGCACAAATAGGACAAGACAAGAGGGCAGTCAAGTAAACGAAGTAAAACTGTCCCCCAATAAGGCGCAAAAAACAAAAGCCAAGAGTAAATATGGGGAAGGAATTATATGCAGGTATTATATAAAAGAAAATTGCAGATTTAAAAGAGGACAATGTATATATGAACATCCCCCAATATGCAATTTCTTCTATAATAATGGTCGTTGTAAATTTGGAGACGGATGTAAATTCTACCACCCGGACATTTGCAGAACTTACGCAAAATACGGAACCTGCAAATTCGGGAATAAATGCTACTATCATCTCCCGACGGACTCAACGAACAAAGGAAAAAGTTTAAATGACAATAGGAATAAAAATAACAAGAGGAACAACAATAGGAACACAATAAGCGAACAAGAAAATTTTTTCAACATCTCAGACACCTTACGAATGCTAAATGTCATCCACATGCAGTTGACACAGCTGGAAACCCCCGAGCCAAATCGCTACCGGGCAAGAAGCTACCAATACAAGTAGGAGGAAACGGATCTCTTTCGGAGGATCATAGAGCAACGAATCAAGCGATATCGAAGGAAAACGAACTTGAAATGCACAAGGGGCAACGAAAAACAGAGAACATAAAAATTGTCCTGGCTAATATTCAAGGAATAAGACCAAACCAATCACTCAGTAAGATTTCGTACCTGAAAGGATTTATGGACGAAACAAGGGCGGACATCGCATGCCTCACAGAAACTCATCTTAAAGATTGCCAAGGAAATTGTGAAAACTGCGAACATTGTATTGATAAGAAAGAGATAAATATAGAGAGCTTCAACTTACTAAGAGCTGATAGAACGACGAGACGGAAAGGTGGCTGTGCTATATATGTACAGGAAGGTCATATGACAGAGACGATAATAAGTAAATCAAACAGCTATGTGGAACTCCTAGCAGTGAAAATAGAAAAACTAAACTTGATAGTAATAGTCATCTATAGACCTCCAAGCACCCCAACCGAAAAATTCTCGGAGGCCATTGATGACATTAGAAAGCTAATAAAGGCCATAAACCCTCCATCCCCCAATATAATGATCTGCGGAGACTTTAACTTCCCATTTATAAAATACAAAAAGGTGAATAGGAATATATATATTCACCAGGACAAGGGGGCACAAGAGAAGATCAGGAACAAGCAAAAATGTTGATGGCTCTCACAAACGAGTTTATGCTGACACAGGAGATAACAGAAAATACCAGAAAAAATAACTGCCTGGATCTGGTATTCACGAATAACACGAACTTGATTGCTGATATAAAAATAACCCCAACCATTATCTCAAACCACAACTTAATCGAGATATCAACAAATATGATGGCAGCATTAGAAGACAATACACATATTGTGGAAAGAAGTAAATTCGGGGCCTTTAACTTAAACTCGAAGACTATAAATTGGGAAGCAATCAGATCGCACATGGCCCAAATAGAATGGAGAACAATTTTCGAGAATAAAACAACGGAAGAAATGCTAACAACTTTGGAGGAAAAAACGCTGAGAATTTTAGAAAAATATGCTCCGAAATCACAGCCAAAAGGAAAGAGGAGCTGGCTAGAAAGGCAAAAGAGAAGACTATTCCGCAAAAGAAAGAGAGTGGAGGCGAAGTTAGGAAACTGCGGAGATAATGGCAGGAAAATAATAAAAGAAAAATTGGAGGGTATCGATAGGGAAATACAAGCCGCTATTGGGCCCTTAAGGACGGGAAATAATGAACTCACCGACGATCCAAAAGAAATATCTGATACATTGAGAGCTCAGTATGAATCAGTTTTCAGTACCCCAAAAAGTGACAAAGCGATACCTGACATAAATGCACTCTTTGAAGAGGAATTGCAAGGAGATTATATAACAGACTGAGTTTACACCAGAAGATGTAGCGAGAGCTATAGAACAAATGAAACTACATTCAGCTGCAGGTCCGGACAATTGGAACACATTATTGATTAAAAACTGTAAAAATGAAATAGCTACACCTTTATACTGGATATGGAGAAGATCCCTAGACACTGGGGAAATACCGAGCATCTTGAAAAGAGCAAACATTGTCCCTATATATAAAGGAGGGGACAGATCTCAAGCAAAGAACTATAGACCAGTGTCATTGACGTCCCACCTCACCAAAGTATTTGAAAGAATAGTTAGAGAGAAAATTTATGATTTCCTGGAGACACGGGAAAGATTCAATGAAAATCAGCATGGATTCCGATCAGGTAGATCATGCCTATCGCAACTAATAGAGCACTACAACAATATCTTAGATGCATTGGAAGGCAATGACAACTACGATGTTATATACACAGATTTTGCTAAAGCTTTCAATAAATGTGACCATGGTATAATAGGACATAAAATTAAAGACATGGGAATAACAGGCAAAGTGGGAAAATGGATCTACAACTTCCTTAGTGATCGTCTGCAGGTCGTCAAAATTCAAGGTATATCATCATCAGAATCGGAAGTGCGCAGCTCAGTACCACAAGGGACAGTACTGGCCCCACTCCTGTTCATTATCATGCTAACAGACATAGACAGCGGAGTAAACAGCAACAGTATAGTAATATCCTTTGCAGACGATACAAAGATCAGCAGAAAAATCAGCGATGTACATGACGTGGAGGCCTTGCAAAGGGACACGAACAAAATATACAAATGGTCAGAAGACAACATGTCATTCAACGCCGAGAAATTTCAACTCTTGAGATATGGTAGAAAAGAAAAACTTAAACAGACTGCATATTATGCTCCAGATAGACAGGAAATTCAGAGAAGCATGAAAGCGATTGATCTCGGGATAATAATGACAGATGATGCGAAATTCGAAACACAAAATCAGATAGCGATAAATAAAGCAAAAAGAGTCGCCTGACAGGTTCTAAGAACGTTCAAGAGAAGGGACAGGACAGTAATGATTCCCCTGCTAAAAACACTGATTATACCAAAACTTGAATACTGCTCAGTTTTGACGTCCCCATATAAAAAGGAAGAAACTAATAAACTAGAAGAAACGCAAAGGCATTTCACAGCCAAGATTGATGGCTGCAAAGAACTCAACTACTGGGAAAGACTACGTAAACTAAATCTGTACTCACTGGAAAGAAGAGAGAGGTACATCATAATCTACATATGGAAAATGATCGAAAAACTGGTACCAAACCTAAAACTAAACCCAATTACCATTCAAATAACACTGGAAAATAGGAAAGGCAGAATGTGTAGTGTTCCCAAATTAAAAGTACGACAAGGGACCTCCTCAACCCTGAAGGAAAATAGCTTGGTTGTCAGGGGGCCAAGACTTTTCAACCAGCTTCCTAAGGACCTCAGAAACGTAACGGGGGTCAAAGTTGAAGTCTTCAAGAAAAGACTGGATGCCTGGCTTAGGACAGTACCAGATGAGCCGGGCGTGCCTGGCTATGTACGGTGGAGAGCGCAAGAAAGTAACTCGCTCCTCCACCAGGCCAGACCTAGAGGCGGGGCCACCAGCTTGACCTCCGTGTGAAGAGAGACCAACACACGAAACAACATAAGGTTCATAAGGTAAGGTGTATATATATATATATATATATATATATGATGAATAAAACCACGAAGGAAAGGAAACACAGAATGGTGCTCAAGCGCTTTCGTCTAATGACATCCTCAGGAACACTGAAGTACATAAAGGGTTACAGCCTATATATAGGTTACAGAAAAAAATAAAAAATATACACATATATATATATATATATATATATATATAATATATATATATATATATATATATATAAACGGAGAGATAAAAAATTATTAAACATACATTAAAGGATTGTGGAAGGACCATACAAATTTGTAAGGAAAAACTACCGATTTTTAGCAGAAGATTAGCACAAGATCAAATGAATTGTTTCCAACCAATGTTATAGGAAAAAAAATAAATAAAAAAATACAAATTTATACTGGAAATCTGCCCGGGTTTTAGCAATTTGCCCTTCTTGTTTAGGTTCGATGTATATAAAAATAAATTTTAAAAAAATACAAGTTATTTGAGTAGCATACAAGTTTACCAAAGATTTAGCGTTCTACCCTTCTTATCCAAATCTGTTCGGAAGGAATTCAAAACAACAGGATCGAGTTGAAAAAGACCTTTGCTTATGGTGAAGTTATTTGTAAGTTGGATAATGGCAGACTCAAGAATATTTCTATTAACAATGTTGCTAGAGTGAAATAAAACTGAAGCATTATTCCAATCAATACAGTGGGATAACTCTGACAAATGGACAAAAAGGGCACTGGATGACTGTCCTGTTCTAACGGAATATTGATGCTGTTTTATACGTGTGTGCAAATCCTTTCCCGTCTGACCTATGTAAAAGGAATCACATTGTTTACAACCAATTTTATAGATAATGCCTGAATTATTGGTAGGGCTATTTTTACTGATATTTTTCACAATATTGTTATATGAAAATACTACATTAATATCCAAAAGTTTAAGTACATTAGCAATGCCTAAAAAGCCCGGGAAAAATGGAAGTACTAAAATATTTTTTGACAAAGTATGATTGTTATTATTCACACGATAGAAAGATCAGTTTTGACGTTTCTTCATTGTTTACAAAAGTGCCGAGTGACGATATGCTTGACTTTCTCTCCCGAGAATTACATAAGTATGACCTGCCACTACCTTCACACATTGTTTTGGAACTTATGAAGCTTTGCATCAAAGAGTGTAAATTCACTTTCAATAACGAGTATTATCAACAAGTTTTTGGGATGGCCATGGGCAACCCCTTGTCGCCCCTCCTCTCCAATATTTATATTGAGTTTTTCGAAATTACTTACATTCCGAGAATCCTGGGGGTTGGCATCCCTTGGTTGCGGTACGTCGACGATATTTTGTGTATCTGGCCCATGAATCGTGACCTGGATAACTTCCTCCTTCAGTTAAATGATCAAGTCCCCTCCATTAAATTTACTTTAGAAGTGGAACAAGACAACTCAATCCCATTTTGGATGTGCGTGTACATAGGGAAAGCCCAGGTTTTAAGTTTAGATCTATCGGAAAAAAACAAACAATTTGTCCTACGTACATTTTTACTCGGGACATGACACCCCCACTAAGAAGGCCATTTTTTCTTCAATGTTTCTCCGCGCCCTTAGGATCGCCAGTCCGGAATACATCGATGCCGAATTGGAAAAAATCAACGGTATTGGAAGTGATCTGTGTTATCCATCTGCGTTTATGGAATCTTGTCTCAACAAGGCAAAACGAACTTTCTATCGTGTGAATAATAACACTCATACTTTGTCAAAAAATATTTTAGTACTTCCATTTTTCCCGGGCTTTTTAGGCATTGCTAATGTACTTAAACTTTTGGATATTAATGTAGTATTTTCATATAACAATATTGTGAAAAATATCATAGTAAAAAATAGACCTACCAATAATTCAGGCATTATCTATAAAATTTGTTGTAAACAATGTGATTCCGTTTACATAGGTCAGACGGGAAAGGATTTGCACACACGTATAAAACAGCATCAATATTCCGTTAGAACAGTACAGTCGTCCAGTGCCCTTTTTGTCCATTTGTCAGAGTTATCCCACTGTATTGATTGGAATAATGCTTCAGTTTTATTTCACTCCAGCAACATTGTTAATAGAAATATTCTTGAGTCTGCCATTATCCAACTTACAAATAACTTCAACATAAGCAAAGGTCTTTTTCAACTCGATCCTGTTGTTTTGAATTCCTTCAGAACAGATTTGGTTAAGAAGGGTAGAACGCTAAATCTTTGGTAAACTTGTATGCTACTCAAATAACTTGTATTTTTTTTAAATTTATTTTTATACATCGAACCTAAACAAGAAGGGCAAAGTGCTAAAACCCGGGCAGATTTCCAGTATAAATTTTTTTTTTTTTTTTCTATAACATTGGTTGGAAACAATTCATTTGATCTTGTGCTATTCTTCTGCTAAAAATCGGTAGTTTTTCCTTACAAATTTGTATGCTCCTCCCACAATCCTTTAATATTTAATAATTTTTTATCTCTCCGTTTATTGTATATATACATATATATATGTATATATATATGTGTGTATAGTTTTTTTTTTTTCTCTAACCTATATATAGGCTGTAACCCTTTATGTACTTCAGTGTTCCTGAGGATGTCATTAGACGAAAGCGCTTGAGCACCATTCTGTGTTTCCTTTCCTTCGTGGTTTTATTCATCATAAATATTTTTCACGTGTTACTTTCGTGAAATAATTTTCATATATATATATATACTGTATATATAAGATCATGTACAGAATTTGAAAATGATGCAGCTTTTTCATCAATAAATCTACAGGCCTTAATAAATCTACTAAGCATAAACATAGCTTTGATAAACCTTGTGGAGCTATTTATAATACATGTTGATTGGTTTGTAAACTTGATTTTTCTCGAGAATCTAACTATTGTATATTATGTTTTAAGAAGCTCGTATTCAGCGTTTTTCTCTTCTTTTCCAGGGCATCGTGTGACGAGCCGTTTAAAAGACCCCGAAATGCATTACCACCAACATGCTCAAGTGGCGGTAAGTGGGATCGAAAGAATAAACAGGAACCCTTTGACTCAACTGTTGAGGTAGCCCCTCAAGCAACCATCCAAGACCTCTACACCTCTGCAGGCATTAAAAGATCTAGGCCTGTTGAAGATCAATCTCCTGCCACATACGGTATGGAAGCTAAACGAACAAGGTACAGCATATCGTTCAGCTCTAAGGACCAATATCCATTGCCGACAAACTCATTGTCGGGGGAGCCAGATGAACAATGTCCTGAAAACCTCCAGCCTTACATGTCGCCTGCAACATTCCAAGCCCCTTCAAGGGCTACCGCTAGACATACAGAGAGAATGAGCTATCATTCATCCAACGTGTATCTCTTACCTTAATGCAAAATGCGAGTAATACCCATACACTTTCTAGAAGTCGCTACAACGTCAGAATTGACCCCTGAGTCGCATATTCGAAAGGCTTCGAACAACGACTCTCCAACGTAGTTCGATGTGTCATCGCATATGCTCTTCAGAACAATAATGATCGGGAGACCCGAGTAAGGTTGGCATTTGGGATTGAGCCAAAGAGTGAGGATAGCGATCAGTTCTGGATAGTAATACCTTACAGAAACCTGGTGGCAGAAGATGTTGACTACATCCTTTCACGTTTTGCTCCACTGCCTACGGTAGTGGAGCGTGCCCGTAAACTATCTGTAGACTGTAAACTCGAGTTTGACTGTGCTATGGGTCCTGAAGAACTGAGAAGGGTAGAACAGAAAATGAATGTTCGTAGAGTTGTATTTGGAATGGATGATCGTCGTAGGACTGTGTATGTTTTTAAAAGCAGTGTGAGAGATCGTACAAGGCCCCTACTTATTTTAGGACTGTCAGGGACAACGTATCTCCCCATCCGTAATATAAAGGACCTTTACGCGAGTTGTGATAAAAGTCGAAAATATGGGCGACATCATGATCTGTGTAAGGGTTGTCTCGAGTTTGCGGATGATATAGTGAAACATTGTAAAGATTTCCACATGGTATGTGTGCAGTGTCAAAGCCCCAAATGCGAGTCGTGTAGTTGAAGCTAAGAAGAGGGAATGTAGTGTATGTAAGCGCATGTTTTTCAATAATAACTGTTTTGAACTCCATAAATCAATTGGCACGTGCAGGAAAATGAGAATCTGTGAGTGTGGTATGTTTCACACCTTGAATGGTAGCGGCGAGTTCGGACATAGTTGTGACGAAATTCACTGTCCTACATGCCATGAGAAATATAAGGCGGATGGTGTAAAGCATGTGTTATATGAAAGACGCTAAGCCTAAAAATATACATTGCATAACTGTGTATTACGATATAGAAACATACACGAACGCTGAGACCAAAGAGGTTACCCCACATCTACTTGTGAGTCAGACTATTTGCGATGAGTGTATGGAGATCGAGTGTGATGAGTGTCACAAATGTGGTAAACGGACAAACATTTTTAAGGTGTCTGCAGGAGATTCCCGTGTGAAACTCTTTGTGTCCTATATTGTCAAGCTAGCGGACAAGTTCAAAAAAATGACTGTGTATATTCTCTCCCATAACGGGGCAAAATTTGACACACAGTTCCTTTATAAGGAGTTACTTGAGCACGAGTCCTCTGAGATATTTACAGGTGATCCCTTGAAAAGAGGTAACAAACTAATACAGATGCAGATAAGAGGTAATGTACAGTTTAAAGACACTTTATTATTCACACCTTGTAAATTAGCAAAGCTACCCAAGGTAATGGGTGTAGCTGCTGAAGTTTCAAAAGGATATTTCCCTTACACATTCCTCACTAGCGAAACTTTAAATTATGTAGGACTACCTCCACCCAAACATTACTTTAACTACACCAACATGGATGATAGTGAGCGTGAAGATTTTGACCGATACTACAACAGTTTTAATGAACGTAATCCTTATAATATAGCTGATGAATGTGAGCGTTATTGCGTGAATGATGTGCGCGTGCTTAGAGTATGTTTCCAGGCCTTTAGAAGGATATACATAACCCGTTTCAAATGCGATCCGCTGTAAGTCGCAACCACCATCGCCTCATTATGTTTTACGGTGTTCAAAAATAACTTCATGCCTAAAGATACGTTAGCCATTATCCACAGAAACAACCCCCGCAGTTATGGGCACAAGGCTATTTACTGGCTCATACACCTACAGCAGCAGACAGGTGTATACATAAAGCATGCCCGCAACATGGGGGAAGTACCCATTAAGGTTAATGGCCTTGTTTTTTGGGTTGATGGTCTAAGTGAAAACCGTGCCACTGGCGAGAAGACTATGTACTCCTTTAACGGTTGCTGGTGGCATGGATGCCCACGCCCTGAGTGTGGAATCGCAGGAGATATCCACGGTAGATCTCCTGCCGACTGTCTTGCTTGGACGCGCACCCGCGATCAACTTATAGGCTCCCAGTTCACTCACAAAGTCTTGTGGGAGCATGAGTATGATGCACGGATGGAAACAGATGCCCTGTACCGCGAAGAAATAAGGGCCATCAAACGTTCAATGGTGGTAGACCCCTCAAATGCGGTGACAGCTTGTTCGGTGGGCGTACAAATCCCTTCAAGCTATACTTTCCACCTACGGAGGGTGTGAAGCTCCATTACTACGACTTCTGCTCTTTATATCCCTACGTGATGAAGAACAATCCGTACCCCGTAGGTGCGCCTGAAAAACTAGTTGGCTCGCCATACCAACCATCGAGGAGTTCTCAGCTAACTTGAGTGAGCGCTACTTTGGACTCTCTTTCGTAGACATGCTCCCCCCTCGCGATTTATGTATGCCTAGCTTGCCTGTTGTTATAGACCACAAACTCATGTTCCCTCTGTGTGTGAAGTGTGCAGAAGAGAGCAATGGCGATTGTGAACATACACCCCACCAGCGTAAGATCAGGGGTGTATACACAAGCCCTGAACTGGACCTAGCCGTTCGCCATGGCTACAATATATTGAAGATATATGAGGTGTGGAGGTTTCAGAAGCTACCCAACCTTTTTAAACCATATATAAACACTTTTTTGAAAGATAAGGTTGATGCGTCAGGCTACCCTCGAGGGGTTGATACCGAAGATGAAAAGTCGGCCTATATACAGCGTTACCGTGACCGTGAAGGTATACAGCTTGACAGCACCCAAATTGTAAAGAACTCTGGCAAGCGCTTTAGTGCAAAGTTGTGCCTAAACAGTCTTTGTGGAAAATTTGCCCAGAATACAGCCAAGGGTAATGTACATTTAGCTCAAAGTTGTAGCGAAGTCTGGGATTATGCCAACGGTCCCGATAAAGAGGTCATAGAAATCGTGAATGTAGGTAATACTTACATAATAAGGTACAACCGAACCGAATTGGCCACAGACACCTCAAGGGTTACAGACATACCTGTAGCCAGCTTCACAACGGCATACGCACGTATCAAACTTTGGGGCCTATTGCATTCTCTTGGACGGAGGGTATTGTACGCTGATACAGATAGTGTGATATTCACAGAGAGGGCGGGTGAATACATGCCTCCTATTGGTGAATTCCTCGGTGAGTTGACTGATGAGATCAAGGATGAGTATGGAGACATCGCATACGCCGACTCTTTTGTCTCAACAGGACCAAAAACTTATGGGGTACGGGTGAGTAGGGGGGGATATGAAATATATCGTCAAGGCGAAGGGCATCACGCTTAACCAGGCGAATCGGCGGGCCGTTAACTTTGACTCGATGAAGGAGCTAGTGAGCTTAGATGGTAATGACCGACCCCCCCACCTGGTTGTGGGAACTCACAATTTTCGGGCGCAGAAGCTTGGAGGCGTGAAGGAGCTTAGGGGTACAAAGGTGTGCCGTAACACCTATAGGAAATGTTACCAGGTACCTGGTACCTATGATACCGTGCCCTTTGGGTACTGTATCGATTAGATGCTTACCCTGTAATGCTTATCCGTATTTAAACTATGTATATGCCTGTTACACCTTTCTATTATATGTTCTTTGTACCACTGTTTGCCATGCACGTTTAACCATTTTCTCTGTATAATATTTGTACTGATAATTATAAATTTCTTGTTTTGTATTAGATTGCTTTTCATTCTAACAACCTTCATTATATTAGTTATGAGAAATAAAAGTTGTATATTTACATACCTGTCATTAATAATGCACGGTATTTTTCTCCACAGCTTATTAATGACGTAAACTTGGTCTCAGTATTAATTCCTTTGTGTACTAGCGATTCCACATGGCACCATCATCAAAAAGTATATGTATTTTCTTCAGACTAGATTAAATGGTTGCTTATGGCAGCTGAGTATAAAAATTAGTTGTATAGCAACATCTGGTAGTTTTGGACATTGTCCTGAACATTTAGAGCCCAAAAAGAGGTGCAGAAACTATATGAAGTGGTACTCTCGTCTATAATGCAGAAAGTGTGATACCCGATTACGTTTAACAAACGCCAAAACTACCTTAATGAATTGAGGCACTATGGTACATCCTTGTGTTTAGCAAAGGCCAAATATTGTTATTTGTGCCATTCAAAGTACCAAAGTTATGTTAGTGTCTCTTATTACATGATAGCATCAATGGAACCATATAACTTCTAGTATAATTAATTATTTCTCAGCAAAGTTTCGTTTCCATACCTATTTTAACATGTTTAATTGGTAAAAACGTTTTTTTTAGTTCGAAACAATAATTTGGGATAGAAAGGGTTCATATTGCAGACACCATCATTGCTCTGTGCAATACATATCATTCAAATAAGTGCCTACAGATCCGTATAAGCGCATGATGTTTTCCACATTCGGTAGTAATGACGCTGAGACATCCAATATTATTTTAAGACATTTATAATCAAGGTTTTAATCTTCCTGCAAGCGTTTGAAGACCTTGTTAAGTATACATTCGCTTAGTATGAAAAGTTAAAATATCCCTACATGAATAAGATGGTTGCTTATCTTCTCATAGTCAAATTTCAGTTGAAGCCTATACATGTGCAGATGTGTCGCGTGTTGAAATCTTCTAGCTCATTACAATGTCGCTCTTTACTGAGGTTACTGCACAAACGAAAACAAATGATAAGAATATGTAATATTACAATGGGCAGAAAAGGCTACAAACAACAACTTATACAATAATGTTTGTTTAGGAAGCTCTGGTAAAAGATGTACGGAAATTAAGACTGTAAATAAAAGATTTAAAGCATAGCATAGGAGAGAGAGATTGGGAAGAAATAGAGATCTTAAAAGATAAAGCGAAAGTTTAAGGGTAAAGAGATCTGGTTCCGAGTGAAATTCGACAATACTTTTATGCGGTATAAATGTTTCTAGCGGGGATTTAACACAAAATAAGCAGCTGGCCTCTTTAAAAGGATCCGATTGAATTACTTTGAAGTACGTTAGTGACATTCCATCCCACAATTTAACTATACACCTGAATGACATACGTTTAGCTTCATCAGAATTAATGTGATTACCAATAATTTGAGAGCAATATTCTGAGTGCCCCTACATTTCTGCAATCAAAATGTTTTTAAGCATCATGATTGTCAAGCATTAATTGTTCATAGGTAAACAGTTTTTAAAACATGAGCTATAGATGATGTGAAAACCTAGTGAAGATGCTCTCTTAGATTATCTTAAGCGATGCTTCGGTCAGAACATCTAATCTTTTACGCATATTGCGTTCATCGTTCTCTATGTTTTTACCCCTTTATTGCGTATTTCTCTGTGATACATCAACTATATATTTGTCGTGGATAAAACATGGTGGTAGGACGCCTCAGTAAATATGTAAATAATCTGTTGCGGAACTCGATACTATTTTAATTTGATGGTACAGCTATTAACGTTATATATATATATATATATATATACATATACACACACATATATACACAGAATATCAGTCTGGTGTGTGAGAATGTTGTTCCTCGTGCAGCTAAAACTAACGGGGACCGCGAACACGTCGGTACAAAAAGTACTCGAATGTTTGTTTGTCTCATGAAAGACCTTGAAAGAACCCCACAGGAGAAATTTTCTTTTTTCTTTTTTTGAAGGAAGGTGAAGACGGATCCTTTTTTAATGTTTTCTTTTTTCTTTTTCTTTTTTTCTTTTAATTTTTTAAATTTTAATTTTTAAAAAAAATTTAATTGAATTTTTTTTGTAAATTTAATTTTTTTAATTTTGTTTTTTTTCTTTGAAGGAAGGTGAAGACGAATCCTTTTTTTTCCCAAGGAGGGGGAACCCCTCAAGGGCCAAATGCCCTTCATTAAGGACGGTGAGACCCCATAAATGGGTTAAGAACTTAAGTAAGGGGGTGCCCCTCATAACGAAGGCGAAGGCATTCAGGGGCCCCTCCAGGGGCAGGTTTTCAGAGCATCCCAAATTCCTCTACCATTTTGCCATCATACTACTCTCATCAAAGCCACAAAAGTTTCTAAATAGAGTGATTCATTAATTTATTATTATTTACTGACTTTTATTATAAAATCGAAAACTTGTGGGGAAAACCAAAGGTGTCTCTTTACTTATGTAAAATACTTTTAAACAAATGAAATAAATAAAATAAATAAAATAGACCGTCCTTTGTGAAAACCATGTCCATATTAAACTGGTAATTCCTTACATTTACCTGTTAAATTTATCTGCTATTTTATATGAATTGGCATAAACTGTACACACAATGAAGTGCCAACTGCCAACTTTATTTTATATGTCATCTGTTCAATCGTTACTCAAAAATTTTTCCCATCTTGGTTAAATGAGTAAAATAATATAAACAAGTGGGAAAAATATCTTATTTAGACACGAAATTCTATAAGTGAAGCTTCACTAAAGGTTTTGCGCATTTGAAATGAATTTTATAACAATTATTTAAATTGCAATGTATTCAGAAATAAATTGGTAACAAACCATTCAATTTGTTACAAAAATTCTCCTGCTAGACTTCAAGGATGTATAAAAAATATTATAAATATAGGTTATTATAAATCATAGACTATCATGCGTAAGAAGTTCTCATATCCATCGCTTTTTTCAGTCATAAATACTAATATAAAAAAATAAATTGTACGAGATAAAACTGCGCCAAGTTACTTAAGGATAATTTACATTATAACATTTGTATGAAGTGTAGACGAAACAGATACTTGGACCTATCTTGGTTATCCAAGTCAAAGAAATACACAATATTTTAATAAAAACTAGTAATGTTAAACAAATAGAAAAAGAAATGTTGGGACAAATCAAAATATCTAAAACATTTATCCGGTTGTAAAACTAGATGCTTAACGAAGCGTTGACTTCAATGTACAGCAAAATACTTAGTGAAAAATCTAGAAATTAATTGCTTGAAATCACTAGAAAGTTGGAACAAATTCATGGTTGATGAAATGTTTGGATCTCCATTAAAGTGTAGGGAAGAGTAGTGTGGCCGCAAAATGGACGAGTGCAGAGCAATTGCAAATGTTGTTCAATGTTGCAAGGGGGAGGGGAACTCCCCCAGCAAGCGGGGGTAGTCCGCCTAACCTCTTTGGGGGAAGAAGGTGGGACGGCCTCACCCCCCCAAAGGGGTATACCTAACCTAAGACAGATAGAGATGTTCGCTTGGCCCCAGCCAGACGCATTATAAGAATCCAGAGGACCAGCAACTGTTATATAGTGTTGGGAGTTGCCAGATACCACCATTTATTTTAATTATAAGGATAGTTGCCAGATACTACCATTTATTTTAATTAATTATTTATCTATATATTGATGAGCTGCCATTTACCACTATATATTTTAATTATTTATTCATTAAAGGCAAGAGAGATGCTCTCAATGCTTAGAGAGGGTTGCCACTATTCTATTTATTTATTTATTAAAGGTAAGAGCGAGGGAGACGTTCTCGGGGAAATCATAATACGTGTGTGTGTGTGTGTGTGTGTGTGTTGTAGAAGATCTATGACATGTAGATTGTATTTTAATAAGCTTCGAACGAATTAAAAGCGCACACAAACACACATACACTCCCCGCTATACGCCCATAGAACCCCTATTATCACACACACACACACATATATATATATATATATATATATATATATATATGTATATACGAGTCCAGATTATATATATATATATATATATATATATGCTGCAAACCCACAAGGAAAAAAAAAACGATTCCAAGGCCTTTCGTGTATTCAAAGCTACACCTCGTCAGGGAATGAAGATAAAAGGCGAGATGCCCATAAATATATACAACGTACAGGAAAAACAAAACAATTAGCACATACTTAACAAGGGTTAATGAGAGGCAAAAGAAATTTTAACATGATATCGTCAATTTTATACGTCCCCGCACTGTTATTGAAATTGTTTTTAAAATGAATAAATGCACATTCTAGAATATTTCTTTCTATTATATCTCTGTTTTTAACAAGCGCTTTAGAACTATCCCATTTGATGCTATGGTTATATCTATACATATGGTCAGAATAAAAATGCACATAAGAGTTATTATTAGTAGGCTTACGGTAGACTTCATATTTGAACTGATTAGAGCATCTCCAAATTTTTAGATCAAGAAAAGATAGGCTTCCATCATTTTCTTTTTCAACTGTAAACTTAATAGATGGGACTAAATTGTTGAGCCTACCAAGAAATAAGTCCACATCCAAATTATTAGGCCAAAGGCATAAAATATCATCTATATACCTGTACCAAACCAGGTTAAAATTAACAATCGTAGGCAAAATTCTACTTTCAAAATTCTACTTTAGTAATATTGTTAACTTGTCGTCCCAAGAACTAGACTTCAATACGAAATGTGCGTTAGGCTTTGAGTTAGGTTTCTCAGTCCCAAAAAAGCCCAGCAGTTTACTGATTGCTAAGTCTTTTATTAATTTTGAAAAACATAGTAATATTTCCGAAAATGAGGTGACTTTAGCCAAAGGTTGTGTGCATAGTGCTTTTAATACTAGGTTTGAATCGAATTATCCTTTGAGGTTTGAAAAAGCCCTAAAACCACTGAAAAATAATGATTCATTACATATTACTAAAGCGGACAAATCCAATTCGATCGTCATCATGGACAAAAACAGTTATGTTGAAAAGATGAATACGTTATTGAGTGATCGTGACACGTACAAACCTCTAAATAGAGACCCATTGGAGGATGTTAATAAAATGTTTAACAGAAAATTAAGAGAAATTTTAAAAAATAACTATAATGGGCTTTCACAGCAGTTTCTTAGTATCAATCCGTCACTACCATATCTGTACGGCTTAGTAAAAACACACAAAGTTAATAATCCCATGAGGCCTATTGTTAGCTCAGTGGGCTCCGTAACCTATAAGCTATCAAAATGGTTAGTTAGTTTATTAACGCCGTTAGTTGGCTCTATTTCTGAGTCACATATTGTAAATAGCATGATCTTATTGACAAACTGAAGTTCCCTAATGACCCTAATTTCAAATTGGTAAGCTTCGATGTATGCTCGCTATTCACAAAAGTCCCTGTTGATGACCGACTTGATTTTTTAAAAGATAAGATCTCTGAATATTCTTTCCCTGTTCAACACAACACTCTTATTGAGTTAATTAAGCTTTGTGTCAAAGAGTGTAAATTTCAGTTTGAAAATAAGTTTTATGCTATGTCGTTTGGATTGGCTATGGGAAATCCCCTTTCACCTGTACTAGCTAATTTATATATGGAATTTTTTGAAAGTAGAATTTTGCCTACGATTGTTAATTTTGACCTGGTTTGGTACAGGTATATAGATGATATTTTATGCCTTTGGCCTAATAATTTGGATGTGGACTTATTTCTTGGTAGGCTCAACAATTTAGTCCCATCTATTAAGTTTACAGTTGAAAAAGAAAATGATGGAAGCCTATCTTTTCTTGATCTAAAAATTTGGTGATGCTCTAATCAGTTCAAATATGAAGTCTACCGTAAGCCTACTAATAATAACTCTTATGTGCATTTTTATTCTGACCATCATCCTTCGATTAAATCCTCTATTTTCTCTGCTATGTTTCTTCGAGCATTGAGAGTTGTCAGTCCTGAATTTTTAGATTCCGAGTTATGCAATATCATGAATATTGGTACTAAATTGTTATCCTATTTCATTTTTAGATAACTGTCTAAGAAAGCCAAGAATAGGTATTATAATAATGTAATTGTAAAGGAATTTCAGCGTAAAAATATCCTTAGCCTACCTTACCATGTTAATTTTCAATACCTTCCAACTGTACTTAAAGCAATTGGCATTAATGTAATCTTTAAGTATAATAATACTGTTAAATCACGCCTAATAAAGAATAGCCCTGATAATGTTGTTGGTTGTGTGTATTCGATCGGATGTACACAATGTAACTCAGTATATATAGGCCAAACCGGTAAAACGTTAGATATTAGGGTAAAACAGCATAAATATGCTTGGAGAACAGCTAATACTTCCAATGCTTTATTTAACCATATGTATAGATGTAACCATAGCATCAAATGGGATAGTTCTAAAGCGCTTGTTAAAAACAGAGATATAATAGAAACAAATATTCTAGAATGTGCATTTATTCATTTTAAAAACAATTTCAATAACAGTGCGGGGACGTATAAAATTGACGATATCATGTTAAAATTTATTTTGCCTCTCATTAACCCTTGTTAAGTATGTGCTAATTGTTTTGTTTTTCCTGTACGTTGTACATATTTATGGGCATCTCGCTTTTTATCTTCATTCCCTGACGAGGTGTGGCTTTGAATACACGAAAGGCCTTGGAATCGTTTTTCTTTTTTCTTGTGGGTTTGCAGCATTCATTCATTTCACGTGTTTTATTGTGAAATTCATCCCATATATATATATATATATATATATATATATATATATATATATATATATATACATGCATGCAAAGCCCCAATAGCAAAATGTATACGAGCACAACCACCACCCACACAAGAAAAAACACCACATCACCACCAATCGTCTAAGTATACACTTTTAGGAGCTCATCCCATCAACATCACGTAACCGATATGAGGGCTACAACCAAGCGTCTAGAACCAAAGCCCCAATAGCAAAATATATACGAGCACAACCGCCACACAAGAAAAAACACATCACCACCAATCGTCTAAGTATAGACTTTTAGGAGCTCATCCCATCAAGAGCACAAGGTGAGATGGGGGCTATAACCAATCATCTAAGTATAGACTTTAAGGAACTCATCCCATTAACACCACGTAACCGATATGAGGGCTACAACCAAGCGCCTAGAACTTAAGACCTCTCAGCAGTATTACACAACCACCATCACAGCACCACAACCACCACTTTACTTACCAACTCCTGGTAGACTGACAAGGTCTCTAAATACGACCCAATAGACAGCGCTACTAAACATATACGTTTATGGGGCCAAGGGGTAGACCGACAAGGTCTCAAAAAAAGGCAACGCCAATAGTTTTTCTATTGAGTTTCTCATGGTATAATACCGCGAGGCCAATTTAACGTTTGGTGTGCGATCTTTTAAACAAAAAGCCGAATAAGATAAACTAAGTTTAATGCCAAAACAAATTTTCGCCATAATATACAATTTTATCCCTAAACTATAACATAAAAAGCATTAATATGATTTTTAAAAAATAGAAATTAAATTAAGTGTAACTATTTCATTTTTCCTCTTTGGCCAATTATTTTGTTTCAATACAAATTTATCTTTAATATACATTTTTATCTTAAACTATAACATAAAAAATATTAATATAATTTTATATTAAAAATAGATTGTTTCGGGATAACTATTTCATTTCTCGTCTTTTGCCCAAATAGATTCTATTTCGGGGTAACTTATTAATTTTTCCTTTTTTATCCAATTATTTTGTTTCAATACAAATTAATCTTTAAGACATAAATGTATCTTTAAACCTTATTACCCAAAATATTGGTGCTTTCCTGTAAACGGGAATACCCAACCGCCCGCCACCAACCTGTTTGTTATGTATTTTTGCTCTCGTCATTTTCGTTTAAACTAACGAAAATATCACAACTTAACCTAACCAACCATCAAGGGCGTACAGTTGACCTAACAGGGCATTCAATTGACCTAACCAGGCATTGAATTAACCTAACAGTTTAATATAACGGAAAATGCCCGGTTAGGTCAACTGAATGCCCAGTTAGGTTAATTGAATGCCCGGTTAGGTCAACTGTACGCCTTTGATATTTGTTAGGTTAAGTTTTGATATTTTCGTTAGTTTAAACGAAAATGACGAGAGCAAAAATACATCATAAACAGTTTGGTAGTCCCGATAATACGTAAGTATCGAATTTATTATTCATTTAAATGAAATTAGTTAATATGTAAGCGATAATCAGTTAGTAGCGGACCAAAATGTCTTTATGTCATCTAAAATCGCAGAAAAAACGTCGCTGCTTTCGGTACGTTGTCGCCACATGAATTCCGCAAGATACGAGTCCAGATGATGGCGGGCGGTTGGGTATTCCCGTTAACAGGAAAGCACCAAAATATTAATATACTGTAACTGCTGCATTATTTTAATACAATTTAAAACTAGCATTCACGATCATATTAAGTCTTACTGTTGAAGATATCCAGAAATAATGATGCAAAATTATTTTAAATGGGTATAGAATCTCCGAAGTATCTTAAACTTCGGTACAAAAAATATTAACATAACTTCATTTTAAAACTAGACTTTAAGTCTTAGTTGGGCATGCCCAATAAATATCGTTTTCTATGCGTATTTATAAAAATTGAATTTATGGTATAACTCATTTAATTGCACCCTCTACAATTGAATAAATGGATTTAATATAATTTACTCTAAATAATTTCTCTCTTCAACATTACTGCATCATATTTAATGTAATTTTAAACCAGCTTTTGGAACATATTAAATCTTACTATTCACGAATTAAAGTAAATTTTCTTCAGTACAATTCTTGAATTAAACACTGCCTTGAGGATTCGATTTTTAATACAGTGTATTGTCACAAACACATTTAAAAACGTAGAAGATTGGGGCCTCCTATCCAGCAATAAAGAATTATGAAATACTTCGATATATATATATATATATATATATATATATATATATATATATATATATATAGTGCTCAACCAAGTTGAAAACATGAGTATACTAGCATGAAGGTCTATTAATTCCTTTTTCATCGTATAGTTAAACGAATACATTCATTTCACCTGTTCAGTTTCTATTGTTTAAGGGTATAAGGTTCAAAATTGAGTGTCAAACGCGGATATTTTTAACCTTAAATATATTCCTATATATCTATCCATCTAACTAACTATCTATCTATCTATCTATCTGCCTGTCTATCCATCTATCTCTCTCTATCTATCTATCCATCTATCTGTCTACCTATCTATATATATATATATATTGGCTATGTGCAGTGGAGAGCGCAAGAGAGCAACTCGCTCGTCCACCAAGCAACTATGTGTGACGGAGAGCGCAAGAGAGCAACTCGCTCCTTCACAAAGCCAGGCCTAGAGGCGGAGCCACCAGCTTGACCTTCGTGTGAAGAGAGGACGATGCACGGAAACGCAACGAGGCACACACACACATTTTATTCTTGCAGTTATCTGTGATTCACTGTCGTCAATTGAATTAACCGTGACTTACTAATTGGCACCAATGTGCACTTATCCGTGAGCGTGACATGGAGTTAATCGTGATTTGGTGGTGTTTACATTCGCGGATCCCTCCCGCCATCCTACCACAGTGCGCCTCAGTCAGTGTCTCTCAGCGCTACGAAAGACAATATTAGCAACAATGCTAGCAGAGGGAAGGGTTACAACAGTGTTTTTCACAGGAATTGAGATTAGAGGGGGTGTTCGAATTTTTAATGGGGTGAGGGTCGAGGGTTGAGACGGTGAGGGCGAAGGTGGGCTTTATGGCAGCATAATAAAAACTGAAAAAAATGTTTCACGCCCATTTATTAGGTTTAACTAATCTTTTATAATCATCACACAAATTATTTTTTATTTATTTAACGTTTCTATGATCAATGTTACATGTCCCAAAAATGAAATGGTCTCGCGGACAGCAAATTACATTAGTTATTACGTCAGGAACCATTGTGTTACTTCTCCACTAAAAGTTGTGAATGTGCCAAACTTACGCAGTTACAATCTCATCAGATAAACTACAATACTTAACCAATAATATTACATAAAATATATCTTCAAAATTTTCTAGCGACATCCGGGGCCACATTTATAGTCCTACAAGGTGGCAAGCAGTGACCTTGAAGTAACGGTATACAAACACCCGAACGAGCGAGACCTTTAAACGTACAAACGAACGAACGAGTGAATTTTAATCCTCATAAATTCCACAAAATGATCTCCAAATAAGTTAAAATTAAGGTTTTCGGCCTGTTCTAAATTTTTTTCCACATTAGATAGTTTTATCTAGTTAAAGTTCTGTATAAACAAACTGCGTAGTCAAGTGAATTGTTAAATTATATTAACAAAACTAGATTATTCTGATATACGTAGAATTAAGATGTGTCGTAATATTATGTGGAATTTTTGTTGTTTCGATGCCGGAAATAGCGTTTGTATAAGTTTACGCTGTACGGTATTTCCTCGTACATTTCGTTTCGTATAATTAGAGACACTCATTAGCTTTGTAGTATTGCAATCAGATTACAGACTATAGTTCAAATTTTTAAAACTGTATCAATTCTTTTTCACACGCTTTAAATCAGTTACAAACGGGTTATAAAGGGTGGGGCACGGGAATCAAGTGTTTTTTGAATAGCTAGTAATCGGCCATTAGGAATGGGAGGGGCGTGCGGTAGGTAGCATTCCATTTCTGGGTTCATAGCATTTAACTTTAACTAACACTCACCTTTATCTTTCAGGTGCCATCATGGAGCAGTGGACGTTAGAACACCGCATGTTCGCGTATGATCATTTTGTTAGGAGTGGCGAGTCAGTGACAGCAGTTCAGCGTGCGTTTCGCCGCAGATTCAACATTCATCGAAATGACTCTGTTCCCGCTCGTGACACAATCTTACGTTGGGTTAACAATCTTCGAACAGGAGGCTCAATAATGAAAACAAAACCGAAGGGGCCGCAACGCACTGTGCGTACTCCAGAGAACGTTGAAAGGGTCAGACAAGCGATGTTGCAAAGCGCAGGCCGCTCTGCTCGGAGACATTCAGCTGCACTCGGAATCAGCAATCGTACTGTTAGACGGATTTTGCATGAAGAATTACATTTTCACCCATACAAGTTAGCGATGGTGCAGGAATTGAATGTAAACGATTGCCCCCAACGACTGAATTTTGCACAGGAAATGCTTGCACTTTATGAGCAGAATGAAAACATGATGGTGGTAATGAGTGATGAAGCCCATTTCCACCTTAATGGGGCCGTCAACAATCAAAACTGTCGGTATTGGGCTGCTGAAAATCCGCGACAACTCCATGAAAAACCGCTGCATAGCCCTAAGGTTACAGTTTGGTGCGCGGTGGGAAAGTTTGGCGTCATCGGTCCCTATTTCTTCGAACAAAATGGGGTTACCGTTACCATAACATCTGGGCGTTACATTGAGATGGTGAACACCTTTTTCATCCCTGAGTTACGAAGAAGGCGTATTGCTCGTCGACATTTGTGGTTTCAGCAAGATGGGGCCACGCCACACACCGCCAGAGCGTCAATGGCTGTTCTTCGCCCCCTGTTTCCCAACCATCTCATTTCGAGATTTGGTGACATTGCATGGCCCCCTCGGTCCCCTGACTTGTCCACATGTGACTTCTTTCTATGGGGGTACCTCAAGTCACGTGTCTACGAGGACAAGCCCCGTACATTAGATGCATTGAAGGAAGCGATCCGTCAACAAATCATCCAAATCAACAGAGACCTGCTGGGAAGAGTGGAGGCCAATTTTCGTAAACGCCTTCAACAATGCGTCGACGGCCAAGGACATCATATGCCAGATATAATTTTCGGTACATGATTATTATGACATGAAATGCTATGTTCTTACGAATGTTGTTCTACCAATATATTTTCTTTACAAAAATAAATATCATTTTCCTGATTATTCCAAAAACACTTGGTTCCCGTGCCCCACCCTGTATTATTAATTTTATAATAGTATACCATTGTAGTTCCATTTTCACTTTAGTTATAGAATCAACCTTCTAAACGTTCAAAAGTTCCTTGCTATGATTCCTCATTTCACGAAGGTCAAGCTTGTCGCCCCTCCTCTCGAGTTGGCCTTGTGAAGTAGTGAGTTGGTTTCTTGTACTCTCCACCTCACATAGCCAGGTACGCCAGGCTCATCGGGAGTGTTCTGAGCCAGGCGCCTAATCTTCTTTTGAAGATATCCACTGCAACACCACTCGTGTTCCTAAGGTGTTTGGGCAGTTGATTAAACAATTTTGGTATTCTCACAACAAAACTATTTTCTTTTGAGGGTTAAGGATGTTCCCTGTCTAACTTTTAATTTAGAAATACGTCACAGTCTTCCTTTTCTACTTTCCACTGTTGTTTGGGGAGTTACAGGGTTCAGAGTAAGATTAGGGACTAGTTTCTCCATTATTTTCCAAGTGTAAATAATAGTGTATCTCTCTCTTTCCTCCTTTCCAGTGAATATAGATTTAATTCGCGTAACCTTTCCCAGTAGTTTAGTTCTTTGCATCCATTGATCTTGACTGTGAAGCTTCTCTGATTCCCTTTTAGTTGTCCAATGTCTTCCTTTTTATATGGGTCTGTTACGACCGAACGCTGTTCCAATTTGGGTATGATCAGTGTTTTCAGTAGAGGAATCATTATATACTTACGATAAATTGCGAGTTATTTACATTAGTATCAATGTCAGAATATCCACTGTTTTTAATAAATGGTGTAACTTAACACAGAGTTATAAAGTTATAATGGTAATTCAACGCAATATTAAATGTATCACTATCATATTTAGAGACGGATATACAGTACATATACGCCATTAATTGTCTTTTCATAGCTATCAGTATACAATTAATGAAAGATAATCTCTATTCTTTGGAGCCAGCACTGTACCTTGTGGCACTGAGCAGCGTACTTCTGATTTTGATGATGATACACCTTGAATTTTGACGACCTGTAGTCGTTCTCTGAAGAAGCTATAGAGCCATTTTCCCACTTCGTCTGACCCCCATATGTTTCATTTTATGTGCTATTATACCATGATCGCACTTGCCGAAAGCTTTAGCAAAATCCATGTGTATATAACATCATGTATCTTCATGGTATAATGCTCTATAAGTTGAAACATATGAGAATAACAAAAAAAGTGGGAAAATGGTTCTATAACTTCCTCAGAGAATGACTACAGGTCGTCAAAACTCAAGGTGTATCATCATCAGAATCAGAAGTACGCTGCTCAGTGCCACAAGGTACAGTGCTGGCTCCAAAGAATACAGGTTATCTTTCATTAATTGTATACTGATAGCTATGAAAAGACAATTAATGGCGTATATGTACTGTATATCCGTCTCTAAATATGATAGTGATACATTTAATATTGCGTTGAATTACCATTATAACTTTATAACTCTGTGTTAAGTTACACCATTTATTAACAACAGTGGATATTCTGACATTGATACTAATGTAAATAACTCGCAGTTTATCGTATGTATTAATTCGCTGCCTCTTCGAACTAATATGAAGTTTAACACTGAGAAATTTCAGCTGTTACGGTACGGAAAAAGAGAGGACCTAAAATCCGTGGAATATTATAACCCAAATAGACAGAAAATACAGAGAAGTTCTAAAGCAAAAGATTTAGGGGTTGTAATGACTGTTCATGCGAAATTTGAAACACAAAATAAGATAGCAGTAAACAGAGCAAAGAGAGTAACTGGGCAGATACTGAGAACCATTAAACGAAGAGATAGGAATATAATGATTCCTCTACTGAAAACACTGATCATACCCAAATTGGAATACCGCTCGGTCGTAACAGACCCATATAAAAAGGAAGACATTGTACAACTAAAAAGGAATCAGAGAAGCTTCACAGTCAAGATCAATGTGTGCAAAGAACTAAACTACTGGGAAAGGTTACGTGAATTAAACCTATATTCACTGGAAAGGAGGAGAGAGAGACACACACTATTATTTACAGTTGGAAAATAATGGAGAAACTAGTCCCTAATCTTACTCTGAACCCTGTAACTCCCCAAACAACAGTGAAAAGTAGAAAAGGAAGACTGTGACGTATTCCCAAATTAAGGGTTAGACAGGGAACATCCTTAACCCTTTGAGTCCCGTTGGCCTCTTTTACGGCCATGCAGGCCGAGTACGAGCGAGTCCCGATGGCATCTTGGAAGGCCATAGTAGATTTTCTTAAAATAAGTTATTTTTTATTTTTTATTATTTATTGTTATTTATCTTTAGATTAGCTTGTTTCCAGAGTTTGCCGAAGAAATGATAATGATATGAAAAATAAATATAAATATACATTTTAGTTCTACGGGGAGTAAGGTTTGTAGGATTGCCATGCTTTTCCAGTATAGCATGAATAATAGAGAGACTAAATTCACGCACAGTCATCTTCTTGGCTGTCTTGAAGACGTATAGATGGTGTGCATTCAAGACAGAAATATCTATGAGGTGAAAAAATGACTTCTTATACCATTTTATTGTGCGTCGAAGATTACATTGGTCAACACTCATTTTATTGCCAATCATATTAGAGTGATTTTGGGGTAACTTTGTGGTGCTGATTCCGAATATGACATCGGTTTTGCTAGATTGGCTCTAATTTATGAGATAATTGGTACCCCATTGAAACACGTAAAAATGCAAAAAATTTAATGTTCAGGCGGAGCCTACTTACAAATCGCATTGAAATTGTCTCAAATCATACAAAAGTAAACACATGAAATACATAATGGCATTTTATTCGGTCTCACCATCTAGAATGTTCCGGTAGTTTCCCATATGCACGCGTTATGGTTACGTTTCCTATTAATTGAGGGTATTCATTATCTCAAGAACTAGAGCCAAATCGGAAAAACTACTTTCATTTTGGAATTCAGCAACCCAAAAATACCCTAAATTCGTACGAATTTCCTTGGCAACGAAAAAAAAATGTTTTTTGTTGACCTGTGTTATCAATTGCGTTTATCTGCATGTCACATTTGTCCACCAATCTCATGTTTGTATTGCAGTCTAAGACTATATCCAATTTCTTGATAAATATAAGTAAGTTATAGATAATTTTAACAGAAAATTGTAAAAGAAAACATGAAATTTATGGATAACTAATTTAAAATCCATAGACAGGTCAGGAAGTGGTTCAAAAATTTGGGAAAAAACAGTGAATTTTCCCATTGTTTCCGGGCTGCTGCAATGGCATAGAAGAGGCCAACGGGACTCTAAGGGTTTAATCCTGAAAGAAAATAGTTTTATTGTGAGGGTATCAAAATTGTTTAATTAACTGCCCAAACACCTAAGGAACACGAGTGGTGTTGCAGTGGATATCTCAAAAGAAGATTAGGCGCCTGGCTCAGAACAATCCCCGATGAGCCGGGCGTACCTGGCTATGTGAGGTGGAGAGTACAAGAAACCAACTCACTACTTCACCAGGCCAACTCGAGAGGAGGGGCGACAAGCTTGACCTTCGTGAAATGAGGAATCATAGCAAGTAACTTTTGAACGGTTGAAAGGTTGATTCTATAACTAAAATGAAAACGGAACTAGAATCGTATACTATCATAAAAATTAATAATATAACCCGTTTGTAACTGATTTAAAGCGTGTGAAAAAGAATTGATACAGTTTTAAAAATTTGAACTATAGTCTATAATCTGTTTGCAATACTACAAAGCTAATGAGTGTCTCTAATTATACGAAACCAAATGTAAGAGGAAATACCGTACAGCCAGCGTAAACTTATACAAACGCTATTTCCGGCATCGAAACAACAAAAATTCCACTTAATATTACGGCACATCTTAATTCTATGTGATCAGAGTAATCTAGTTTTGTTAATATAACTTAACAATTCACCTAACTACGCAGTTTGTTTATATAGACCATTAACTAAATAAAAACACAATGCGGAAAAACATTTAGAACAGGCCGAAAACCTTAATTTTAACTTATTTGGAAACCATTTTGAGGAATTTATGGGGATTAAAATTCACTCGTTCGTTCGTTCGTACGTTTAAAGGTCTCGCTCGTTCGGTGTTTGTATACCCGTTACTTCAAGGTCACTGCTTGCCACCTTGTAGGACTATAAATGTGGCCCCGGATGTCGCTAGAAAATTTTGAAGATATATTTTATGTAATATTATTAAGTATTGAAGTTTATCTGATGAGATTGTAACTGCGTAAGTTTGGCACATTCACAACCTTTAGTGGAGAAGTAACACAATGGCTACTGACGTAATAACTAATGTAATTTGCTGTCCGCGAGACCATTTCATTTTGGGACATGTAACATTGATTATAGAAACGCCAAATAAATAAAAAGTAATTTGTGTGATGATTTTAAAAGATTAGTTAAACCTAATAAATGGGCGTGAAACATTTTTCAGTTTTTATTATGCTGCTATAAAGCCCACCTTCGCCCTCATCGTCTCAACCCTCGACCCTCACCCCATTAAAAATTCGAACACCCCCTCTCCCCCTCTAATCTCAATTCCTGTGAGAAACACTGTTGTAACCCCTCCCTCTGCTAACATTGTTGCTAATATTGTCTTTGGTAGTGCTGAGAAACATTGACTGAGGCGCATTGTGGTAGGATGGCGGGAGGCGAACCGCGAATGTAAACACCACCAAATCACGATTAACTCCATGCCACGATCGCGGATAAGTGCCCAATGGTAACAATTAGTAAGTCATAGTTAATTCAAATGACGACAGTGAATCACGGATAACTGCATGAATAAAATGTGTGTATAAACCTCGTTGCGTTTCCGTGCGCTGTTCTCTCTTCACACGAAGGTCAAGCTGTTGGTCCCTGCCTCTTGGCCTGGCTTTGTGGAGGAGCGAGTTGCTCTCTTGCGCTCTTCACCGCACATAGCCAGGTACACCCGGTTATCTGGCATAATATGCAATGTTTAATTTCCTCATTTCTACCATATCTCAAGAGCTGAAATTTCTCGGTGTTAAATGTCATATTGTTGTCTTCTGACCATTTGTATATTTTGTTAGTATCCCTCTGCATCGGTCTCTCTTCACATGAAGGTCAAGCTGGTGGCCCCGCCTCTAGGTCTGGCTTGGTGGAGGAGCGAGTTGCTCTCATGCGCTCTCCACCGCCCATATTCAGGTGCACCACGGCTCATCTGGTACCGTCCTGTGCCAGGCATCTAGTCTTCTCTTGAAGACTTCACCTTTGACCCCTGTAACGTTTCTGAGGTCCTTAGAAATCTGGTTAAAAAGTCTTGGCCCCCTGACAACCGAGCTATTTTCCTTCAGTGTTGAGGAGGTCCCTTGTCAGGCCTTTAGTTCGGGAACACTACATATTCTGCCTTTTAAAATAATTTTGCATCATTATTTCTGGATATCTTCAACAGTAAGATTTAATATGATCGTGAATGCTGGTTTTAAATTATGTTAAAAGTAATGCAGCAGTGTCGCGACAAGGCTGTGAATAAAAGAGGTAAAATTAATAAGTTACCCCGAAATAGAATCTATTTTTATTATAGTTATATTAATATTTTTTTGTAATAAGGTTTAAAGATATATTTATGGCTTAAAGATTAATTTATATTGAAACAAAATAATTGGATAAAAGAGGAAAAATTAATAAGTTACCCCGGAATAGAATCTATTTGGGCAAAAGAGGAGAAATGAAATAGTTATCTCGAAACACAATCTATTTTTAATATAAAGTTATATTAATATTTTTTATGTTATAGTTTAAGGATAAAAATGTATATTAAAGATAAATTTGTATTGAAACAAAATAATTGGCCAAAAGAGGAAATAAGAAATAGTTACCCCTAATTTAATTTCTATTTTGTTTAAAAATCATATTAATGCTTTTTATGATATAGTTTAAGGATAAAATTGTATATTATGGCGAAAATTTGTTTTGCCATTAAACTTAGTTTATCTTATTCGGATTTTTGTTTAAAACGTCAAATTGGCCTCGTGGTTTTATACCATAAGAAGCTCAATAGAAAAACTATTAGCGTTGCCTTTTTTTGAGACCTTGTCGGTCTACCCCTTGGCCCGTAAACGTATCTGTTTATGTTTAATAGCTCTATCTATTGGGCAGTATTTAGAGACTTTGTCGGTCTACCAAGAGCTGGTGAGTAAAGTGGTGGTTGTGGTACTGTGGTGGTGGTTGTGTAATACTGCTGAGAGGTCCTACGTTCTAGAATCTAGACGCTTGGTTGTAGCCCTGATATCGTTACGTGGTGTTGAGGGGATGAACTCCTGAAAGTCTATACTTAGACGATTGGTTGTAGCCCTCATCTCACCATGTGCTGTTGATGGGATGAATTCCTAAAAGTCTATACTTAGACGATTGGTGGTGATGTGGTAGTTTTTTGTGTGGTGTTTGTGCTCGTATATATTTTGCTAATATATATATATATATATATATATATATAGTGGACCTAGTTTTTGGCCGTTTGAGGTGATAATGATTTAATCGTATGCAATGACTGATTGCTTATTAATGAAAGGCTGGGTTAATAATTTATGATGTCATACAGTATCACCGATTGGAAGTGGCTATTTGATTAGGCCCACCATACTATTGGAAGTGACAGGAATGGCAGCGAGGGTCACCAGCTTGGATTACGCCCAAGCAAATTAATATTAAGGTTATAAAAGACACCTTATAGTTTTGTATTTTATTATGAAAATAAAGCCGTTATTTATTCACTGTGGTATAACAAAGAATTGACAGTAATTAATTGATAGTTTTACGTCATGCTTATGACATAGACTTAGCTAATAAGATGAAATGTTAATCGCTTAATTGACACGTAATAAGTAATATACTCATTGATGGTATGTAAATGGCATGCAACATGGAACATTGAATTGGCCTAGTAAACGATATAAAGAATGCACGTGCGTTTGGTACATTGAATGGAAAACATGACACTCTGATTAAGTAGGCTAGATGATTGAATGGGCCTAGTAATGATATAAAGAATGCACGTGCGTTTGGTACATTGAATGGCAAACATGACACTCTGATTAAGTAGGCTAGATGATTGAATGGGCCTAGTAATGACATAAAGAATGCACGTGCGTTTGGTACACTGAATAGAATACGTGACACTGATTAAGTAGGCTAAATGATTGCATGGATGCACATAGAATAATTGATGCGGCCTAATAATAATGGATTGAAATGCTTGACAATGATTTCACAAATATCATTTGTATATAAGACCATTATGTGATGTTAAGTGATTACGCCAAGAGAATATTTAGTTATCACATAAATATATGAATTGAACATAATAACGGATGATACGCGGAATTACGGTATTGAAATGACACTTGAATTGGATAACATGCCTACTGCGTTCTTTCACGAGAGTCAGTTAGAACGCTTAATTACACTTGGGGTATAGTCTACCGTTCGGCGGTAGGTTAATGTAGGCTTCACAAGAGTACTTAGAATAGGAGGTACTTATCTTAAACGGGACGATATAAACTCTGTTGAAGGCGGGTTGAAGAGGAACCTATTACCGTAGACTCGAATTGTCGTTGTCCGTTAAGCCTCTCGAGATGATGGAGATGCTTGTTGTAGGCTTCGTACGGAAGCCTGAGGTGATGTTACTTCTCGAGGTGCTGGATGGCCTTAAATGATCTTGCAGGCGTAGGCCTGAGGTGCTGAATATATCTCGAGGAATGTAGAGAAACTTGAAGGCTGACCTTGTAAACCGTAGGCCCGAGGTGATTCTGGTTGGGCTTCGAAGGATTGCTTCTGCAGGCGGTCTGTAGAAGGTCTTACTTGATGATAAATCGTAGGCCTTGAAGGCAGTAGCAGGCCGCGCCTCCGGCGGGAAACCGGAGGGCGGTTGACGGACGTGTTGCTCGTAAAGGTGGAAATCGAGTGTGTGAGTGAGAGTGAGTGTGAGTGGAAGCTCGCTTTTATACGTAGTTCCTGTGACGTAGGACCAGTGGTGGCTCGTCGGTAGGCACTGCGGAACTGCAGTACCCCTAAATTTTTTATTTACAATTGAAATAATCAAGAACAATATAAGGATGAGCTCACTGAATAACTTTTTTAATAACTTTTGAAACTTTTATTCATTGCTCAATGCTCATCCTTTTATTTTAGTAATTACAGGGTGTCCGAGAATTATCTGTACAATTTTTGGCTGTTATTAAAAGTCAACCATGAAGTGTAGAAATTCCAGTTTTGTCCCATTTTACAGAGAATCTCATTAAGTTTTTATTGATACCAAGTTTTGACAAGTTTTTTAGAAATTCCAGTGTGTCGAACATTATCTGTACAATTTCATCTTTTAATAAAATTCTTGATAACACACGTAAAATTCTTAAACAAGATTATTTAAAATCTGTATTTTCAAAAGTTTCTTTTATTAAAGTAACGTTGTTACAAACATTCGATATGTGCACCATTAGTGATTCGCAAAACATCCAATCGATACTCCAAATGTTGCCATGTACGCTGCAGCATATCCACATCAATTCGCTCAATAGCAGCTGTGATTCTTGCTTTTAAATCATCAATGTCTGTCACCAGCGTACATTTCTAAAAAACTTGTCAAAACGTGGTATCAGAAAAAACTTAATGAGATTCTCTGTAAAATGGGACAACACTGGGATTTCTACACTTCATGGTTGACTTTTAATAACAGCCAAAAATTGTACAGATAATTCTCGGACACCCTGTATTTCAACCCATTCTTAGAGACAGCACCCCTAGAATTTTTAGTCACGAGCCGCCCCTGCGTAGGACTTCGCGCCAAATCTTAAGACGCCTTGTCCGCGCCTTTTGGGAAGAAACAGACTCTTTCATTGTTCTGAATCCGTGTCCACGTGTATTTTCCAAGACTCTTTGATGATAGCGTGGAAGGAAAGGATTTGTCTGTCTATTTGTTGGTCTATTTCTTGTCGATCCGCTACATATATATATATATATATATATATATATATATATATATATATATATATATGTAATAATACGGGCTATATCGGCGTATAGTCGAGGAGTGTATGTGCGTTTGTGTGCGCTTTTAATTCGTTCGAAGGTTATTAATATATAATCTACACGTCATAGATCTTCTACAACACACACACACACACTATGATTTCCCCGAGAACGTCTCCCTCGCTCTTACCTTTAATAAATAAATAGAATAGTGGCAACCCCCTCTAAGAATTGAGAGCATCTCTCTCGCCTTTAATATGTAAATAATTAAAATATATAATGGTCTCTGGCAACTCTGCTTATATTTAAAATAATGCGTCTGGCTGGGGCCAGGCGAACATCTCTATCTTTCTTAGGTTAGGGCTTATCTTCTTAGGTTAGGGTTTCCCTTTGGGGGGGTGAGGACATCCCACCTCCTCCCTAAAAATTCTCTCTCTCTGTCTTAGGTTAGAATATCAGTGGTTCTCAACCTTTTTTTAACCATCGCCCCCTTGAAAATTTTTTTGCCCACTCTATTTTCAAATCGCCCCCTACACACAAAAAAAGTGAAATAAAATTTAAAAGGCACTAGTTTGGCAGCTAAAAAGCACTAAAAGCGCACTAAAAATAATAATCACGTTATCATTTTAGTAGCACAAGCCTAATTTTAAGTTCAAGTAGCCTCATTCCCGAGAAGTAGGCCAAACTGGCATCCTCCGCCTTAAACCTTGCAACGTTTTCAAAGGAAAATCACATTTATACATGTGTTAGCACTCCTTATTTATGAATTTTTATCAGATAAGAAAGCGAACATTCGAAACTCTATTTTATTCTTAAGAAGCACTAATTGAGTGATTAAATTGAGTGACTAGAAACGTGACAACGAGGTCATTGTCTCCGTACTCGAAACAAGGGACAAACGCGAAAATTAAGAAGCACTAAAGCACTAAAAGAAAAATCAATGATAATAGATAATAGCACAAAAAATAACACCCGCCCACGCTTCTAATTAGGTAAGAACTGACTCACCGTATGCGTAACCGTCACTAAGCCGCTATAGAATGCTTTGAATGACGACCCCGCCCCACTGCACTTCTCATTGGTCAATTCCCTTTAACGTCATCGACGGCACAATACATACTCCGAATAATGTTTCAAAACCATTGATGAGCAATTCGAAAATAATTTAATTTTAATCGTTGCCTAAATAAATTTTCGCCCCCCTTCAGTCAAATTTTCGCCCACTTTCGCCCCCCAAGAATTTCATTTTCGCTCCCAGGGGGGCGAAATCGCCCCCGTTGAGAAACCCTGGGTTAGATATACCCATTTGGGGGTGAGACCGTCCCAACTTCTCCCCAAAAGAGGTTAGGTGGACTTCCCCAGCTTGCGGGGAGAGTTCCCATCTTGTTGCATACCCCCCTCACCTTTGCAACATTGATCAACATTTGCAATTGCTCTGCACTCATCCAATTTTCGGCCATGCTACTGGCAGTAATGAACAATGTTTTTTTTTTCGATGCAGGAGGTCTCAGTCAAAATGGGGGCTATTTAAAGCCTGTCATATTCTAAACATAAAGATAAGAAAATCCCTATATAAAAATGGGTTACTGTAACTTAATTAGCAGACTTGTCATTACAGTACCAATTTTCAAGCTTTTTCTATTACCATGGTTGAATTATTGCAGAAACAAATGTTTCAGACTTTGGTGGAACACTGCAAATACGTCTTTTTCCGCATACAGAAATAATTTTAGTAGAAATCTTGTAGCATCTGACGATATGAATTTTGCATTATCATTACTGCTTTTCCAGTTTCATTCTCAAAGAAGTAAGGACCTACAGTAGTACACCATACCACCCAAAACAGCGACCCAAATGTTGAGTTTAGCAACACAAAGTGGAAGCTCTAATGGAGCGCCAGTATGACTTCCCCAGTAACCAAAGTTTTGCTTATTAATCTCCCAAGACAGATGTACATAACACTTGTCAGTGAAGTGGATGTGTTTCAAAAACTCAGGATCTTCTAGCTTTGTTAACATCTATGTTGCGAATTCCATTCGATTTTTTTTTTTAACATTAGTCAGTGAAGCTTGTGAATGAATTTTGTATGGAAAAAGGCTTAATTCTGTACGAAGTATACGATGCACAGATGTTCGTGAAATACCCACTTCTGCTGACAAACGTTGAACTGACTTCTGCGAACAGCGCGCAATAATTTCATGAACCATATTTACGTGTTGCACAGTTCTTGTGGATTGTCGCCTACCACTATTACCCTTATGTTGATTGCTTACATTTCGTTTTGTTTGAAATTTTCTAACAATTCGTGATATTGTCTTTCTATCCTGTGGATCACTGCATTCATACTCTCTGCCAAAGTTCCTCTGCACCTGCGTCACAGAATTTGTCACGTGAAACCATTCAATGATCTTGATTTTCTGTTCCAGCTGCAAACGTGGCATCACTGTTTGAGGGTTCAGCCATATTGTTCCATGCAGACTAGATCCTTAAGAAGGTTATAGTCTATTGGTAGCGGTATCGTCTTTTCTTAATTTCGTATAAATTAGGAAACGTTATTGCGTTAAGTATGGGTGAAAGAACAGTTTTAATATACAATATTTATTAGTTATTAAGTAGTGAAAAATTAGAAATGTATAGGTATATGCGAAATAAAACCCCCAATCTATTACCTTTCTGAAGAAGAAACCACAATAATAAAATATACATCCATTGTAAAATAACAGGCAAATAAAAGTAAGGACAGTTGTTTGGAAACACCCGATATACATTTCCGGAGTTTACCATCATTTGTCAAGTATTCCAGTGCGGGGATGATAAAACCACTCGGACCAGTGCAGTTTTCAGCATTTTTTTTTTGACGTTCTAGAAAGCGGTCTTTCTTTCACCTCGTTCATTGCCAAGATCAACCTTTACTTACTCTCTTATTCCTTTCGGAAATACCTTTCCATCCTTTGAACAGATGTGTATTTTCACAAATCCATTAACTTTGGAGACAGCCTTCAAACGTCTCTTCACAATCTGTATCCATACAGGTAAAACTGAGCCTTTTTTAACACTCTGTATTGCTGCCAGTGCATGATAATTATATTATTATATATGCTTTTCTATGTGTTCTATAACTCTTCTTCCCATTTACATTATTTATTTGCATCTCCCACTTCCAGAAAATCTATGCCATTTTTATTTTGAATTCATACCAACTATTACGAAATTAACTTCTTTACGTACGTCTCCATTCAAAACTACATTTCCACTTTTTGCCATAAAAATACATACGAATACTGTGTCCTCTTTTAAAAATTAAAATACGAAATTTATCTCTCGACTATATGCCTCTCATTTAAAAATTCTTCCTCAGCTCTTTTTTTTTTCTTTTCTTGACGTGTATACCCTCTTCATTCACCTTATGTCCTTTGTTCTTTTCTGCCCAGATTTTATAAACGCTTCTTTACAAAGCTTTAGTTATACACTGTATAAATGTTTCCCCTCTCACACTATTTAATAATTATTAACAATAGATCTTTGTTTTACATATCAGCTGCAATTGCAAAAAAAAAGAAAAAAGTCAGTGGTATCTGATAAATTTAGGGCAAAGGTTTCTTCACCACTAAACCTCCAAATCTGAACGAACTCCCTGCCTGCTTTTCTACATAGTTCTAATCTATACAGTGATCGTGTATGGCCTAGATTTCAATCTCAGCATCTTTACTGGTCATTGTGAGTGACAGACTCATTCTATCTTCAGATTCGTTGGTACTTACGTCTGTCATTTTCATTAAATATAGTAAATTTTATCATAACATCATTCACCTACAAACATAACCTTTAAATTCTGTTTATCATAGGAACTACAGTCAATTTTTTGTTTTTTCAACAATTTTTATATGCCTGTCGTCAAGATAGTTTCAGTGCTTACTATCTGCCTTCATGAAACTCGTGTTTGTGCGTATTGTTTATGACTATGCTAATGAAGGATTTTTAATTTGTTATTTAAAAACTGCTCAAATAACTTTTCTAAGCATCTTTGTTATTCTCACACAACTTATTTTAAAGAAAATGATGGAAATTATATAAATGAAGTGAAGTTAAAATTCGTAACAAACTCGCTATGTGGCAAATGCGTCTTGACGCTTAGTCATTCACAAAAATAAATTGAATTGCATAAAAACTGAAAATGGGTGACATACTTTATCTTAAGGAATATTTTACTTAATTTATTCCATCTATTTTTATATAATATGAATGATGCACGACAGCTATTGTGGAATCTTTTTTCTTAATACTGAAAAAATAAATAGGATAAAAAGTAAAAAATGGGCTAAAACAGAGCTGGAATCACAAATAGATAAAGGGCAAACATATTCTGCGTGTTATACACTATACCAGTGGTCGGGGAACAGGGGTAAATTACCCAATGGGGTAAATTTAAAACTTTTGGGGGTAATGCGTGCGGTATGAGAGACACTTTGTGCTGATATTTTTTTCGTATATTTTTATTTTATTTTGTTACATAAATGTGGCGTTATTCTAAATTTTAGAATATTACGAATTTACGTCCAGATTACGTCCTCAAATATATTTTGGGGTAATACCCTAAAAAGTTCGCCGACCACTGCACTATACAGTATCTGTTCTATATTTTAACGACATAATAATAACAGAAAAATTACCTTATAAGTTAATATGCAGTCAGGAAACGGAGCTTTATTAAGCATCTTCCACCTTTCAATGCTATTTGAGCACACCAGCGAGTGCGTGAAAAACACACACACACACATACACACACAAAATATATATGTATGCACAGTAAAAGCTGTTCTTTAATTAGGAAACCAATTTAAAATGTATTTATCAACAAACCCGTAGTACGTTTCTAACACGTTTTTTCAAAACACATTTCGAAAATACAAAATAGAATGGGGCTTAAAATAACATTCTCTTCAGAAAATAACTTTTTTCCATGTTCATCATACATAATTTCTCATTGTAAACATGCTTTAATATTTATGTTTTACATTTAAATGAGATTATAAACTTGTGTGAACATGTTTATAAATTAAGTGTGATTATAAAGTGTGTGAATATGTTTATAAATTAAGTGTGATATTAAACGTGTGTGAATATGTTCCTAAATTAAATGCGATTATAAACCTGTGTGAACATGTTTATAAATTAAGTGTGATTATAAAGTGTGTGAATATGTTTATAAATTAAATGAGATTATAAACCTGTGTAAACATGCTTATAAATTAAGTGTAATTATAAAACGTGTGTGAATATGTTTAGAAATTAAATGTGATTATAAACCTGTGTCACCATGTTTAGAAATTGTGATTATAAACGTTTGTGAAAATGTTTAGTGATTTAATGTGTTACTGATATAATTGCATTATTTCTGACTCCCAGCAATGGAAGTTTGAATTGCGTACACCGTAATTACGATAAAATAAATAAAGTGTTCAAAAGAATGCATGAAACGCATCTTTTTATACCAAAATCACGAATGTTTCGTAACACATAGAAAATAACATGAAAAATGTGACGAGACTATTAATTCGTAATTTAATAACAAAAGGAAATTAATATTAAAAATAAATCAAATTGGAATGGTGAATTAAAGTATGGAATGGTAGTTTTTGTTCATGATACAATTCACTTTTACAGCCTCGTATGCCATACCCACTGAAACAACTCCATACCATTATGGAGCCCTCTACATGTTTCGCGGGTTTTATACACTGGAGGATCAATTTCCCGTCGAGTCTGTGCCTGATGTACTGTCTCATGTGTGTACCAAGCAAATCCATTTTAGACATATCTGTAAGACGGACTCTTTACGCGTCTTCAGCAAAAAATCCATACATTTTTCCGCCCCCTGCGCCCTTTGATGTTCTTTACCTTCAGAATCTTTTTCAATGCAGTGAACCAAAAAATATGACGGTTTTACTGGTGAAGAAAGGTAAAGAGCGACCGAGATCATACCGAACTGAAAATTTGGCACGAACTATATTGATGAGAATTTTAAGTATACAGGGCGGTCCAGAAGTCCTGCCTCATTTTAGTATATACAATACCTCCCCCCCCCCCCCCCAATGAGGCAGGACTTTTGGACCACCCTGTATATTCACACTTTTAATTTCTTTAAAAAAAAATAAACTCAATCCCAACTACACAATATTACTAAGGATTCACTTTGTTTACATAAAGTTTACATCATGCTTCATTCTTTATATATGCAGGGTTTCCCAAAAAAACTATATACTCTTTATAGCATCATATATATAAGAGTATATAGTTTTTTGGGACACCTGTATATATATATATATATATATATATATATATATATATATATATATTAGATTTCTACTACAGGGTGTTCAAAAATAAACGCAACCCGAAACAGGAATAAAAGGGTTAGGTTACATTGATATATGCATTCGCCAATGGATTACGTTTCTTTTTGAACACCCTCTATTTTGAGAATTTTTAACTCGTGGAACTTTTTGTTTGTACTTTCATTATGCTTGTTCGATTCGTAGAATTTCCTAATCATTCTTTTCTGCATTACTACAGTGACTGCATAAAATACTGACGTACACTTTCGTAAGTACTAATGTTGTATTGTAGGTGTGGGTACACCACGGTGAAGTATACCTTGGCTAATTTGTTGCATAGATCTCTTTGAATGAGAGGTTTGAATTGAGGGTAATTCTCAGAATTTGACCGACTGCCCTTGTTGAACAGAGACTGAATTTATGCTTAGTTTAGAGGAAGCAACGTTTTCTTTGTGATGGTTATACAAGCTTTTTTTTTTTAAATATTTAAGAACAGTTTGTTCTTGTTAGAAGTTGTGATTGATGTGTCCTCCGCATACTGAGAGATTAAATCTTACCTGTGACGTAAGAGAGTCCTGCGCGATAAATTGTCCTCTTCGTTAAGTATGAGCGGAACCATCTTAAGGCTAGTTCCCTGAAGCGGTAATGTTCGAGTTTTTTAATAGTATATTATGAGGTACTGTGTCAATGGATTTAACTAGGCAAAGTAGGATGTTTTACTGTCGTTCAGTTTGCTATAAAAGTCTTCTAATACAGCAGTTATTGCGTCGTTAGTTGTGTGATTTCTTTGAAAGCCAATTGAATGCCTAATTCTTGATTTATAAAATAAATACAATTTTTGTTGTTATTTTAACATAAAATAAATAATTGTAAAATTGGACTATTTATTTTATTTTATTTGGCCCTTAAACCTTAGGCTTTACTGGGCTCTCAATTAAAGATAAACCATCGCTTCAGACATAGTTATGATTAATAATATGTAAATCATGAATAAGAATTATTAATTTCAAGTACATAAATGAACTAATTGTTTAAAATTAGTCAATGAATTTAAACCATTGTGAAGATATTGTGAAGATAATACAATTTCTGTTGTGTTACAATAATACAATAATACAATAATACAATAATAATCATAATACAAATAATAATGTCAAATTGGACTATTTATTTTATATAATTTACCCCTTAATATATAATATATAAATTATGTTTAAACTACGATGATTAAGCCACAAACGAACTAATAGTGGAAATACAGTGTATATATATATATTAATCTTTAGTTATTATTATTGATATGAAACACATACACACAAAGTCATTATTGAAGATATGATACCAATACAATACGAAGAACTGAATGTTAAACAAGAGAAATGTTATTTGCGTATTATTTTGTGTTTTGAAATACATTTTATCATTTGATTATATATTACTCTCTCGTATACTTTACAAACGGTGGAAGGGGCAAAATTTATCCCCTGATTTGTAAATAGAGCATACTTTACCTTTTTTTGTAAGGCAATCTGCGAAGATACCATTTTAAATGGACAGGTTTATGAGCTTTAAGAGCTTGGGCGCAATTAAGTTCGCGCACTCTTTGTAAATTCTGTTTGGGATTGTGTCCAGGGTACAATTTTCATTTTTCAATTGTTTTATGGCTGTCATTAAATCGTGTGTCGTAGAAGGGGATAGGAAGAAAGTGTGGGAGTATGGGGGGAGGGACCTAGGTACATATCGAAAGATCGCGCAGTGGGTGGGATATTAAAGGCAAAATTGGCTCCCACTTCGGCGAAAAATTCGTTGAAAATATTTCAAATATGTCTTGTGTCTGTAATGGTCTCATTATTAATTAACAGTTTTGGGGGATAGAGGCTTTTGTTTGTTATTTATTAATCACTTCGTTAATGACGTTCCGGTATTGTTTGAGATCGCCTTTGTATTCTTTAAATTTACGTTTACATACAGTTGGCCTAATTGGTTTTGGTTTCAGTATTAATGAATGAGTGTTTCGACAGTGAGTGTATACTTCTCTTCTTGGGAATAAACCTTCCTTAGCATATTTGCATATTTTGTTTTTGTTTAATAAATGTCCCTAGACTCGGGATCAGCCAGGGATTGTTGATTCTAACAGTGGGAATATTTTTTTGTCAATGATAGGCTTAGTGTTTCCCGAAACGTTTAAAATTTGGTGTTTATGATAATGATAATGGCAATGATAATGATAATGGCAATGATAATGATATAATATACATGAAGGTATGTGGGTTGTCAATGTAGTCGAAACTCGTTGCGCATAACTTCATTTTGAATTTATTAAGTTGATTATTCTGCGCTTTTCTGAACTTAATATTTATGTACTTTTGGGTCACTACAAAATTTATTTTGGCTGAACCAAACTGGAAAACATTTGAACATTTCAAAATCACAAAATTGGACATGAGTTCCTAAATAGGTTTTATTAACTCTGTATTATACCCTTGTTCTTCCTTATATGTTGTATGACAACCAAACGGTGCACGGGGAAGTTTTACTGATGTTGCTTTAAGCAATATCTTTATTATTATAAAACGAGCAGTAAAGATATTAGCTGATGTTGATTTTCATAATCATTCAATGGCATTCTTTAAAGAGTTAAAATTGCTGAGGATTAAAGATGTAATCAAACTGGTTTATTTTATCTTTATTTACAAATGTATGGACAAAATTATTAATTTACAGCTGATGAACAAATATTTTGTAATTCATGAAGAAAGTCTCCAGACTATAAGTGTACAGTTAGGAATGTTATTTCTCAATTTAGAGCGTCTTTCTCAAACAAAAAACAAACGAAGAAAGTTTTTTATTCTTCTTTAATAAGAAGGTTATTACAGTAAGAAGTTATACCGGGTGTGTGTATAAAGTAACGCGAGTGAAGAAACAAATCCGATTTGAATTATATTAACGCGAGTGAACATGGCCAAGTAATATTTACTACATGTACTTTATAACAACTGTAAATTCCATAGTAAAGTTTATAAGAGGGGTTGAAAATGTCTTTTACGAGTTAAAAAACGAGTTGAAATTGTTTAAAACAGTTCAAATCGGATTTGTCTTTCCAGTTGCGATACTTTACACACACCCTGTATAAAAAAAGAATAAAATTAAGCATGACAAATTGATAAAATCTTAAAATACTAAAACATAAGCATCAATTAATCATAAAAAATGTATGGAGAGTTGTAAGAATAAATTAGGTAGGTGAAATATTATTTGAAGACCTTTCAAATTTAGTACAGGGTGTTCAAAAAGAAACGGAATCCATTGGAGAATGCATATATCATTGTAACCGAATCCTTTTCTATCTGTTTCGCGTTGCGTTTCTTTTTTAACACCCTGTATAAAATTAAATTAACATTAACTCACTTATTTTCGTAGGTTTAAAATTATGGAATTTTTTAAACATTGATATTAAAAATATTACATTCCCCCCCCCACACACACAAAGGCTGAAATCTCTCCTAATAAAGGAATACCGATAAACTGGTGCTACTGTAGTATGCGGTCTACCTACGATTCGGCGGTCTACCTTTGAAGTATAGTTTCTTATCTTGTTTGCTAATTGCTTGTTTACATCCCAATGTTAATCGCCCTTGACGATTGGTTAGGTTTAGTCATGATATTTTCGTTAGTTTTAACGAAAATATCATGATTAAACTTAACCAATCGTAGGTAGACCGCATACTACAGTAGCACCGATAAACCTTTAGGATTAAATGTACCCCTCGGGTTACAATGAGCGTAAATTACAGGGTGGCCACAAAGTCCCTTTGCATGAAAAACAAGGGCAACATACATACACTGTATGCTGTAATTTCACTGCAAAGGGACTTTGTAGCCATTCTGTAGATGTGGCCTGCGTATCCCAACTTGTGTAACCGACGATACATACTCTATTACTTGTCTAATTTCTCGTACGTATCTTTTCGGTTTTAGGTCCGGCATTGGATTTTTTCCATGTTTTTGGTATAGACGTAGATTTTTACGCTGATTCCATTTCTGCAATCCGTTTATTGGAGAAATAAACACGAAAAATGTTATGGCCCAAAACTTGTATTCAAATATCCACCTATACTTAACCTAACCTAACCTAACCTACCCTACCCAAACCTAACCTAACCTAACCTAACCTGACAAATGGAAAGCGTATGAACGCATCGAACAGCTCGAAGGGTACAGCTTCAGTCACAGAACAGTGAACCACAGCGAAAACTTCGTGAACCTTTCAACTGGAGCACACACGCAACGGATAGAGTCGACGTGGAACCAACTCAAACGCGGTAACAAGCGCCGGTGTGGTACGCACCGTTCCATGATCGACTCGTATCTCTGCGAGTTTCTCTGGCGTCGCCAACACGCAGGCAAAGATCTAGTGCGCCAAATGCTGAACGATATTGCGCAGTTTGGCAAGTAGCAAACTTTGGTTTGTGTTCTGTTCTGTGTTCTGGAAACCTGTAAACGTAATAAACTTGCACATAACTTTTTTCATGTTTATTTCTCCAAGAAACGGATTGCGGAAATGGAATCAGCGTAAAAATTTACGTCTATACCAAAAATATGAAAAAAATCCAATGCCGGACCTAAAACCGAAAAGATCCTCTCGTACTTACAGTAACTATCAATTCTTTGTACTACATTTATATCTGTAATAATCTTTAGATTTAATATACAGTGTATAACTGTATATCACAATTCATTTCTCACATTCATCAATATTGTATGTTTATTTGGGCATCTGAATTAAATATTACTTTTTACACATATTACTTAATCATAGCAACCTATGAAGTGATATGTCAATTTATTAAAGTGAGAACACAGTAAGCCTAAAGTTTAAGGGTCGAGTTAAATACGAAATAAATATCAATCATACATTTAATAACTGTGTTCTACGTAAATTATTACAATATTGTCATAATTGCAACATCGTAACATTTATTTTTGTCAATAAAAAGTTTGGACTTTTGATTTCTTCCATTCTACGCAATTCGACTTACTTCCATTCGACCTAATTCCATTTCCAATTTTGAAATATGAATTTATTCATTTAGTTTTAGTTCATTTTCATTTTATTCGATTTTATATAGCTTTCCCATATATATATATATACAGGGTGGGCCAAAAGTCTGGATCCATAGGAAAATATTTATTTTAATACATAAATTACAACAAATGGTAAATACTTAAAATGAATATCAACTTTAACTCGTAAATGCGTATCCGTGATACTGTACAGTAGTTCGTACTCCAGTATAAATACTCAAATACTTTTTTATTTCAGCCCAGAAATGGCTTCGAATCTAACAACAGAAGACCGGGTAGAATTTGTGCTCATGTACGCAAGACAGGGCGCTACACACAGAGAAGTTGCTACCGAATTCAATAGAAATCATCCTGATAAGCATCCAGTAACACATGCGACTGTTGGCAAGTTGTTTAAACGTTTCAAAGAAACAGGAAGTGTACATGATCGACGGCGTTCTGGTCGTCCAAAAACTGCAACTGATGAAAATACCTCTGCAATGGTATGTGAAAATTTAACGAATAGTCCAGTAAAGTCAACAAGAAGACTATCAAATGAAACACCCATCTCGAGAACTTCAATTCGAAGAATTATTAAAAATCATAAATTCCATCCCTACAAAGTGCACCTGGTTCAAGAACTGCATGGCGATGACACAGATCGGCGAGTGGAATATTGTGAGTGGTTCATACAACAGTGATTTCACTGTGTTTTACAGCGACGAAGCCACATTTCATCTAAATGGTAGAGTTAACAGGCACAATACATTTTAAGTATTTACCATTTGTTGTAATTTATGTATTAAAATAAATATTTTCCTATGGATCCAGACTTTTGGCCCACCCTGTATATATATATATATATATATATATATATATATATATAATATATATATATATATATATATATATATATATATAGGTAGGCCCTATAATAAATGTAATTATATTAATTAAAGTAATTAATGTTTGCTTGATGAGTCACCATTTCATCTTCCAGTTAAAATAATAAAAGTCATTAATAAAGAATAATAATAGGCTTTGTAATCTTTTTGTTTAATTAGCAAAAATAAAAGAATAATTACTTACAGTGATTAACGATAAGATAGGTCGTACTGAAATGCGCGCAGATATTTGAATACTGAGAATTAAAGGAGGAATAACATGGAGGACAAAAGCACAGTGATTCAAAGGCTGTATAACAAGAAGCCTAATACGACACTGTAAAACACTGTAGGCCAAGTGAATTAGGCCTATGCAATGGGGTATAAACACCCGTTAACGGCTCCAGGAATGAAAAACCGTCAAAATGTTGTTAAATTTTCTTACGGTCGAAACTGATGCAGGTGTAAGAAAAACTTCGACAGCGTTTTCGAACAGTTATCTTGTACAAGTAAACACAGAAAGCCCAACTGTGAAGGCGAGAACAAGGTACTTTTGTGGTATTTGAACGCAGGTTCGAGGAAATATCCATCATAAAAATACCTTCCTGCTGTCGAAGCTGAATTCTGACGTAGGTAAAGTGCTCTAAGATAAACTCTAGGCGTTCTATGTCAATGTAGAAGATGGTGCGAGCACTTGAAATTGGAAGGAGAAATTGTTTATGTATTCCTCTATATCAGTCCTTCTAAAAAAATAATGTTCGATCACTCCATCGATCATCAATTTATAGCAGCCAATTGAAGGTAGGCCCGGTAATAAATGTAATTAGATTAATTAAAATAATTAATATTTGCTTGCTGGGTCACCATTTGACCTTTCGGTCAAAATAATGAAAGTCATTAATAAAAAAAAGGAGATTAATAAGGTCTTTAGTGCCACGCTTCAAACATTTCCTTATATAAAGCTTTTTATCTTTTATATTAACGACATTTATTTATTTTGATCGAAAGATGACTTCAAGCCTCAAGCGATTATTAATTACTTTAATTTAATCTAATTACATTTATTATAGGGCCTACTGTCAATTGGCCAATGTGTATATATATATATATATAGTGGACCTAGGTTTAGCCGTTTAAGGTGATAATGATTTGATTGTATGCTAATGATTAATTGATGCAATGACTGAGTATTAATGATAGGCTGGGTTAATAATTTATGATGTCGTGAAGTATCACCAGTTGGAAATGGCTAAGGGCGTAGGCCCACCATACTATTGGGAGTGATACGAAATTGCTTTCGGGATCACCAGCTCGGATTACACCCGAGCAAATATTGTTAAGGTTATAAAATACCTTATTATGAAAATATAGATGTTATCTATTCACAGTAATATAACAAAGGATTGACATTAATTAATTGATAGCCTGTACGTTATGCTGATGACATGGCTTAGCTAATAATATGAATGGTTACTAGCTTAAATGACACTTAATACCTTCATTGATGGTATGTAAATGGCATGCGAAATGGAACATTGAATGGGCCTAGTAAATGATATAAATAATTGCACGTGCGTTTAGTACAGTGAATGGAATACGTGACACTCTGATTAAGTAGGCTAAATAAGTGCATGGATGAACATAGAACAACTGATGCGGCCCAATAATAATGGATTGAAATGCTTGACAATGGTTACACAAATATCATTTATATATAAGGTCATTATGTGATGCTAAGTGATTACGCCAAGAGAATATATAGTTATCACATAAATATATGAATTGAACACAATAACTGATGTTACGCGGAATTACGGTATTGAAATGACACTTGAATTGGATAATAGGCCTATTGCGTTATTTAACGAGAGTCAGTTGGAACGCTTAATTACACTTGGGGCATAATCTACCGTTCGGCGGTAGGCTAATGTTGGCTTCATGTGATTTACTTAGAAAAGGATGCACTTATTTTACCGGGACGATGAAAACCTTTGCTGAAGTGTCGAGTGAACCTATTACTGCAGGCTCGAAGTGTCGTTGATCGTCCTCTGGAAGCTGGCCGCTCACGCGTTGGTCGTGTCGGTCAGGCCTTGTAGAATGTAGGCCTGAGGAGATGAATATCTCTTGTAGACTGTAGGCCTGAGGAGATGCCGGTCGCCTCCAGTGTTGATTCGCTTGTTGTAGAATTGAGGTGATGCTTGAGAGGCAAACCGGCGGAAGTCGAAACGGCGCTGGGCCTCGAAGGATTGCTTCTGCAGGCGGTCTATAGAAGGTCTTGCTTGATGATAGATCGAAGGCCTTGAGGGAAACAGCAGGCCGCTCCTCCGGCGGGAAACCGGAGGGCGGTTGACGGACGAGTGTTGCTCGTAAAGGTGGAGATCGGGTGTGTGAGAGCGAGTGTGAGTGGAAACTCGCTTTTATACGTAATTCTTGTGACGTAGGATTTCGCGCCCTTGCCCGCGCGTCCTTTTGTTGTTAAGGGCTCGCTTTTGTTTGGAAGAAAACAGACGCTTCCATTGTTTGATTCTTTGCCCACGTGTGATTTCCAAGAATGTTTGATGAAGGCGTGGAAGAAGAATTTGTCTGTCTACTGGTTGGTCTATTTCTTGTCGATCCGCTACATATATATATATATATATACACACACACACACAGTGCTTAAAAATTGTTGCCACTTATATGGCACTAATATGTCATTGCTTACTACTTATAGTTTGTGGGGGGGTTTATGTAAGTATTTGTGTTTGTTTGCTTCTTTTTTAATAATAATAATAATGTTTTTTCAGGGATTGTGTGAATGATTAACCCTTTCGCATTATGCCCTGTTGGGCAAATCTCACACTCTCGCTGGCCGATATGCAAATAACGTCTTCCAAATCTCATCCGTTTACTGGCCGAAGACGCAGGTTGCTTCCTCCGAAATGAAGTTTTGTATTTTTGGGTTAATAAAGCTGTAGCGCTCTGTGTTTGAGACGGGTGAGGGTAAGGGGTCTCGGAAATGTCAGACTCTGAGCAACGCAACATGCGTCATCGGCCAGCGAAAGGGTTAATGAGTGAACCCCATTCAATGGAAATGGCTACAAGGTTTACATTAGAGCAACGCAGAAAGACTGGATTTTGGATGGATGTGTACGGTTCACCGACAGTAGTCCGTAGGAAATATCAAGAGCACTTTGGAACTGAACCCCCCAAGTAGGTTGACCATCCAGAGAATTTACCAGAAATTCGTGCGCACCGGTTCCTTCGCGAATGATTACAAAGGACGCAGTGGTCGTCGAAGATCAGATAGAAATGAAGCGAATATTGCCAGGGTGCAAGATACATTTGTCAGAAGCCTTGGTAAGTCATCATGACGGTTCTCTAGTGAAGTTGGTTTACCCAGATGCACTGTGCTGCGAATTCTAGCGAAGGATCCTGGAATGCGTCCGTTCCATATTCAAGTGGTTCAGGCTAGGGCTGGGCATCCGGGATCCCGGAAGTAAAGTAGACAGCTCATTTCCCGGGAAAACTGTCATCGATCACAAGATTTCCAAGTATTCTATTTTCAGGGGACACTTTTAAACAGTTTTATTATGAGGTATATTTATTTCATGCAAAGGCTTTTCACAATTGAAGTTTTCATTCACCTGTTTTTTTAAACTTTGAAAACCGTTTTCGCTTGAGTATGGGTTAAATAATATCATTTTCTTTCGACTGAAAAGTGAAACTAAAAATTGATTGGGTAATGACTAATGGGTAATTTATCGCTTTGAGTTCGTTCTCTCTAGAAACTCCTAGAATGGATTTTATTTCTATTTCAAAAAATTTATGATATAATAATTTCATTAGAATTTATAATTTTTATTCTCATTTATTGTGTCAAACCTTTGAAACATACTAAAATTTATAACTAAATTTTGGCTAATCATGTATAACATTCTATAACATTCTAGAATAATTTCAATGGCAGGTTTATTAACTAACATTCAGTCTACCGCTTGTGTCATAGTGTAGTGTGTCTTGATCTGCCGTACGATATTATGTCCACATATTTATATCATTGTTATAAATTATAATCCCATCATGTCACGCAGCCAAAGCGAATCCAAATCATGGCAGCGTTTTGAACGACTAGAAGGAAATGAAAGTGCTAAGTGCAAGAAATGTTCTGCAATAATAAAATGCAAAGGATATTCAACAAATGGTTTCCTTCGTCATTTGAAAAGTGTCCATAAGCTCGAAGATGAAAACTTAAAAAGACCATGTGCAGAGACTTTAGATCCTGTCAGTAAGAAAAAAAATAGGGCTGTGCAATGTTCAACAAAAAATAACTTCGTTTGTATTTAAACCAGAGACAGGCCCGTGAAGAAATTGTTGCAAGCTTGCTTCTGTTGATGGTTTATCAATTCATACAATTGCGAACATTGAATTTATTAGAAAATCTTTCGTTGAAAAAAATGTCATTACCATAAACACCGTCTCAAGTGATGGATATGGTGCACAAACAATATAATATTGCAAAGGAATCTGTTACTTCAGAAATTGCAAAAAAAGTATTAGATGGTGAAAGATTTAGCATTTCTTTAGATGAATACACACCGCTACGCAGTGGCGTACTAAGGGGGGTGCGAGGGGGGCGGTCCACCCCGGGTGACAGCCAGGAGAGGGGTGCCATCGGGAGAGTTGAAATACCAGTACAAGTTTTCAAACCAAATTAAAAATTCGCCAAAGAAAAAAAATTTAAAATATTCAAACTATTACAACAGCTTAATGTTAATTTCCACTATAAAATAAATTTTTATTTTTATTGGCAATACAAAATTTACAAACGAAAAATTAAATATTTGATAAAAATTACATCGAAAGGCGAACGTTTGTTGACGTTTTAGTCATCAGTTTGTTGAGCATAGCCAGCTGGCTGCAACTGACATTCCAAGTCTTGTTCACTTGACACTGTGACTCCACATACATGAGGTATGTTTCATTAAATAATTAAGATAAAGCATAAAGTGCTGGTGTTTATAACAATATCATGGTACTTATACCAGTGTCCAGTAATTTTTGACTGTGGTATCATAGTGATGTTTAAGTGTTTATAAATGATAATTAATGATAATTAATGATAATTAATAATGATAATAATAATGATAATTAATTGTCTTTGCCATTCATTATACAACTACAAAGTGTGAGGAAATGGACATTTCTATGGAGAAAAGAGGGAGAGTAAAGCTCCGAAAAAGGATGCCAGGAGAGATGGCAAAGGATGCTGGTCTCACATTGCCAGAGGAAGTAAAAAGGGCTATGTTGAATGGCTTGATCGCTTTCATCAAGAATTGGAGATTCGTTCTAAGGCAATGGATCAAATTCTGTCAATCTTCGCTGTTATTCAGCCAAACACTTTGGTTGTTGCAACAGAAGAAGAACTTCGGAAGTATATTCCAAATTTGACTCAGATTTTCGATGAATTCTCTGATTAAGATATCTGTGTGGAAATTGAACGACTTCGGAGGCATTTGGAAGCTGCCAAAATCAGCGTTGAAGAGGCAGAGAAATGGACAGCATTGCAGTTTCTGGAATTTATTGTGAAATGGGATTTTTGTGAATCTTTGCCAAGCTTGTCACTGTGTTTGAGATTCTTTTTGACTGTCTGTGTGTCTATTGCTTCATGTGAAAGAGGTTTTTCCAAATTGAAATTGATAAAAAATTTCTTTCGCTCGACCATGAGTCAGACAAGATTGACAAATCTGGCTTTACTTTCAATTGAACATGAATATGCAAAGAAGGTGAATTTTGATGAGTCATTGATCAATTTGCAGAAATTAAGGCTCGAAAGCAGAGACTGTGAATCCTCTCTATTTACCTTTGAAGAATAGGCTGAGCGTTGAGACTGGATTTCCTGTGTTTTTTGTATAAAATAAAATGCAGTATTACCTGTTCACTGAATTTTTAATGTCCTGCATTTTTCTTATTTCCAATTTCCTTATGACAGTACTGTACTGTTTAAAAATCTACTTGCAAACATAATATATTTTCCTGTGTGTTTAAATTTTAAAATTATTTATGGGGGGTGCCAAAGGAAAGATCCGCCCCGGGTGCCAAATACTTTAGGTACGCCCCTGCCGCTACGAAATAGTCGCTATATGAATGTTAATGTTCATGCAGTTGGAAAGTTCTGGAATTTGGGAATGGTTCGTATTTTTGGATCTCTGTCTGCTTATAAAACTATTAAGCTTGTTGAATGAAAGCTAAATGACTTTAAATTAAGCATGGAAAATGACATAGTTGCTAGTGTAACAGATGGAGCCAGTGTCATGGTAAAATTATTTGGAAGAATTAGTCATAGTGAGCATCAACAATGTCTTGCACATGGTCTGTACTTGCCTGTTTGTGATGTCCTTTACAAAAAAAGTAATTCAAGAAATGCAACAGTTAATCAACAGGTATCAGAAGACATTTTTGAGGAATATGCAAGCATGAACAATGATAGTGATGAAGGGAATGTTGAACAACTGCTGTCGAAATTTCAAACAACAATGCCGATAATCTTGCCGATGTTAGGCCTATTGAACTAGCAGAAGGGTTTGAAGACATACACATTGCTAGCACTATTACAAAAGTTAGAAAAATTGTGAAATTATTTCGTAGATCGCCCTTAAAAAACGAAATCTTACAAAAATATGTAAGACTTGAGCATAACAAAGAACTTCATCTACAACTCGATTCACAAACAAGATGGAAGTTTAATAGTAATGTTGGAAAAATTTGTACAACTAAGAAAACCAATTTCGAAAGCACTGATTGACCTTGGGATTGGAAAGGCCATGGATATTTCAGATGAAGAATTTGAATATATAAATGTTATTATCTCATCTTTAGAACCGGTTAAAATTGAATTGGAGAACCTTCCTAGCAGAGATGCAATATTACTCACTGCAGAAGGTGCGTTTGCTTTTATTGTAAATGAGAACAGAAAACATTTTTCTACCACCTTAAAACAATCAGTAGAAAAAAGACTTCAAGAGAGACTTAATAAGAAGCTCGTAGGATTATATAAATATTTAAACAATCCTATAATAGCATTTAATTTAACTTGTCCTAATTTTTCACTGCCTTCTAAATCAACATTGCAAACAACTGCCAAAGGGTTGTTTGCCAGGCTTTTCAGAAAAAGTGAGACGGAGTAGTGGCAGAAGGTACTGATGTAAATGAACCCCAACAGTTTTTTGATACGCCACTAGAACTCGAAGTCTTTTCCTCTAACTCATCTTCAAATCAAAAGTCCTTGGAAGAAAAATTGGCTGCAGTTGTGCAGAAAGAAATGAGAACCACAGAGCAACAAGATTTGCGCCTGAGATACGACATAAAGAACATTATAAAAGAAATGAATGTTTATGAAGCCACTGGTAATAGAACAGAAAATTTAAACCTCTTATTTAATGCTCTGGCGACAATTCCTCCAGCTTCAATAAAGTCGGAAAGAGCATTTTCTACTGTAGGATTATTCATCACAAAACTCTGAACATCTTTAAGTGATAATAGAATTGATCATCTGTGTTTTTTAAAGCATTATTGTAGGTTAGGGCGGAGTGAAAAACTCATTTTTCGAATTTTCAGATTGGCTCATGTGGAAAATGTGTGGAGTAGTGAGGAAATAAGCTGATATAAATTTAAAATCATAACATTAATATCTTCAGGTGCCACAATGACCTTCAATATTGAAAAAAATTGAAAAAAGCAGATTTTAACCAATAATTACAGAAGAGTCCACGATGCACAATAGACAAGAATTTATTCACACTTGTATAAAAATAGCTCAGTCAACCTTTAAAAAAAGTTTCTATTCTCTAAAAACAGTTTTCTATAGTCAGCTCACTCAGCTGTCACGTGAGTACCTCGGTTCAGTGTAGCTGTCGCTCTCGTAGCAGGTGGGTGTTCTGTTGTTGGCGTTACTCAGATAGTCTAAACTATATTTCTTATATATTTTGCATTTCTGTATTGTGTTGCCCTAAGTTTGCCATGTACTATTAACTGAAATTAACGTATAATTGATATTAGCTCTTTCTTTTTCAGATTTGTATACTTTCAAAATGTCTCGAGTTTGTGCAAAATCAACCAGGGCCTCAACTGAGTGCCCCATGTTTGGTATGGGGGAAGATTTGTGGCACAGGAATCTTCCTACATACGAAGGAGTTTTTAAATATTACTTGTTTGTAAGAAACGATTTGAAACAGAATACTAATAAAGATCCTTCAATATCTCAAATATTAGAACAAGTTGTTGATAAATTGAAAACAATTTGGGAAAGTGCTTCCGTCCCAATTCTGTCAGACAGGCGAATTGAAACAATGTTCAGAAGCTACCACGAAAAGTATCGTGTCATTATGAAGCCATACCAAAGCAGAAAAAATTCTGAAGCTTACAAAGCAAAGATTGATATGTTCAAAAAAGAAGCACACACGAAACTTTTTGACATTGCAGCGTGCAAGTGCAAAGTACTAACACAATGTTCTTGTCCCAAAGAAAAAACGGTTCCAAAGGAAGAAGTGACGTTCCTCTTAGATCAAAGGAGTGAAAGAAAACTGTTTATTGATAGAGTAGATATTACACTCTCAAAGAAAAAAGCATCTACGTTGCTAAGAAAGCAAAAAGAAGCTGTGAGGCTCACCAAAGAATCTTCACAGGAGAAATTGCAGGATACAAATGTTGAATTATCATCATCGACATCAAATAGTGAAAGTGAATCTGGCGAAATATCAGACGATACATTTCCAGAGCCAGTTAGCTCGAAGAGAAAGCTCGAACAACCTGAAGAACAATTATTCAAGAAAAGGAAAACTACAAATCTACCTTCAGTGGCTACTGCTTGTGACAGGACTGCAGTTTCAGATCGAGCTGCAGCATTCATTGTTAGTGCAGTATTGCAAGATATTGGAGAAGTTTCTATTGAAAATACATCTGAAGTAGTGGATAGGAGTAAAATCAGAAGAGTGTACCACACTTACTGTACCTCGACTAATAATTTTTTCTCATGAAGCAACGTTTCACGTCAGAGGTGGTGTTAATCGTCAAAACTGTATGTTCTGGGGTATGGAGAATCCTCGGGGTGTTCGAGAACATGAGCGTGCATCTCCTAAACTTAATGTGTGGTGTGGTATTAGTGTTGCTGGCATCATAGGCCCGTATTTCTTTAAGAGCAATACAGTTCGTAGTCAGGGATACCTGGACATGCTCAAGAACTACATAACTTACGAAATCCCATTAAATGGTATTTCCAACAGGATAGAGCTCCACCCCACTTCTCTCTTTTGTTAAAGACTACCTAAACAGTGTTTTCTGTGGAAGATGGATTGGTAGATCAGGACCTTTTCCCTGGCCAGCCTACTCCCCAGGTCTTACGCCATGTGACTTTTGGCTGTGGGAAATGGTGAAAGAGTGATGGATCAAAACCAAGAGATCTTAATGAACTCCGTGAAAAAGTTACAGCAACCAATCCGCGAGAAATATGTCTCAAAGCAGTTGACGAGGCATTTCGACGATTCAGAACTTGTGTTGATACTCATGGCGAGCATGTTGAAATCCATGAGTAAATATATAAACAATAAATACACAGTATTAAAGTATATTTTTTGGAGCACCCCCGTACTAAGTGGTAAAAATTTTTGAAGCACCCTGTATATATATATGAGTATATTCGCATTTTTTATTGATTTTGGAATTTGTCAAATTTTTACGAGTTGTTGTTGTTGTTGTTGTTTAGCCGATCAGCCCACCCTGATCGAGTAAGCCGGCGGCACGCAGGTAACCGATCGCCCTCTCCGGAGTGGACCAGAGGTTCAGCGCACTAGTGATGTTGTGTTGTGTTCGTTGTTGTGCTAGAGCGGTACAGTCTGTCATAATGTGTTCAATTGTTTGTTGTTTGTCCTGGCACAGGTGGCAGGTGTCGTCTATAGAGTTGTCTAGTCTGTGTTTATATGTCCGTAAGTTGGGGTGATGTCCACATCGGAATCGTGCTAAGTTAACTCGATCCGATCTGCTCAGGCTTATCTCTGACCTGTTAATGGGTGGCGGCTTCGCACCTAGGACCGCATTCGGACCAAGTCGTGTCAGTAGTTTGTGGGTTAGGTGGGTGTGTATGTGTTTTCTGTACTGTGTGATGTTTGTGGGGCGTGGTATGGAATGGAGTATTTGGTTATAATGTCTCTCTGGTGTTACCTTAATGGTGCGAGGTGTCGGTGCATGATTGTACATGTAGTGGCAAGGGTGTTGTGGGTTAGTTGTCGCTGCTGCCATGAATTGTGTTTCCCTCATGTCTAAATGTTCTCTAACTTTCAGTATTTTTGTTTCTGTGTGCAGGTGTTCTGTTGGTGTTGTTTGAGTCCATCCTGTAATGATACGAAGTGCGTTGTTTTGTATCGTCTGTAAGGTGTTTATGTGTGTGTTTGAGACAATGGGTGCCCAGCATGGGCTAGCATAGTCCATAACTGAGCGAATATATTGTTTGTATATGAGTGATGTTGTTTCCTGCTGGTGTTCAAAGTTTGTGCCTGTTAGTACCCTAAGCGTGTTAAGTCTTGACGTACATTTGTTTTTAATGTCCTGAATGTGGTTTGCAAAAGATAATGATGTGTTGTATGTGACCCCAAGTATTTTGGTCCTGTGAGTGTGTGGAATGTTGGTGTTGTTTAGTGTAAGCTGTGGAGTTACCTGGTGTTCTTTTGTGTTGCTTGTAAGCAAGGTGATGGTTGATTTTGTGGGTGCTACTTTGAGTCTATTGTGCGTGAGCCAGTCTTGTATACTGTTTATGTATGTTTGTACGTTATTTGTAGCGATGTCGATGTTGTTGTGGGCGGATGTTAGAGTGATGACTTGCCATTAAATGTGACATGTGAGTATCTTCCTGATAGATAGTTGCTTAGTCACCTTTTGGTGTTATTGTGCATGTTTGTGTTGAGTATTTTGTTTATGAGAGGGAAGCGTGGGATAGCATCAAATGCTTTACTAATGTCTATTGTTGATAATAGTGTACGTTGAGCTGGTCGTCTAGAGTTGATGCCATCCATGATGTGCTGCGTGAGGTTAGTGAGTAATGTCGTGGTTGAGTGGTGAGGTCTGAATCCATGTTGAGTAGGCGATAGTGGTATGTGTGGGTTGGTGATTTGTAAGATTAGTCTTTCTGTTACTTTGGAAGGTGTGCATCGTAAAGTAATGGGTCTAGAGGAAACTGGTTCTGTTGGATTTTTGTTTGGTTTCAGTAGTGTAATAATTTTACTTTGTTTCCATATGTCAGGAATAATACAGTGTTGGTATGAATATGTGCTGATATTTGTGAGAGCTAGTATTCCTTGAGGGCCCAAGTGTTTAAGGTGTATGTTAGATATGTTAGATATGTTAGATCTTGGTGGTCTGGTCTGTATTGAAGGGTGTAATGGTAGTGTCGAGTCTGTAGGTTTTCATGTGTCTGGCTGTTTGTCTGTCTGCGTGTTTCTGGTTGTTGTCTCTGTTTAAGTGACTTTTTACGAGTTGATATGAATAGCGTCCAGCGATACCTGATCAGTGTCCGAGCGTAGCCCGTCATTGAGGCGTAAACAACTCAAAAGTGACACGCATGTGACAGAACTCAAATCGAACGAAAATTTCACCCTAAAATATTTATGATATTCATTTTAGTGGATCATTTCAGAGAAAAGTCTTTTTCTTTCTGTTTTGCAATCGTCAATTTAGTGACATGCCGTCATCAAAACTTCACTCTCATATTATTTGAGGAGCAGCAACAAACGTTTTATTTAATTTAAATTTTAGCCTGGGACCACTCCCCGAAGAAAATGGTCATAATCTGTCCGGTGATTGCATGCAATAACGGAAATACTTTAGGGAAGGTCTGCAACAGAAATGCTTGCATGCTTGATTATATAAAACATGTAATAACGTTCATGTCCATCCAAAGAAAACTGACAAGACCTTCTCATAAAAAATAAAAGAAACTTAATCTCAATACCTTTAATAATGGTTGAAGGCTCAACTGATAATATCCAGTGATAAAATTTTACATACTCGTGTGGTGTGTGTGTGTGTGTGTGTGTGTGTGTGTGTGTGTATATATAAGAATAATAAAAAATTTACCCCAATAATTTTATACATTAATAATCTTATTTTTATTTTTAGTAAATACCTCATTTATCATAGAGAAATGTCGAGATAATGAGATAAAAACATTAGAAAATGTGTATTTTACTCATAAAGATTCACAATGTTTAAACCTCGAGAGAGAAATATAAGCTAGAGTGAATATTGTATTCACATTTAACATCATTTTTTTAACTTAAAAATGGACAACATAAATTACAAATTACTTTCATTCGATTTTGTCGAACGAAATGTACAGATTTTTTTTTTAAATTATAAAATTATAATCATAGGTTTAATTATAAACTAATCATTAGTATTAAATTATTTTAAATTTTAATGTTTTTAAAATTTAAATGTTTAAAAATTCTGAAAAAAAAATGAGATTAAGTTAAGATGAAGACGAAGAAGAAGAAGAAGAAGGAAAAAATTTCTTTACAATTTCGCTGTTCCGAAGTTAATTCAGGTTTCTTGAAAATGTACAGAAATCCACAATTTTGGACATAGTCTCTTAGCTCATAATTAGATTTCTTATCGGATCACCTGAAGATCAGGGCCCCCAGCCGCCTTTAGTTAGCCTTATAAGGCTTATAAGGCTAACTAACAAAAATATTACGACCTAACCTAACCAATCATCAAGGGTGTACAGTTGACCTAACGATTGGTTATGTTAGGTCGTGATATTTTCGTTAGTTAGCCTTATAACTAAAGAAGGCTGGGGGCCCTGTTCTTCAGGTGATCCTTCTTATCAATACATGCTAAAGTTTTTATAAGTTTGAAGCGTTCTTAACCATAAAACTACCTGATTATACGTAAGTAACAAGCAACAGTAATTTATATTACCAGTGAGGAGGGAAGATTATATAGGGTGGCCACAAAGTCCCTTTGCATGACAAACGAGGGCAACATACAGATATACTGTAATTTCATTGCAAAGGGACTTTGTAGCCACTCTGTATATAAGCTCGCATGAAAGTTATTTACTTAAAGCGAGACAAATTTCAAGACACGTTTTTCATAATTAATCTTCCAAGAAATGCAAATTATAAAAAAAGTGTGTATTTTTTCAGTTGCAATATATTTGCACAATTATGTATAATAAATTGTTGCTTTTTTCTAAAACCTTACCCAGTTTTATGATAAGTTTTTGTGTTAATAATATTTCTTGATAATGAGGATTGTTTAATAAATTTTCAATACTCCGCGAAATGCATTCTTTAATAAAAGCATTTTAAGTAAAATAACTGTATTCGAGTAAGTTGGAACTGAAAAAAGCCATGAAGTTGGGAACTAGGTGTAATGGGACTCGGACCATTGGTCCCGCTATCTCCTCTTTCCTCAATTCATGGCCTTTTCCAGCTCCATCTACTGGGTGCCCCCTTTACCCTTCACCCTATTCTGTTAGGAAAAGGTTCAGGAGTAAAGGAACTTATACAATACCCTCTAGATTCCTTAATTTTTACACCAAATTCGACAATTATTTTGTGTTCAATTCCGGCAATTTTTTTTGGAAACAAGAGATCGAGCACATCAGTTTCATGGTTGATATCTAGACACATTAGGTATTCCTCATTTCAATTATGTCGTAACACCACTTCAACGAAGTTAAGCGACATTGGGTCTGGGTAGTAGTTGGATGGGAGACCGTCCTCCGCGTCCAGACTATGTAGCGACCCGTGGTTCGGATCTCACGTAGAGCTATAGGTCCCCTTCGTCATATGACCTTAAATACTGCGAAGGAAGTTAAACAACCCCAATCATTATTATCATTTCAATTAAACAATGGTTTAACTTAATCATATCAACGAATATAACATTTTCCCCATTTACAAATCATTCACAGTTTGTAAATTGATTCTGAAATTGATGCGTCTCCACATATATATACTTATTCTGAGAAATAATTATTAAATATCTGCAGTCACAGGGGATTAGCGTCCATTGGTGTTACCTAAAATTAACCCATTAATTTCATCGGGGGAAAAGTCACTTCATTTTTAAAGAAAACCTACAATCGAAAAAACCTCACACACAAATCACAGTTATTCAACTCAGCAAGAGCGTGAGATGGCAAGGTTAATATTCTTTTGACGTGACATTTGGTTCACGAGTTTTTGGGGTTTATATATATATATATATATATATATATATATATATATATATCAACGTAAAGAACGACGCTTGTATAGGAGATATTCCGCGCAAGATGAGAGAGAGAGAACGAAACAAATGAAAAAATGAGGTAACCACCGGGGAATCGAACCCGGGATCTTCCGATTGGTTTCTGCGCGTATGTAGAAGAATTACGGCATTTGAATGAGTGAGGCCCATGGTGTAATGGTTATAATATCTGACCGGCAATCGGAAGATCCCGGGTTCGATTCCCGGGTGGTTACCTCATTTTTTCATTTGTTTCGTTCTCTCTCTCTCATCTTGCGCGGAATATCTCCTATACAAGCGTCGTTCTTTACGTTAATTATACTGCGTGTTTGCAGTTAAATGTATATAATGTTACGGCATGCGGGAGGTGCCCCCTTGGGGCATTGGTTTCTGCGCGTATGTAGAAGAATTACGGCATTTGAATGAGTGAGGCTCATGGTGTAATGGTTATCATATCTGACCGGCAATCGGAAGATCCCGGGTTCGATTCCCGGGTGGTTACCTCATTTTTTCATTTGTTTCGTTCTCTCTCTCTCATCTTGCGCGGAATATCTCCTATACAAGCGTCGTTCTTTACGTTAATTATACTGCGTGTTTGCAGTTAAATGTGTATATATATATATATATATATATATATATAGAGAGAGAGAGAGAGAGAGAGAGTTTTTCTTTAATTGCACGTTCTAAGAACGCATTTTCTGCTTAGCATACAATCTTTTTCTGCTTGCCAACATGACTATTAAATTTCAACCTATAAATAGATGACATATATATATATATATATATATATATATATATATATAAACGTCCATAGAAATTCAAATTTTGTGAATATTCAGTACGGATGCAGCTGTGTACTGTTCAACATTAAATGTTGTCATATTTGGCAAGCATAATACAGAAAATATCCTAGTTTAAATAAAAAAAAAAAAAATTTCGAAAACGTTGTATAATGAAAAAAAGGTATTTTAAAAGAAACTGTGAACATCGCCCAAATAAAAAGATTTAGCCAATAGTACTAATTAATGGTCGTTAATTTGCATGAAAACCTTCTGATAAAGCACTGATAAGGAAAAGGTTATAAACCTTTTTTACTGAATCCATTTTTATTACAGCATTTTTTTGAATTCTTTAAAAAGAGAGTTTGGTGCGTTAAATTGAAGAGATGCTTACGTACGTAAATGACAAATAATAATAGACGCTGAAAATCTTCGAAGTCTAATCGTTATTCACTTGCAAAATGAAAGTGAATGAAGCGTTTATATCCGTATACGTGTGGCGTAAAATAAGTGTCGATAGTGTTTGTATACTAATGTCGGTCAACGGGTTTTCTTAGTTAATTATAGAGATATCTTTTTAACAGTTAAAAACCGAATAAATGAGACGATGGAAAAGTGCCCAAATAACGGATTCAACGCTTTACTTTGGTCGTGGCGATTTGAAGGAAAAAAAATTTTTATATGTGAAGTGTGAACGTTGATCATTATTATGATTATTTTCTTTTGTTAAAAATGTTTATTGAAGAGGCTAATAAATATACTGATGTGAACTAAACTGATTTATTACCATCTGATCTTCCTTATCTTCATAAACAAATCAGATTTGCACAATATATTCGTAAAGCACAATATATTTGTTGTACAAAGCGTTCGTTCATATGTCTCCTTCTATGAAAAACGAACATATTAAATAAGACTAAATTATCATACACATTTCAGATGACGGTTTCCGTGTGTACATGTATGTAAAAGCCTTGCTAAGTCAGAAACTACATATCAATGTCGCATCTGCGTACACACATTTTTCCTGACTTATCTGTCCGCCTGTCAATCTTTCTCCCCGTTAGAGATTGGGAGTGACGTGGCCAGAGTGTACAAATATGAAATATATGATTGTCATGCCTGTCTGTGTGTATCAGTCTATGACTTCTGTACGTTTGTGTCTTCAAGAAAGACGGCTGCCATTTCTCTTTTCCGCCTGACTAGAAAGCTACCGCAAAGGGTTCAGGGATATCTGCGCCAAGAAAACGGCAAAAATGGTGCATTTAGAAAAGGCTTATTGAGATCACCAACTAAAATATTGAAATATTACAAACTCCAAACGTTAAAATTTTTTCATTTTATATACAGGGTGGGCCGTAAGTTTCCATACATAGGAAAAATGAACATTTTTTTATGGACAACCATTTTTATTTATATAATATGCTCTACATGGTTGCCATTGTTTTGAAAACACATTTCAATACGTGTTCCCCACTGTTGATGAACACGCATTAGCACAGTTGACGTTATGCTTGTAATGGCGTTGGTGATACGTTCCTTTAGATGATTTATGTCTCGTATCTTTTCCTGATACACCATGGCCTTCAAGTGCCCCCAAAGATAGAAATCAAGGGGGGTGAGATCTGGGGATCTGGGAGGCCACTCCACAGGACCACGCCGACCAATCCAAGCATCCGGAAACTGCTGATCCAAATACCGACGCACGTGAAGACCATAATGAGGTGGAGCTCCATCTTGCTGGAAGTAAACTGGGAAGTTACCTTCCTCGTTTAGCAGGGATGGGAAAATCTCTTCTTGCAACATGTTAAGATACCTTTCGGCATTAAGATTTCCACTGACAAAAATTGGTCCAATAATTCTGTCACCCCATATCCCGGCCCACACCATCACTTTACCGGCACCTTGCATCTTCGTCGGACTCAGCCAGTTAGGGTTAGCATTACTCCAATAACGTATGTTTTGCCGATTAACCTCTCCATTGACGTAAAAATTTGCTTCATCAGTAAACAAGATCTTAGTTGAAAAGTTTGCATCCTCGTTCACTTTGGTTAATGCCCATTCACAGAATTCCATCCGTCTATCCGGGTCGTCTTCACTCAAATGCTGTGCCATATGCAATTTGTATGGATGCCATTTGTTTGCTTTCAAAATGCGCCTGATACTCGATCTGCTGACACCACTTTCTGCAGACAACCGTCGTGTACTTTTTCTGGGACTCCGTGTAAGCGCTGTAAGTATCGTAGCTGTTGTGTCTTCATCGGTGGCTGTACGTCTTGGACCACTTCGCGGTTGATCTGCAACATTTCCAGTTTTCTGAAACTTGTTAATAAGTTTTGCCACAGTGTCGTGTGTGATGTTCGTTCCATGTTGTCTGTTAAAGTTCACTGCAACCATGCGACTGCTTCCCGACCCAGCCATCAGTATGATTTCAATTCGTTGCTCTTTCGTCAAACGCATATTCTTAGGGTATCTGAAACATAAAAACAAACGTTTAAATTTTCCTATGTATGGAAACTTACGGCCCACCCTGTATATATATATATATATATATATATATATAATATATATATATATATATATAGTACCCTGCAAAAGTCAGAGACCACTGTCGATCTGATAACTATTAGATAATCTGTCGTATGGAATTTGGTTTTGATACTAATAACTAGAACCTCTGGTTCATATTAGCGTATAACTAAGTTATTACTTAAGTGTATAAAGTTGTATAAGCTAGATGACCCTCTAGTCTGCATAAATTGGACTTGAGGGTTGATTCATTATATTACTTATAGCGCATTTTTTTTTAAAGATCTAGTGAACTATTAATGATCTCGAAAAAAAGAACAGGTGTCTCAGTTGATCCCTCTAATGTACGAAGGAAGCTTAACTCAGTAGGTCTCAGATACCCAATACTTGTGTTCCAAAGTATATTTTCTTCTCTTCTCTTTATTTCCATTCCTAAAAAGCGGCTTTTTTGCTGCAACACTTCCTTTAAGACCTATTGAGTTAAGCTTCCTTCGTACAGTAGAGGGATCAACTGAGACACCTGTTGTTTTTTTTTTAGATGTGCTGGGAGTGAAGTGCTAGATTTGCGTCTGTCTCGAAGGGAAGTAATCTTTAGATATTGGAGATCATATGAAGAAAGCTTAAAGGGCCTCCCTGATCTAGGACGATCAGCGGGGGTCCCATTTGATCTGTGACGAGCCAAGATTTATTTTACATCAGTTTTGGAAGCACCTGTAGATTCACTTATTTTTCTTTGACTCAGTCCTTCACCATGCAAATGTATTATTTTATATCTAATCTCATCAGAAATTGTACTTTTTGTCATTTCTTAAGCCTGTGAAAGAAAAAAAAGAGCATGAATTAGGATTATAATGAGAAACGTTTTGGATAAATTTGTTTTCCAGAATTTAAGTGAATATGTCAATACTTTTAATTGTAAATACTGATATAACAATAGTTTAGGAGCATTTACTGCAGATCCATCATCAATAGTTCGCTAGATCTTTAAAAAAATGCGTTATAAGTAATATAATGAATCAACCCTCAAGTCCAATTTATGCGGACTAGAGGGTCATCCAGCTTATACAACTTTATACACTAAGTAATAACTTAGTTATACGTTAATATGAACCAGAGGTTCTAGTTAATATGTATTTTAGTATCAAAACTAATTTTCATACGACAGATTATGTAATAGTTATCAGATCGACAATGGTCTCTGACTTTTGCACGGTACTGTATATATATATATATACACAATGATAGGATTTAATATGGTTAAATAGGCCAAATAAGTTAGTTAAATAATGTACAAGAAGTTGGATGTAGTACTTCTACTATAGAGCGGTTTAAAGTTTTGTGTAGTTCCAGGTTTATTAGGAAAAATGTATAAAAATTTCTCATCCAACGAGATCTGTGATGGGAAGTTGTGAACGACAGGCGAGAGAGCGCACTGAAAGAAACCGGCAGGCAGTTGAAGATAGACGTTTGAAGCGAAACGTGGAATTGAGAGCTGTGATCGTCCGTCATAAAAATGTGATAGGCCTTAGTCAGAGGACAAAGAGTGGAGTGTATTAATACTCCCGTTCGGGGATCTTCGCGGGAATCTCAAAAACAGTTTACCATATTTTACGCCTCATAAGACGCTACAAGTGGTAAGACGCACCCTATATATATTTAGCAAAGAATATTTAGGAAAAAAATATTTCGAAGATTTATCAGCCTGACAAAAAATATATTCCCATAACTTTATTAAAAGAACATTAAACAAAACAATAACATATGAGCCCTCAAGTGATTTTTGGAGACGTTTTTTAGGAAAAAAGTAGCGTCTTATGAGGCGTAAAATACGGTAATCAATTCATTGTAAACAGTTAATCCAACTGTGCCTGGATCTTCATGGGAATTTCATAAAAAGTTTATTCAATTACACAAGGCAACAAAGATTTTGTTACAGAAGACCAAATAGGTGCTCCTAGCTAATTTCGGTATGCTGATTTCAAATCTATAATTAGATTTTTTCTATCACGTCTAGATTTTGTGTAAAATGCAAATCACTTTTAGTAAAATTTTCTACCACGTCCAGATTTTGGTTTTAATCGGCTTAATGCCAGTAATATGAAACTTGCTTTTCAAGGTTAAAGCAATTTTTTTTGCCAACTATATACAAATTCGAACAATTTTGATAAATAAAATTTATCCCGAGTTGGCAACACTGAGTCAAGAGCATAGTAACGGGCAACGGCCCAACGGTCAGTCGCTACGTGACAGTCAAGCAGAGCGGTTGTTGAAGCTCTCTGCTGATGAGCAAGTGACAGGTTGTGGTGACTTGTGTGTTTTTATAGCATTTGTTTTGTACTACGGTGTGTATTTCTTTTTATTTTGCACATCGTAATAATTACTTTCTACGTTTTTTCAGATATTGTATGGTAATTCAAAATGGCATCAAATAGACGTGCTTGTGTAAATCACCCAGACAACTTCTGCTTTGTCTGTGGACAATATACACCTAAGCCACAACGTAGAAACATAACAACAAAGATTAAACTTGCCTACAAGTGTTATTTTGACTGTAAGTTAGGAGACCAACAGAGGGACTGGGCACCACATATTTGCTGTGCACAGTGCAATGCAATGTTAATAGCTTGGATGAATGGTAAAAGAAAAGCTATGCCGTTCTCAGTCCCCATGGTTTGGCGTGAGCCGAAAAATCACTTCAATGATTGTTATTTTGTTTGACAAAGATTGCTGGTTTCACAAAGAAAAACAAATCAAAGATCAGTACCAAACTGCGAATCAGCAATGAAACCAGTACCACATGATGAAACAAATCCACCACCAGTTCCACCAGCAACGATAACAGACAGCAGTTCATCTGAAGATTCTGCTAGTGATATAGAAACAGGGAAAGATGGCATATATGTTCCAGATGCAAATATTTCCCCACATTTGTTAAGTCAAGCGGAGTTAAATGACTTAGTGCGCGATTTGGAATTACCAAAAGAAAAGGCAGAGTTGCTTGGTTCAAGACTTCAAGAATTTAATCTTCTCCAACCAAACACCAAAGTTTCCCATTTCCGCCATCGCCATTTGCAGTTTTCATCATTTTACTTACAGGAAGAAAACGTTTGTTTCTGCCACGATATCAGTGGTCTGATGCAAGGGATTGGCTGTCGCTATGATCCAAAAGAATGGAGACTGTTCATTGACTCTAGTAAAGCTAGCCTTAAAGCTGTATTACTGCACAACGGCAATGAAAAACCTTCAATACCTGTAGCACATGCCACTGGCCTTAATGAGACTTATGAATCGATGAAACTGCTGCTAAGACTCATCAAATATAAGGACCACACATGGAATATTTGTGGCGACCTTAAAGTTGTATCATTACTTCTTGGGTTACAGTTGGGCTACACAAAGCATATGTGCTTTTTGTGTCTATGGAACAGCAGAGATGACAAGAACCACTACAAAAAACATGATTGGCCATCTAGAACTGAACATGTTGTTGGTAAATACAATGTGAAACACCCAGCACTTATTGACCCTCAGAAAGTACATCTTCCACCACTTCACATTAAACTTGGCCTTATGAAAAATTTCGTGAAGGGTATGGATCATCAAGGTAGTGGTTTCCAATATTTAAAGGATAAATTCAAAGGAATATTGACAGATGCTAAGCTAGAAGCTGGAGTTTTCACTGGACCACAGATCCGCAGTGTCATCCACGACTCATCGTTTCCATCTAACCTAAATGAGAATGAACTAGGAGCATGGACATCTTTCGTTGAAGTTGTCAAAAATTTTCTTGGAAACCACAAAGCTGAAAACCACCGTAAACTCGTAGAAAACATGCTTAAATCTTATGAAATAATGGGATGCAGAATGTCTTTGAAAATTCATTTTTTACATTCTCATCTTGACTTCTTCCCGGCCAACCTTGGGGCTGTAAGTGACGAGCATGGTGAGCGCTTCCACCAACAGATCTCAGTTATGGAAAACAGATACCAAGGTAATTTCAACCCAAATATGATGGGAGATTATTGTTGGTTCCTGCAGAAGGAGAGCTCGTCATCCTACAAGCGACAAAGGAAGAGGACACACACCAAAGTTTCACTTAAGAACAGGAATTTGCCTTTCAGTAGTAACAACAAAATACTAACGCGCTTTGGGTGGATGGTTGGGCGCAGGGGTGGTAACTCCGCTGTCTGTCTTAAGCCAGAATAAAGGAGGAAAGACATCCCTGTTCACTGATTATTTAAGTATGCTTAACATAAAACGTGGCACGGAAAAGTAGCTTAGACGGCTTTCGTAATAGAAGCGGGTGAGAAAAAAAATGAAAAATAGGGGTTTTCGGTTACACAAAATCTGGACGTGATAGAGAAATTTTGATATCAGATCTGAAATCAGCATCAGCGCTTTAGTAGGAATCAGTAGTTCACGTGTCTGTAACAAAAAAAAAGTTGAAATTTGTTGCCTAGTGTTATTTAATGTTAAACAATTAATCCAAACATTTTGGCGTTTTAACGGAAATTTTTAAAGTTCCAACTAAACATTATAAGATCGTTGTTATCATTGTTTTTCTTGCTATCATTTTCGTGAATTATATTTCTTTTTTGTTAAATATTTCTTAAATAGAGAATTCAGGCTAAAAGTGAAACAGGGCAGCGCGTAACATACGAAACTGGACTACTCTTTTAGGAGATAGGCTTATCGATGGTGCACCGAAACAGTGCCCTACTTTAATGTATGCTGATAGGCATCAATTAATGTTACCCATTTTTGAAATTATAAAACACTCGCAATAAATAGATTCATCATTTCGCAGAGAGACCTAATAACTATAGAGCCATTCGGGGAAACTTCATATATAAGTAGGTAGGTAGGTATAGTGTATATAAAAATGAAATTTCCGTTTCTAGTTTTCTTTATTTTAATTTAATTGGCATCTTGTTTAATTTTAAATTTTCATTTCTTGTAATAAATGGAATTAATGTGATTGTTAATTAATGCAACCTGACGTGATTAATAATTAAAAATAAAAAATATATATAACGAATAAAAAACCTTCAAGGAGATTTCTCTAGATCGTGGTCGAAAGATGCATTGTGTTTCATAGTGCTTGGCTAGTGTAATTTCCGCGAATTATAGTCAGTTCAGGCCGACTAAATCTCTCTCTCTCTAAGCATGTAGTTATTTAGTTTAATTGTCCCTCATTTAATCACCGAGTTTCAAAAGTTTAATTGAATAAAATCGTATAAAATGTAATTCGTGTTTCGGTCTCCCCTCCGTTAAGCCTAAACACGCTACCCGAGTCAGTACAGTTAAATAAAATTTAGTAGAGGAGAACCGTTAAGGTTTGTAGTACAGTATAAGCGGTACTTACGTATTATCGGGACTACCGAACTGTTTATTTTGTATTTTTGCTTTCGTCATTTTCGTTTAAACTGACAAAAATATCACAACTTAACCTAGTCAATCATCAAGGGCGTACAGTTGACCTAACCGGCATTCAATTAACCTAACCGGGCATTCAGTTGACCTAACCGGGCATTTTCCGTTTTATTTTGTTTTTTGTAGCTAACCTAACCTAACCTAAAATCTTTCCTTTTTTTTTTCAGATCATTAGAAATTTTCAACCATGAAAATATGGGATTTGCCAAGTTTAGGTGAAATAACCAATATTAATTAACCCGTTAGGTCAAATGGATGCCCGGTTAGGTCAACTGAATGCCCGGTTAGGTCAACTGAATGCCCTTGATGATTGGTTAGGTTAAGTTGTGATAGTTTCGTTAGTTTAAACGAAAATGACGAGAGCAAAAATACATAATAAACAGTTTGGTAGTCCCGATAATACGCAAGTACCATATAAGCTTTATATCAAATATTATAAATAAATAGAAGCCATAATTCAACGTATTTCTAAAAATAAATCATTACATTAAAACTCAACCACTACATTGTCCCATTTTTCTTAACTAAAACGAAAAGGTTTGGAACAAAACTAAATTAATTTCACGTCATTTACCCAATATTTTGTAATGCGAGATCATTTCGCTCATTTATAGAGCCTTTATCTGGTAAAACTTTTTCCATATTGCACTTCAGATACAAACTTTCCTCTTCGTGCAAAGGAAAATGGTTTTTCCTTCTCATTTACCTTTCATTGCTTATTAAGTATTTTTTATTTGTTATAAGTACACTCATTTATTCTGATTATTTATTAATTATATTTATTATTTTAATGCCTTACCCTTTTCTTGCGAATTAGTTTTTTGGCTTCCTGCGTTATGAATGAATTTTTATTTCCCGCGGAAAATTAAGAACGGCGAATTTTTTTACTCGCATTGAAAACGAAAGCTTAAATTTTTTGTTGTCATTTCGAAACATTTAAACGCCTAGTCAGAGAGTAGGCTAAAGGTCATATCTTGGATCAAGTAAAGATAAGCACCCCCAGCCTTCTTTAATTAGCCTTATAAGGCTAACTAACGAAAATATCACGACCTAACCTAACCAATCGTCAAGGACGTACAGTTGACTTAACGATGGTTAGGTTAGGTCGTGATATTTTCGTTAGTTAGCCTTATAAGGCTAACTAAAGAAGGCTGGGGGTGCTTATCTTTACTTGATCCCATATCTTCAGTTCAGTACCAAGAGACGATAGTTTTCATTCATAAAAATTTACTGCTACGATTTGTAGTATCTGAGTTGTCTTTTAATGTATTTTTAACAATATTTACAAACTGTTCAAGGGGATCTTTTAAACTATTCTCCCCCCCCAAGCTTCAGAGAGGGGGTCATAGTTTAAAAGGTCATTATTAAGGGAGAGATATTGTAATTTAACAGGTTTTACTTATCTTATTTACATAATAGAATTTTTAAGACATGTATATAAAATACATATCTTGAAAATTCTATTATATTCTATCATATTTCCGGTTTATAGAGAACCATTATTTACATAGGATAAAATTCGTTAGTTTTAACGAAAATATCACGACTAAACCTAACCAATCTCCAAGGGAGTACAGTTGACCTAACCGGGCATTCAATTAACCTAACCGGGCATCAATTAACCTAACCGGGCATTGTTATTTTTGCTACCCTTTGTGCAGGTAGCAAAAATATTCCGCTTTAACGAAAATATCACAACTTAACCTAACCAATCGTCAAGGGCGTACAGTTGACCTAACCAGGCATTCAATAATTTTACCATAGGTTTCGATATATATATATATATATAGGAGGACGAAAAGATGGTACATGTTTATTAACAGACGTTTCGGAAAAGTTCAATTTCCATCATCAGTGGTAAAAAGTTTAAAAACAAATAGAAATAAATAAGTATAATAAACAAAAACGAACAATAAATTGAAATGGCGCAACAATTAGCGAGAATTAATAGTATGTTACAATATATATTAAATTAGAAGATTAAAAATGAAATGATATAAAGTATAAAAGTATGGACAATAAGTGAAATATAAAATGGTTAAAAGGTGAAACAGAATTGAGGGGGTTCTTACCAAATTGTTAACGTAATGAGAGACTAATTGTACAGAAGATTGGGAATGTTATTTTTTTCTTTAATTCTACTGCATTTTTTTATCTTACATCACTAACTGGTGTACTCATGGATAACTTGATGTATGGTTAGGAATCTAGAGTGCGAGAGCGAATGAACGGATAGGAATATATAGTACAGTACAATATATATCTGTTTATTCGCTCTCGCACTCTAGATTCCTAACCATACATCAAGTTATCCATGAGTACACCAGTTAGTGATGTAAGATAAAAAATGCAGTAGAATTAAAGAAAAAAATAACTAAATTAGTATGTTTATTTAAGAAAAACTTAATACATAAACAAAATCTATGTGAAAAACTGGTTCTCTTTAAAAATTGAAACTCTACATAAGAGGTATCTAGACTCAAGTGGGTGTGAGAACTTACCTAAATTATTTAATCACATGAAAACTTTTGAAACGTTAGCTGATACTGTTCATCCAAAGGTGAAATGTTAGTTTTAATATCAAATAAATTTGTTACAATAACTTAAGAAATATCCAAACAAAAGGATGTTGAGTGCACTAGTGAGAGGTGCACTATTATTATAATTAACAGGTAAAATTACTTAATTACTATGATTACATTATTAAATTCTTATTACATAACTAAAAACTTATGTGAAATATATATTCTTAAAAGTATTTTTACTAATACTATTTCAGAAATGAAGCCATATATATATATATATATATATATATATATATATATTATATATATATATATATATATATATATGTAACAGTTTTTTGCGCACACCTACAGGTCGCTACAATTGGTGTAGAACAATGCGGTTTTCACCATTCGATGCGTCTTTTTATTGTGCAGTGCCCATGCTAAAAAAAATTCCCTAACATAAATCCTTTCCCCCCTTTTAAGGATACAGTTCTTCCCATTTCTTCATTTTTAATCATAATTTTGGCACAAAATGGGGGAGGGGGTGGGGTTAATGGGGAAACTCAGAAAAATAGATGCGATATATATATGTAACCAATAAAAAATTAAAGTAAATCCTTTGCAAGGTGCCAGCCCCCTTCAAAAAAATTAAAGTAAATCCTTTGCAAGGTGCCAGCCCCCTTAAAAAAAAATTAAAGTAAATCCTTTGCAAGGTGCCAGCCCCCTTCCCCCCTTGGGGGTAATGGGGGAAGGGTGGGGGTAAATGTGGGAGAGGGGTGGGGGAGGGGGTATTGGGGGAGAGGGGTGGGGTAATGGGGGAGGGGGTGGGGTTAATGGTGAAACTCAGAAAAAAAAATTGGTGGGGCAAATGAGGGAGAGGGGTGGGGGAGAGGGGTGGGGTAATAGGGGAGGGGGTGGGGTTAATGGGGAAACTCAGAAAAAAAAATGATAACCAACATCGATTCCGGTCAGGAAGATCATGCTTATCACAACTAATGGAACACTATAACAATATTATTGATGCACTCGAAACAATGAAAACTATGATTTGGCGGGCCGCAGGGCCCCCCAATTACTGTCGGTTCAGTTATTTGGTCAATAAAACTATAGAAATGAACGCAGTCATGAAAATCTTAGGCTTCAAATCCGAGGTCATTGTATTAAGATTTGTGAAGCTTTAGATTTTCATGGCTGCGTTCTTTTCTGTAGTTTTATTGAATGAATAATTGGTTTGCCAGTAACTGGAAGGCCGAAGGTGAGAGGAATAGGAATGATATCCAGATAAAGGGCTACTGATGTTCAAAATAAAATACGCCGTAGGCCCACAATTCAGCCAAAGCACCGCAGATCTAGCAAAATCGGCGCGTAGCGCCGACCTTTTGCTAGTTTTTACTAAAATACAAAAGAAACTGGTTTTTGCAAAAACAAAACAAAACAAACAATTGAGTGATGTGCACACAGAGAGCAAAAGCTAAGCAAAACACCAGCATTAATCATAGTAAACCAATGTTACGCTATAAAACTCCTTTTTAAAGTTAACTTTATTACCTTATCATTGCACTTGAGTTTATGATATTGGTGAAAAATGCCTCCCCCAGTAGTTGCAAAATATCACCATTTTGGGAGTATTTTATAAGGATAACTTAGTAATGTGATGGAATAGAAGTTTTTTGTATGCAGCTGCAATAAGAACTTCTTCATTTATACTTTCCATATCGAATTCGCGAGCGAACTAGCTATTAACCCTTTGAATCACAGTGGAACTTTTATGTCCCACTGTACAGTATACGAGTTTATTTAATTTGTCGGAAAAGGAAGCCGAATTACGTGTAATGTAAATGATTAGTTACTAAAATATTTGGTCTTCAATAACAATTAATTTTATACGTTTTGGATTAAAAATAAAGGATCTTTTCCGTTTGACTGCCGCCATTGAAACATAATTAAACTTTTTGTATTTTGTATTTTAACTGAAATGTCTTGATACAAAATAAGTTACTTTATAGAAAAGCTTTTCTTAATTTCCCCTTCAAATTTTGTTTCTTATAAACAATTTTAATTACTTTCAAGATCCATGCTTAATTTTTAAGTTTTAATCGTGTACTCAGAAAAATAAGGGGATCATCTGAAGATCAGGGCCTCCAGGCTAACTAACAAAAATATCACGACCTAACCTAACCAATCGTCAAGGTCGTACAGTTGACCTAACGATTGGTTAGGTTAGGTCGTGATATTTTCGTTAGTTAGCCTTATAAGGCTAAGTAAAGAAGGCTGGGGGCACTGACCTTCAGGTGATCCAAATAAGGAAGTTCAACTTATAAATATAAGTCATTATAAGGGAAAATTAAGAAAAGCTTTTTTATAAAGTAACTTATTTTGTATCATCAAGACATTTCAGTTAAAATACAAAAAGTTTAATTATGTTTCAATGGCGGCAGTCAAACGGAAAAGATCCAAAATAAAGTATCCGTGAACAAAAGGATTAAACTGATTTTTTTCAATTAATTAGCTGACCTGCTAGTTCATTTTGTTTTCCTTTGCGCAGGCGCCTAAGGGATTAACATAAAAAATGTATATACTGCTCTTACTACATCTACTGAGCCCTCTTCTATGTTCATCCAAAAAAGGCAGTCACATAACTACTGTTCTAGTGTAGTTTTACTGTGATTAGAGAAAAAAAAGGCACGAAATTAAGTCGACTGACTAAATTCACATGTTCAAAAAATGCTTCATTTTTTTTTAAAGTTTAAGTTAGTTTACTCGTTAAATTAATTTCTTAGTATATTATAGAACTAGCAAAAAGTGTCTCTTGATCGAAATCTGAACTAACGAAAATATCACGACTTAACCTAACCAATTGTCAAGGGCATACGGTTGACCTAACCGGGCATTCAATTTAATTTATTATTATATTTGGTACTGTAAAGCAAAAAACAAGAATACATGGGGGCCCTGATCTTCAGGTGATCCAATTTTTCTGAACCGTATAACACTTGCTTAGTAAAGGTGATGCATTTGACTCCCGTCCAACGTATTTCTAGAAAATAAAATAACGTAACTATAAGTAGTAAGAAACCTACAACATTCCTTTTGCCTTCAGAATAAAAAGTGCAAGCGAATTACCTAATTATTATAGTGAGTGTGTAAAGGAGTCATTTGGCTAACGGAAATTAAACGTTTAATTCATTTGTAACAGTATTTTATGTCGTCTGGAAATAAACAAATTTGGCTCTTGGTTTAAAGTTGACATTAAAAATAAATAAATTCAGTAGTCATACGTATTCCATAAAATCTTTGTAGTGTGACTGAAATGGTATTTTTGAAAAAGGTTTTGTTTATCTTCAAAGTTTATTTAGCAATTTTGTAATGTTGAACTGAAAAGGAAGCTAAAATTTTGCGTGTTAAAGGCACGCTGTTAATTAATTTTCTGTATGAAATATCTTATCAGCCAAATATTATATATATATATATATATATATATATATAATATTATATTGAATAAAACCACTTTGTGTTTCTTTTCCCTTCGTGGTTTCATTCATCATAAATATTTTTCACGTGTCACTTTCGTGAAATATTTTTCATATATATATATATATATATATAGTGTGTGTGTGTGTGTGTGTGTGTAGCGGTCAGACAAAGAATTTCCTTTTTCCTGCCATTCTCAAACATCATGGAATCAAAACAAAGGCTATACACGTGGGCATGAAACTGGTCCACGCCACGCAGAAAACACCGATTATGTGGTATTTACCGAAGCGACCGCCAGAGGACGTCACCAAGACCTATAAAATGCGTCTTTTTCCTCAGCTCTCGGCCTGACCATCAACAGCTTTGGCTATAAAAACCATACCACAGCAAGGTCAAACAAAGCGAGAAGTGAGCTCAGTAAACTCTACCGTTTCAGGGGACTCTCGGTAAAAATAAGAAGATGCTGTACACGGCGCTGGTACGGTCTATCCTCGAATACCCGGCAATTCCACTGCACACAACGAGCGACACAAATCTGATGTTGCTACAAAAAATACAGAACGCTGGAACAAGATTCATCCTGGGAAAACGACTCAGCGACAGGATATCATCCCAGGCACTGCACCAACAAGCAAACTTACCAGCCCTCAATGTCCTCCTGCACAGTAGGGCGGAGAAAACTTGGAGGAAGGTACAAAACACTCTCCACAGACCTATGAAGAACTCGATATTGGACCTCAGCGCGGGAGAGAGTACTTCTATTTCAAGAGAAGTCTACCCCGCAGCAGACACCCCCCACCAACGGCACTTTTTGTACCGTATAGAAGATAAAACAAAAAACAAAAAAAAAAAATAATAATAATAATAAATAAATAATAAATAAATAAATACAAATAAATAAATAAAAAAAAAAATAAAAAAATAAAAAAATAAAAAAATAAATAAATAAATAAAAAAAAAATAAAATAAAATAAAAAATAAATAAATAAAATAAAAGAGGTAGAAAACCCAAACTAAGCTAACAAGTCAAGCACCCTACAAAAGCTTGAACGCGCAAGGAAGGTGATTCACTTATCACCAGACCTTAAATCCCCCATAAAAAAAAAAAAAAAAAAAAAAAAAAAAAACTGCGCATCCTTGGTGAGCCCGAGGACCTATCAACTCTTCATCTATATTTCCCATTTCCCCACTTTCTGTTATCACTCCTACTACTCTAATTTCACCTCTTATAACGTCAACAACAACAACAACAACAACTCATTCTCACTCCTCACTCCTCACTTGCCATTTTCTCGTCTTGGTCGTCACGTCTCACTCTCAGCACCTTCGTCAATAGCACCACTTATCAAGCTACCCGCTCTCCGGCCTTCGCCTGAGAGCGGCTTGCTCTTCCTTCAAGGCTCCGGTCGAGCATACACGAAGTCTATCATCAAGTAAGGCTCGCTACAATCTCACTCCGCTCGTTACGTCCCCTCCATCATCGACCTTAGCCGGCATCAGTCCAAGTCACACTTCAACCATATACAAGAACGAAGCAACACTTGAGACGACTCTACAATTCCTTCCTGCAAGAAAGAACATCACTGCTGTAGGCGTCCTGTTGGCCTCCTACCAGTTCTCGACCGGCTGTCAACTTTCATCTTCAAGGACGCCAGCAAGGCTCACCACGCTACAGAAGCACCTTTCGAGGCTCAGGTCCGTAAACCTCTTATTAAGCCACAAGCCACCAAACCATTTCGCTTCACTCATCCTCCACCACAATTCGATCGGCGCCCGTTCAACAAGTAGTTTCAACAGGCCCCCTACCGTCTTCAAGGTGACCCTCGACGGGCGAAACACAATACGGTCAACCTCACCTAGGCATTCAGTCTCCAAGGTCATTACTGCCCAAATATCGGTCAAGCGAACAAGTAGGTCTTCAAACTCCAGAGTTCCATCATTTGCGGTAAACTCCTTTAGACTCGTCTTAAACAATCCACACGAAACCTACACAGTGTAATCGTGCGTTTCATTTAGGCTATATCCAAGTGTACGCAAGCTACCTGGTAAACTAACTCTCTCGTTAAGACTGCAGTAGACCTATCTCAAGTGTCGTACCACTATCGTAGTTTTGTATCAACCTGTTGTTGTGATCACTGGTATAATTTACTTATCGTGCATCCTACTGTTTATATGTTCTTTTATGCATTTCATTCTTGACGGCCTAATCCATTTACTGTACCAACCGTACGGGCATTATTTCAGTTGTCAATTGGCTTTCATTACCTATTCTGTGTTCACTTTTGCATATCGCATTAGCCTATCTAAAATAGTGCATTACTTAATCTATTTACTGTACCTAACGTACGTACATTAATTTTATTATCAATAGGTTTCATTATTTATTTCTGGGTTCACTTGGCATATCATTAGCCAACCTAAATTAGTGTTTATCATCAATGTACTTACTTAACAATTAGGCTGTATAATCATTTCTTATTGCTAATACTCAGCCATCTTTCGCATAGTGTAAATGCCGTTATATAATTAATCATTATAAATACATTTATTGAACTGTTAATCGTGTGAACAAATAACTGATTTATTTTCCTAATTAAACACAAAACAACAAGGGAATTTTTCTCTCCTATTTAAATATTGTTTATTTGGGCGGTAGGCCCAAATTGGTGACACTAATTTCATATAATTTTATTCAGTAATTATAGCCAAATCAAATCGGTGATTCGTAGACCACTATAAGTTGGTGACCCTGGAGTGACTATAAATTGGTGACTCCAGCCTTATCATTAACCATCAATCATTCTCCATCAATTAACCATTATCATTATTATAGTGCCAACTTTACGCTATAAACGGGTCATCAAAGTGGTTAAGATTAGGCTACTACTAGGGGCACTCAATATATTTCCCCCCGACCCTTTTTTCTTAGCTAAATAATAGGCCATGGGGCTGAAATGTCTTTTGCACCGTAAGTTTCAACTTTCTGCGCTTCACATAACCGGATTTTTCCAGTTTAAACCTCCCCTCCTTGTATAAAACCACTTTTAAACGCCCTTGTATAAAACCGATGGTTAACGCAGTTTCGAAAATGGCGTCTGACAGTGATGTGCGTCGTAAACACAGAGCTGTTATCGAGTTCTTAACCGCAGAGAAGAAAACGGTTGGAAATATTCACAAACGTCTACAAAACGTTTACGGGGATGCTGTTGTTGATCGAAGCACAGTTGGATGCTGGTCTAAACGTGTGAGATCATCGGAGAGAGGGAGAGCCAGCCTCGATGATGAGCCACGCAGCGGTCGCCCGGCATCGGCTGTGACATCTCACATTGTGTAACGTTCAAACAGCATCATTCGATCAAATCGGCGTCACATACAAGGAGCTGTCACTGGAGCTAGGAATTAGTGAAGGAAGTGTGAATACGATAATTCAGCAACTGGGATACTCAAAACTGTGTTCATGGTTTGTTCCTCGCGAACTGACTGAAGATCACAAAGCCCAAAGAAAAGAAATTGCTTCTGAGTCGTTGGTTCGATACGAGACAGAAGGGGATGACTTTCTTTCACGAATTATGACTGGGGATGAGACTTGGGTACACCACTTTGAACCTGAAACAAAACGCCAATCTATGGAGTGGTATCACGCAGACTCCCCACGCAAGAAAAAATTCAAAATGGCTCCCTCTGCAGGAAAGGGTATGGCCACCATCTTCTGGGACATGAAAGGAGTGATTCTGGTGGACATTATGAAGAAAGGACAAACAATCAACTCAGAGGCATATATTGCTACCCTGCAAAAACTCCAAAGACGTATAAAGCGAGTTCGACCGGAGAGAAAACTGGAAGACGTCCTTCTTTTGCACGATAACGCAAGACCACACAACAGTTTGCAAACAAGAGAGGCCATCACAAAAATGCGCTTGACTGTGTTACCCCACCCTCCATACAGCCCGAATCTGGCACCTTCAGACTTCCATTTGTTTGGGCCATTGAAGGATGCTATTCGTGGAAGAAAGTTTCAGAGTGACGACGAGGTTGTTGAGGAAGTTAAGAGGTGGCTCCAGCGGAACCGAGCGGACTTTTACCAGCAAAGAATAAAGGCCCTCGTTTCGAGGTGGAGGAAAGCCGTAGAAAAGGATGGAGACTATGTGGAAAAATAAAAACTTGTAAAAAAGGTATGTAACTAGTTGTGTGCAAAATTTTTGGAACTTACAAGGAAACTTGAAAAGGAAAAAAAAAGGTGGAGCAAAATATATTGAGTGGCCCTCATATATATATATATATATATATATATGAAAATTATTTCACGAAAGTAACACGTGAAAAATATTTATGATGAATAAAACCACGAAGGAAAGGAAACACAGATGGTGCTCAAGCGCTTTTGTCTAATGGCATCCTCAGGAACACTGAAGTACATAAAGAATTACAGCCTATATATAGGTTACAGAAAAAAAAAAAATATATATATATATATACAATAAACGGAGAAACGAAATTAAAGGATTGTGGAAGGGGGCACACAAATTTATAAGGAAAAACTATCGATTTTTAGCACAAGATTAAAAGATTTGTTTCCAAACAATGTTATAGATAAAAAAAAAAATATATATATATATACAAATTTATACTGGAAATCTGCCCGGGTTTTAGCACTCTGCCCTATTTTTTTGTATATAAAAATTGAAAAATAAAAGTTATTAGGGTGGCATACAAATTTTACCAAAGATTTAGCGTTCTACCTTTCTTATCTAAATCTGTTCTGAAGGAATTCAAAACAACAGGATCGAGTTGAAAAAGACCTTTGCTTATGTTGAAGTTATTTGTTAGTTGGATAATGGCAGACTCAAGAATATTTCTATTAACAATGTTGCTAGAGTGGAATAAAACTGAAGCATTATTCCAATCAGTACAGTGGGATAACTCTGACAAATGGACAAAAAGGGCACTGGACAATTGTCCTGTTCTAACGGAATATTGATGCTGTTTTATACGTGTGTGCAAATCCTTTCCCCTTTCCCGTCTGACCTATGTAAAAGGAATCACATTGTTTACAACCAATTTTATAGATAATGCCTGAATTATTGGTAGGGCTATTTTTTACTATGATATTTTTCACAATATTGTTATATGAAAATACTACATTAATATCCAAAAGTTTAAATACATTAGCAATGCCTAAAAAGCCCGGGAAAAATGGAAGTACTAAAATATTTTTTGACAAAGTACGAGTGTTATTATTGACGCGATAGAAAGTTCGTTTTGCCTTGTTGAGACAAGATTCCATAAACGCAGATGGATAACAGATCACTTCCGATACCGTTGATTTTTTCTAATTCGGCATCGATGTATTCCGGACTGGCGATCCTAAGGGCGCGGAGAAACATTGAAGAAAAAAATGGCCTTCTTAGTGGGGGTGTCATGTCCCGAGTAAAAGTGTACGTAGGACAAATTGTTTTTTTTTTTCCGATAGATACTAAACTACATAGGGAAACAAACTGGAATGAGAGAAGAGGCAGATTTTGTACGGTCCCAGCTGGGGTGGGACAAGGGGCCATGAAAACGAGGATGGAAAATACCCTCAGAATACGAGGTTCAAAGCTTCTCAATGTTCTACCAAAAGAAGTGAGGAATCTCCAGCACACCGACTTGAATAATTTCAAGAACCAGCTGGACAGATTCCTGTGCAGTCTCTGATCAGCCATGCGTGGCTGGCTACGAGGGCAGGAGGAGATCAGACAGCAATTCCCTCCTTCACCAAATCCCGCAAATGAGGAGGGATACTGCAGAGGGGTCGACCGCAGGTCGATCCTGAACCGTCGTTCAAATCACCTAAAGTAAGTATATGTATATATAATATATATATATATATACACATATACTTACTTTAGGTGGTTACCTCATTTTTTCATTTGTTTCGTTCTCTCTCTCTCATCTTGCGCGGACTATATCTCCTATACAAGCGTCGTTCTTTACGTTAATTATACTGCGTGTTTGCAGTTTAAATGTATATATATATATATATATATACCGCGCCTGGGTGATGTCGTGTTTAGCTACGAATCCATCGGCCCCACGGTCGAGACCCGGTGACGGCAGCCGGCGCTCAACAAAACCCAGCTGTTCATCCTTCCACACAATAAAGAAAGTGGTTGGGAGATAAATGTGTACCCTAGGTGGCCTAGACGCTGGACTGGTGGTGGGGTGTGGTTCGAATTCCACGTTAAACTGTAGGTCTAAGGTGGAGTAAAAGCTTGACCTTCGTCAGAATGAACAATTCGAGCGGAAGCAAACCCAAGGTACCAAAGGTATATATATATATATATGATGAATAAAACCACGAACGAAAGGAAACACAGATGGTGCTCAAGCGCTTTCGTCTAATGACATCCTCAGGAACACTGAAGTACATAAAGAATTACAGCCTATATATAGGTACAGAAAAAAAAAATATATATATATATATATACAATAAACGGAGAAACGAAATTAAAGGATTGTGGAAGGGGGCACACAAATTTATAAGGAAAAACTATCGATTTTTAGCACAAGATTAAAAGATTTGTTTCCAAACAATGTTATAGATAAAAAAAAAATATATATAAATATATACAAATTTATACTGGAAATCTGCCCGGGTTTTAGCAAAGTCCGTATATATTACATCTATATTTTGTCCTCGACACAATGTTTCCAATATTTTCTCCTGGTGGTCTAGTAACTGTGATAGGCATGATCTTCCAGCCCTGAAGCCATATTGATTTGGGTTGTATAAGGCTTTTTCTTGTAGGTAGTAGGTAGTTTTGCCTCTAGTTATACGTTCAAAACACTTTATAAGGTGTGAGGTGAGAGCCACTGGCCGATAATTCTTGGGCATTGCTCTGTTACCACCTTTAAATAGGGGGGGCAATGTTCACGTTCTTTAAGGGGAGTGGAATTTGTCCTGTGTCGAGTGATTTCCTCCATAGTAAGTATAGCGGTTTGACAATACTCTCTTTGCATTTCTTCAGAAACGTGGCACTCCATGTGTCTGGCCCTGGCGCTGAATTGTCTCGCATCTGTGATAATGCCGTAATTACATCTCCCGTGAACTCGAAGTCCATTAATAGGTTTGTGCCGGAATTTGTTCTTGGGTGATTTGTATCTATGTCGAAAAATTCGTCTGGGTTTTCCACTTCCATTTCGGACTTAGGGGTGCTAAACACAAAGTTAAATTGTTCCCTAAGCAGTTCGCTTATTTCTTTCGGATCATTCGTGTATTCAGCCTCCCCGTCTACCAACGGACCAATACTCTCCTTACACTGCATTTTCCTTTTCGCAAACGTGTAGAGGTATTTTGGGTTATTTTTTATGTTTTCTGCTTCCTTGTTTTCCTTGTTTGTCTTATGTATGAATGTTTGCTTTAGGTCCATTTCTATTTCGCCAAGTTTCCTCTCTAGTTTGAGTCTCTTTGCATCAGTTCTGCATCTGTGATGTTTTACGGTTTGTCTTCGTTGCCTGAATAGTGTCCTGATTTTCCTCTCGAACTTGCTACGTTTTCTTTCCTGTCTCTCTGGAATATGTTTCAGTATTATAGGTTTGGTTTCAGTCTCTATTATACATTGTATTTCTTGTGGAGTCTTTTCGTGAAGTAGCAATTCTTAATTTACCTCCTTTAAATCTTTATTTACGTTTTCCCAATTTACTTTCTTTGAATTTATGTTTAAGCCTTTAAATATTCCATCTGCCTCTCTAGGATGCGTTTTCAGACCTCTGGGTGCTATCTTCAATTGTATATCGATGAGGTTATGGTCGAAGAACTTTGTGTGCGTTACTTTTTTATCTCTTATTATCTCGTTGTTATTTGTCAAGATTAAATCCAAAAGTTCTCTTTTCTTGTGGCTTCACAGATTTCCTGGGTAAGGGCGTAATGTTCGATAATATCCAATAGCATTGTTGCTTGGGTTCTATAATCTTTAGTAATGTTGCCATGAAACTTCTCGACATATAAACCGTCATTTTTCTTCCATGTTATGAATGGGAAATTAAAATCTTCGAAAATTAGAATATTTGTTGCTGGAGTTTCAAGTAATTTTAATATATTTTCTGCTTCATTTGTAGCAAATTGGAATTCACTTTTTGTGGTGTTTGGTGGTCTGTAGATGTTCATAATGGTTAGGTTCAGCTCTTCTACTTTTAATATAATAACTTCAACTGTGCTGTTTGATTTGTTTACCTTCACTTCACATGTGTATGTGTTTTTCACGTAGATGCAACACCCTCCCCCTCGTCTAGCCACTCTATCTGCTCTGTGTATGTTGTAGTCGAGCAATGCTAATTCAGTATCCTCGATACAGTTTTCACAGCCTTTTTCGCATTTATGCAAGTGTGTTTCCGTTAGGCATATAATATCTATGCTGGATTCATTCGGTAGCTAAATTCTGTAAGTATTGTAATTTGCAGCCTGCATGGTCCGTGTAGAGGCCTTGAATATTTGTGTATAAAACATTTATTGGGTTTCTAATTTCCGTGTTCAGTTTTCCATATAGTGGTCCTGTTTGGTGTTCCTGTTTGGTGTTACTGGTTTGGCCGCTGCATTTGGGAGAATTGGGGTTGCGACACTTGATACCACTGTGGTTGTAATATCGGTGGGTGGTGTTGGATAGAGGGGTGATGTATGTAATGGTGTGGGGAATATTCGTGCGGAGTCCTGTCCTTTCTTGTTAGAAGGGCAAGCTGTGCTTTTATAGTTCTTATTTCCTCTAAAAAATATGTCTCCTTGCTCCTGTTGTTACTGCTAATACGGAGAGGGTCTGTTCTTCCCCGTTCTCTTCTTTGGGTACCCTTTATGTGAAAATATGGGCACTCTATATTTAGGCATTTTCTCTCTGTCAGTGAATGTCTGCACATAGGAGGGTGGAAAAAGTGGCAGTTTTGTCCGTATCTGCATCTTCCATTCCTCATCATATCGAAGCATTTTTTTGGGTGACTGTACCTGCGTTTGTTCCATATATGCACGACCGTGTTTTATAGTATTTACATATGGCCCGTTGTTTCATCTCCTTACAAGCCCTATGTGATTCAATTGCTTTTTTCTGTTTCGCCACCACTTCTTCCCTACTCAGTGTTTTTTTTTGTCTTCGACGAGTTTTCATTAGTGTTCTTGGTATCTTCCTCTTTCTCCTTTGTATTCCTGGTATCCCTCTCTTTCTCTTTTGTGTTCCTGTTATCTCTCTCTTTGGCGGGGGGATACTTCATTCTCTGGGGCTACTTTTGCATCTCCCTGTAGCGGAGCGTGCTTTCCTGTATTGTGTTGTCCTGAGCCTCGTGTTCCTGCTATAGCGTGCTTTCCTGTATTTCGTTTTCCTGCGCCTCGTGTTTGTTTATGCCAGCGTTTCCTAGTGTCTCCTTGTTATCTGTCGTTAAACATGTATTGCCCATGTTCATTGCTCTTTGTACCATATTCTTATTTTTTTCCATGCATGTGATGCACAGGAAGCCGTAAATGCCTATGATTGTGTTATTTATTCTATTTATCATTTTCTTGTCTTTTCTATTTAAGTTCATGCATTCCTAGTGTTTAAAGGTATTGCACAGAATGCATTTTAAGCATAATCCAGCTCTATTCAGCTTTCTGAATTTACCACAGTTTACATACTTCGTATTTTTTGCCATTCTTTCCTTTATTCTTTCCTTTCTGCTTTCTTTATTCTTTATTATTTATTATTATTTATTCTTTCTTTATTCCATTATTCCCTTATTCTTTCCTTTATTCTTTATTCTTTCCTTTATTTTGCCTCTTTTCTTCTCACTTCTCAAATTACGTCTCGAAAACTTGATCTTCTCGTTTTATGGCTCTTTCGAATTCTCTCTGACCTTCTTTCCCTGTATAGGCCTAATTTAAAAATCTCAGGGGCTGATTTTCCGTTCGAGTTATTTTCAAATTATGTTTCAATTGATGTAGTTTTCCTTTGCATAAATTATTACCGCGAATTCACTGATGTTAAACACTCACACTGGTATAAGATAGCATTTACCGCTGAACTTATAAACACTAATTATTTCGATATTACACAGAGCGGAAAACAAAATGTCCCTACATCACGAGGTAGAAACACACACACACACACACACCATATATATATATATATATAATATATATATATATATATATAATGAATAAAACCACGAAGGAAAGGAAACACAGAGTGGTGCTCAAGCGCTTTCGTCTAATGACATCCTCAGGAACACTGAAGTAAATAAAGAGGTCAAGAGTATGTATAGGTTATATATATATATATATATATATATATATATATATATATAATAAATATTGAAATAAAAATTGTGGGAGGAGCATACAAATTTGTAAGGAAAACTACCAATTTTAGCACTTTGCCCGAATTCAACACAAGATCAAATGTATTGTTTACAACCAATTTTTATAGATAATGCCTGAATGATATATAGGTCACAAAAAACAACAACTTGTCTTAAGGCAAAACGCACCTTCTGTCGTGTGAATAATAACACTCGCACTTTGTCAAAGAATATTTTAGTACTTCCATTTTTCCCGGGCTTTTTAGGCATTGCTAATGTACTTAAACTTTTGGATATTAATGTAGTATTTTCATATAACAATATTGTGAAAAATATCATAGTAAAAAATAGCCCTACCAATAATTCAGGCATTATCTATAAAATTGGTTGTAAACAATGTGATTCCTTTTACATTGGTCAGACGGGAAAGGATTTGCACACGCGTGTAAAACAGCATCAATATTCCGTTAGAACGGGACAGTCGTCCAGTGCCGTTTTTGTCCATCTGTCAGGGTTATCCCATTGTATTGATTGGAATAATGCTTCAGTTTTGTTTCACTCTAGCAACATTCTTAATAGAAATATTCTTGAGTCTGCTATTATCCAACTTACAAATAACTTTAACATGAGCAAAGGTCTTTTTCAACTCGATTCCGTTGTTTTGAATTCGTTCAGAACGGATTTAGACAAGAAGGGCAGAGTGCTAAAACTTTGGTAATTTTCCCTTATAAATTTGTATGCTTCTCTTACAATTTTTATTTTTCAATTTATTTTTATTTTTTATTTTTTTGTGACCTATATATCATTCAGGCATTATCTATAAAATTGGTTGTAAACATTCCATTTGATCTTGTGTTGAATTCGGGAAAAGTGCTAAAATTGGTAGTTTTCCTTACAAATTTGTATGCTCCTCCCACAATTTTTATTTCTATATTTATTATATATATATATATATATATATATATATATATATTTTTTTTGTAACCTATATATAGTCTTGAACTCTTTATTTACTTCAGTTCCTGAGGATGTCATTAGACGAAAGCGCTTGAGCACCACTCTGTGTTTCCTTTCCTTCGTGGTTTTATTCATCATAAATATTTTTCACGCGTTACTTTCGTGAAATAATTTTCATATATACAGGGCGTCCCAAAAAAATTTATACACACTTTAACAGCTGATAGCTCAATTGATGTTTCTTTCTTTCCAAGTTAAACCCATTAGAATTAATAATGGCAGTCAGACTAAGCTTTCAACAAAGGAAATTCATTCTAAAATGCTACTGGAAGTGTGAAAACGCAGTTGAAGTTCAAAGACAGTTTAGGAGGGAGTTTCAAACAGATCCACCAACGCGACTTACCATCACTCGAATTAGAGATAAGTTTGAAGCCGATGGAACTGTTCAGAATGTCCACAAGAAGCGTTCCGGAAGACCACGGACATCGACAAGCCCCACAAAGCAAGAAAGAGTACTGGAAACGTATCACCAAAGTCCAAGAAAATCTGTGCGGCAAGCGAGTCGTGAGGTAGGAATTTCAGAATCGTCTGTCCAACGCATTTTGAAGCGCTGTCAATGGAAAAGTTACATTCCAAGATTAGTCCATGCTATTAATGAAGATGATCCGGACTGAAGAGTGGAGTATTGCGAGTGGTACTTGGCACGATGTGGATGTGGATTGGACGAAGGGGTTTCGTAGAATACCCTCCGTGTTCACCAGACCTCACACCACTAGACTTTTTTATGGGGATACTTAAAAGACAAAGTCTACGCTATAAAACCTGCAACAGTCGCTGAATTGAGAGCAGCCATTGAACGAGAATGCACACAAATACCAAACGAAACGTTTCGTGATGTTTGCGATTCCATTGCTTCGCGTTATCAGCAGTGCCTGGACCAGAACGGACGTCAGTTTGACAACAGGCGTTGACAAAACAATTAAATAATGTCTGTAGATTCTACTACATTTTGAAAATGAAATGTATTTTAATAAACACTGCCTTTATAATTATTTAAAGTGTGTATACATTTTTTTGGGACGCCCTGTGTATATATATATATAATATAATATATATATATACACACACCAGTGTCCGTGGCTCAGTCGACAGCACCGTTTCCGTATAAGTGAAGTGAAGATACTATGGCTAGGAGTTCAAATCTCGATAATGCTGGTAGTAATAATACAGGAGTTAGTTAGCCGAAGCGTTGTGCCAACGTTTGGCCCTCCTGACTGTATATATATGGGAATGAACTCAGAATGGTTCCCTGAGTTTTTTATGATACACACAGACTGTGCATGGAACAAGGAACTCTTCTGGGATAATTAAATCCACTATAGTCCGAATAAGTAATGGTAAATGACAAATACCATGGTTTTTCTTTTTCATGATGCAAGCCCGACGTGGGCAACGGGTCTCTCGCAAAGTGGTCCCATAAATATAGCTTCCAGCACCAGCTATCTGCAAAGCAGACAGGATCCAGCTTTGGGACATGAATCTAGAGTTTAAAGCAGCCTAGCCCCACTACATTTAGAACCTCAATATAAGTAAAAGACTTGCTGCATTCACGTCGGATTGAATAAATCAAAGAAAAAGGGGTAACTATTATATTTTTAGCCAAAACCAAAACTTAAACCTCAACTGGCAGAATTGAGCGTCCACTTTTCAAGGCATATAACATGTCCGTTTCATGATGGGAATGAACTCAGAATGGTTCCCTGAGTTTTTTATGATACACACAGACTGTGCATGGAACAAGGAACTCTTCTGGGAACCAGGGAACCATTCTGAGTTCATTCCCATCATGAAACGGACATGTTATGTGCCTTGAAAAGTGGACGCTCAATTCTGCCAGTTGAGGTTTAAGTTTTGGTTTTGGCTAAAAATATAATAGTTACCCCTTTTTCTTTGATTTATTCAATCCGACGTGAATGCAACGAGTCTTTTACTTATATTGAGGTTCTAAATGTAGTGGGTCAAGGCTGCTTTAAACTCTAGATCCATGTCCCAAAGCTGGATCCTGTCTGCTTTGCAGATAGCTGGTGAGGGAAGCTATATTTATGGGACCTCTTTGTGAGAGACCCGTTGCCCACGTCGGGCTTGCATCATCAAAAAGAAAAACCATGGTATTTGTCATTTACCATTACTTATTCGGACTATAGTGGATTTAATTATCCCAGAAGAGTTCCTTGTTCCATGCACAGTCTGTGTGTATCATAAAAAACTCAGGGAACCATTCTGAGTTCATTCCCATCATGAAACGGACATGTTATGTGCCTTGAAAAGTGGACGCTCAATTCTGCCAGTTGAGGTTTAAGTTTTGGTTTTGGCTAAAAATATAATAGTTACCCCTTTTTCTTTGATTTATTCAATCCGACGTGAATGCAACGAGTCTTTTACTTATATTGAGGTTCTAAATGTAGTGGGGCTAGGCTGCTTTAAACCCTAGATCCATGTCCCAAAGCTGGATCCTGTCTGCTTTGCAGATAGCTGGTGAAGGAAGCTATATTTATGGGACCTCTTTGCGAGAGACTCGTTGCCCACGTCGGGCTTGCATCATGAAAAAGAAAAACTATGGTATTTGTCATTTACCATTACTTATTCGGACTATAGTGGATTTAATTATCCCAGAAGAGTTCCTTGTTCCATGCACAGTCTGTGTGTATCATATATATATATATATATATATATATATATATATATATATATCTATATATATATATGCATATAACTGCAATGACCACGCAGTATATAAATGAATAGAAACGACATAAGTATTAAGGAACGCTTCTGCACACGAGGAGGAGAGATAACGAATAAATGAAAAATGAGGCGAACCGCCCGGGAATCGAACCCAGGGCCTTCCAATTGCCGGTTGGACGCGCTACCATTATGCTACGGACCTCGATTAAACACAAATCGAAATTCTCCCACATAGGGCAGAAACCAATGCCCTGAGTGGGCACCCTCGCAAATCGTGAATATGCGCATATAACTGCAATGACCACGCAGTATATAAATGAATAGAAACGACATAAGTATTAAGGAACGCTTCTGCACACGAGGAGGAGAGATAACGAATAAATGAAAAATGAGGCGAACCGCCAGGGAATCGAACCCAGGGCCTTCCATTTGCCGGTTGGACGCGCTACCATTATGCTACGGACCTCGATTAAACACAAATCGAAATTCTCCCACATAGGGCAGAAACCAATGCCCTGAGAGGGCACCCTCGCAAATCGTGAATATGCGCATATAACTGCAATGACCACGCAGTATATAAATGAATAGAAACGACATAAGTATTAAGGAACGCTTCTGCACACGAGGAGGAGAGATAACGAATAAATGAATGTTTCTGCCCTATGTGGGAGAATTTCGATTTGTGTTTAATCGAGGTCCGTAGCATAATGGTAGCGCGTCCAACCGGCAATTGGAAGGCCCTGGGTTCGATTCCCGGGCGGTTCGCCTCATTTTTCATTTATTCGTTATCTCTCCTCCTCGTGTGCAGAAGCGTTCCTTAATACTTATGTCGTTTCTATTCATATATATATATATTCAAACGTCAATGCCTAATTTGTTATTCTTATACTTTTGCAGGAAGCGAAAACTGCATAACTGTTTACGATAACAAGAGAATAGTCAATTTTACAAGATAGCATTACAAGATAGCTATTTCGATGAATACTTTATGCTTTGTGACAATCGTGCAGCGCAAATTCTGAAGTTATTTACGTCAATGTCCGTCATGCTCCTGACGCAAGAATCATACGTAACGTCACACACACCAAACATTTTACAGAAAGTGGTTTAGTCTTGGACAAACCTCGCAGTGAACGTCCGAGGTCAGCTCGAACAGCAGATAGCCAGCAAATGGACATGGAATCGTTTTCTGTTTTTAAGACCAAATCCATCAGACGCGCAGTTTTGAAACTGAACATAAGTTAATGGACTATTTAACGAATGCTCAAGAGGAGCATTAAAATGAAGCCATGCAAAATCCAGATGGTGCATGAATTGCGTCATGTAAATCAAGCCCAGTGTGTGAGAACTTTTCTTAGCATTTTGAACTTGATCTATCTCTTTTTGGCAGTATCTGTTTTAGCGATGTGGCGACATTTTATGTATCTGGAAAAATTGAAAAGCAGAATTGTTTGGTGTACTTTTTTGACCAAAGGAACCATTGGGTCTTTCTTTTTCCGAGATGCTGACAGACAGACAACGAACGTTAATAAAAAAAATTACCATGAAAAGCTCCACCAGTTTGCTTTATCTCACCTAGAATCTTAGAGCCTCAATGAAATAATTTTTCAAACGGATGGAGCTCCACTTCACTTCACAATTAAGGTCCAATAAGTGCTTACATCAGCACTTTGTGATCGGACGAATGGCAGACGGGGACAAAGGCTATGTGAAAAACAAATTTTATGCAAGAAAACCGCAAAATTTGGCCATTTCAGAAGAACGAATAACCGTTGTTATTCGGAGAATTTCTTCTACAAATCATAGTCCAATGTTGTTAATGAAATGCTCATTTGGCTCAGGGATGTAAATTTCCCGAGAATTTTGAGAGCGATAAATTTCCACTGGGAATTTTGGGAATTTGAATTTTCGAAAACTTTGGGGAATTTTCAAACACTTTCATTTTCATAAACAGAACACATGCGTATATTTGAAGCAGGATAATTTGTGTAATTTAGTTGTTTGAAAAAAATGTAGAATAAAGCAGTCAAGAACAGCAATTCAAAATGCAGTTGGTGATGTTAGGAAATGATTCGCTTCAGAATAATACTGTAATACTCTGGCAGTAGCGTGGAGCTGGAGATTGAAGTTGGAGATTTTGAAATGGGAAACCCCATTCCTGGAAATTTCTTTTAACCCCAATCATTTCACAAAAAGGAAATTCTCAGAATGCTGAAATGGAAACGTCCAATGTAAAAATAAATCTTACCAATTAGTGAATATTAAAACGAGTTTCTTGCATACTGGTTTCAAATTATTATTTTTAGCCAGGTATATATTCCCAGCAAACTCATCTGAACTCAATAAAAACAATTGATATAAGAAGCCAGAACTTGTTTTTGGGGTGGAAAATACTTAAATATGTTATATTTTACGGGTTAATGCCAAATCATATCAAATAAAACTTAAAAATTACCTAAAATTGAGAACTCCCAAATTCCCGACGCACTCAAAATTCCCGAAACTTTCCATGAAAAATTTCTATCCCTTTGCATCCCTAACTAAAATTGGTGGTGGGTGGCAAATGGAGGTGGCTCGAAGGTTAGAAAACATTCAAAAGGGAATTATCTTTTTTACAAACGTAATTCACATTATCGTTCTGAAATAATGGTGTATTTGCTTTGTGTCAATTTCCTTTGTTTTTGAAATATATATTTTTAAGTTAGGCATCATCCTTTAAATTGAATTATATATATATATATATATATATATATATATATATATATATATATATATATATATATATATATATAGAAATCGCAGATAAAAGATAACTGGAATTAGGAAAAGATTAACAAGTAGTGATTAAAGGTAAAAAGGCTTTTTAACAAGATATGCTTCATTTCATTCTGTAAGTTTTCGAACTATTATTAAAATTATTTTAAAGAGTATATGAATGCACATTCCACAACGTTTCTTTCAGTTGTGTCTTAATTTTTTAACAGATTTTTTAATCTTCCCTATTAATACAGGGTGTACATAAAGTCAGGATCTATTTTTGTGAAGCACTTGGAAATTACATATGGAATTCAATCATAAAATGATAAAGTAGTAACATTTATTAAATAATTAAGAGTAGGATTCGACGTGACGCCCATCAGTATCCCTGCACAGCTCAAATCGTTCCGCAGCATTTCTAAACACATTCTGGAGCATTTGCGGGGTTATGTTATCTGCAGCAGTTTGTATACGTGTACGTAAGTTTTCAAGACTCGTAATCTTCGTCTGATAGACGTGCGATTTGATAAAGCCCCATGCAAAGAAATCTAAAGAGGTTAAATCTGGTGATCTCGCTGGCCAAGGTCTGTTGCTTCCGCGTCCGATCCAGCGATTTCGAAAACGTCCATTTAGATAATCCTGAACAATTTTGGCATAGTGACAAGGAGCACCATCATGTTGATAGACGACGGGGATAGGATTGTTAGTACCGTCGTCTATCAACATAATGGTGCTCCTTGTCACTATGCCAAAATTTTCAGGATTATCTAAATGGACGTTTTCCAAATCGCTGGATCGGACGCGAAAGCAACAGACCTTGGCCAGCGAGATCACCAGATTTAACCCTTTAGATTTCTTTGCATGGGGCTTTATCAAATCGCACGTCTATCAGACGAAGATTACGAGTCTTGAAAACTTACGTACACGTATACGAACTGCTGCAGATAACATAACCCCGCAAATGCTCCAGAATGTGTTTAGAAATGCTGCGGAACGATTTGAGCTGTGCAGGGATACTGATGGGCGTCACGTCGAATCCTACTCTTAATTATATAATAAATGTTACCACTTTATCATTTTATGATTGAATTCCATATAATTTCCAAGTGCTTCACAAAAATAGATCCTGACTTTATGTACACCCTGTATAATGATTATTTCTAAACAATGTATTAGAATTATTTGAGTTTTACAATTACTGTGACATCTAAATTTTTACTTGTCTGACCTACACATACCAAATCACGGTGTTTACATCCGATACAATAGACACACCCGAGTGCATTATCTGCGCTGTTGTTAATTAAGCGAGATTTAATAGTACTAAAAGATACGTTAAATACAATTGGTTTAATTAAGGTCGGAACGATTTTAAAACTTACGTAGTAAAGGAAGCCAAGGATATTTTTACGATCAAAGTCCTTGTGAATTACATTATTATAATACCTTTTTTAAAGTTTTGCTTGAACAAATTTTTCGAAATACGGGAGTTGGCCTGAGCGCTGTGCCAGTTTCTGGCTCTCATGACTAATTATCACTGTACAACAGTGAAAAAAAAACGGAAATGAGATCGTCATTTTTATGGCTAATTATATGCGTAGATTGCGAAAATAACACTCATTTATTTGTGTCACCCACCGATTTTATGAAAATGACCCTCTTTCAGTGTATCATTTTGAGAACCACTGGTTCTCTGAACGCATCTTTTACATTTTGTTCAGTCATGCATATGCTGTGGTAGTGGTGTTCGGCTCTGTGTTTCCACTTTGATTTTATGAAAAATTTCTTTCATTAATCATTTAAAACAAAATTGTCAGCCATATTTTATCATAAATCGGTGATATAAGTGAATATTATTTAATAACAGCTGTCAAATTATATATATTTAATCGACAACGTCTATATTGTGTGAAATTGCAAATTGATCTATCATGTTCTTATTTTACAGGTTTTTATTGATGTTATGCTACAATGCCTAGAGAGTGCAAAATTTCGCCAGACAGTTTTTGTTATATTTGTGGGACATTAACGTCAAAACAGTATAAAAGGAAGTTGACTTCTCATGTGAAAAAGCTTTATGAATTATACTTCGCATGCAAAGTTGATGATCAGGATAAGCACTGGGCGCCTCATATCTACTGTGTGAGATGTACAAGCTCGTTATCTGCATGGTTCAAAGGCACCGGTCTTGGTCTGGGATTCGGTGTCTCAATGGTATGGAGAGAGCCGCTGGAGCCGCTGGACCATTCAACTGATTGCTATTTCTGTTTAACGAACATCACAGGTTTGAATCTTTTATTTTTCTGAATATACGTCAAATTTGGTGTTTTTAGCACATTTCAGCATATCCTGCTCTGCATAATGTATTACACAATTATGCTATCTTAAGTAGTCAGCAATGTCTATTGTCTCACACTACAGGTTGCAACAGAAAAGGGAAAAAGGCTATAGTCTACCCAAATCTTCGTTCTGCTATGCGTCCTGTGGAACATTCTACAGATATACCCATCCCTCGTCCTCCAGCTGAATTGCCGACCGATAACACAGACTCTGACAAATCGGAATCAGACGGCGAATGCTATGAAGCTCAAGTCGAGTCCAAGAAAGAACAACATCTCATCACGCAGCCTGAACTCAATGATTTGGTCCGTGATTTAATACTTACCAAGCAACAAACTGAACTGCTGGCCTCAAGTCTACAAGAATGGAATCTGCTGGCGGAAGACGTACGAATTACAGCATTCCGAAAGCGCTCCTTGGATTTGCAGGAATATTTCACAATGAAGAACTCTCTTTGTTATTGCATTGATATACATGGTCTGTTCGATGCTCTGGGTTTGTGCTATGAATCGAATCAGTAGAGATTGTTCATTGATGCATCTCTGTACAGTGTTAAGGGTGTACCGCTACACAATGGAAACACAATGCCTTCTGTTCCGATCACTCATTCAGTCGTCTTGAGAGAAACGTATGACAATGTTGCTTTAATTCTGGACTGTATAAAATACAATGAACATGAATGGCTTATCTGCGCAGATTTGAAGGTTGTGGCTATTCTCAATGGATTGCAAACTGGCTATACGAAATACATGTGTTTACTATGCAAGTGGGATAGCCGAGCAAGGTCTGAACACTACACACGCTCAGTATGGCCGCCGCGAGACAATTCCTCACCTGGATCTCACAATGTTATTCACGAACCACTAGTACGAAAGGAAAAGGTTATCTTGCCGCTACTTCACATAAAACGAGGGCTGATGAAACAATTTGAAAAGGCGTTGAAACAGGATAAGCCTGCCTTCAAATATCTAAAGGAAAAATTCCCAAAAATAAGTGATGCCAAGATTAAAGAAGGCATATTCGTCGGCCCTCAAATTCGCCAACTCATGCTAGACGAACACTTTGAAGCGGTGATGGATGAGGTTGAGTTGGCAGCCTGGCGTGCATTCAAAAACGTGTGCAGCGGTCTACTAGGAAAGACTAAATACGACAACTATGCTGCAGTTGTGGATCAACTTATCAACTCATACCAACGTCTCGGATGTAAGATGTCATTGAAAATTCATTTTTTGCATTCACATCTCTCATTCTTTCCGGAAAACGCATCTGCTGTTAGCGACGAACACGGGGAGAGATTCCACCAGGAATAGCCACAATGGAGAGCCGATACAAAGGGAAGCGGAGTCCTGCTATGCTGGCCGATTTCTGCTGGAATTTAAAGCGTGACCAACCAGAAGCATCACACAAACGCCAGCATAAATACAAATAATGAGTTGAAAACATTATAATACGAGAGTTTTATGTTAATTTTGTGCATATATGTTGAAGTATAGCAATAATTAAACTGTTCCCTATGATAAAGCCTATCTGTTTATCAATATATTCTTATTTTTTGGTATGAAGATTTTAAGCAGTCATTACAAAAAAACGTGACGTGATAGAAAAAAACTATTTTTCAGATTTGGAATCAGCACACTCGAAATATTAAGAATGACCGAATGTTATTCCCGTTTTTTTTCTGAACCGAAAATTTGTTGTACAGTGATTATTAGACGCTCTCGATATGTGCATCATTTGTAGCTCGACACACATCCAATCGGTACTCTTTCTCTCGCGTGGTGTCTCTAACAGGTTTAACTAAGGTCTATTTGTTTTTAATTATTATTTTTTGATGATAATGGGAATCAAAGTTTGTGCTGTTGCTGTGTGTGTGTGTGTGTGTGTGTGAGAGAGAGAGAGAGAGAGAGAGAGAGAGAGAGAAATTACGAGTTCTCTTCTACGATTGTTAATCATGGTGTGTTCATTTCAGAAACTGGTATAAATGTAAACAAACTATTTACTGGTAAAAAACATATCTTTTCCACACATTTCCTCATCGCTTATAGATTTCAGTCCTCAAAAGAATGCATGTCCTTTCGTAAAACAAAAAAGAAAAAGAAAAACGCATAAAAACGTTTGAATGATCATAATCAATTTAAGTGAACACTAAATTAAACAAATAAATAATTGGAGAGAAGGTTCACGTGTTTTTGAATCAGGTTCTAAGTGGTAAATACCCTATCGCTTTTCTCCGCTATTTAGTACAGAGTATATTTCGACAATGACGTGCTTGGGGTCTATGATCCATCAGTTCACTGCAAATGAATTCATAATTTTATGTATGAATTATAAGTAAAGCAAAAAAGTTGGTACGACTGTAGGTTCAGGAAAAATGTGCACTCAGTTTGTTATCGTATTAATTATCGTTATCGTATTTAATTACCGTAATTAATTGCTCTTTGACAAATGGATAAAATAGGCAGCAAAATGTCTACGAAGGAGAGAAGGGATCGAAGCCTGTGGTACACTGTAAATGAAAACAAATTCTGTACAAACGTTGAAATTTATTCTTTCCGTAGTGACTGAGTTTAATTTCTCCATGGTACCATACTACTGCTGAGATAGTGTCCACTCATCATCTTAACTGAAAATAAATTTAACTGAAGTCCATCTCACGTTATAAAGTACTGTAATGACATAAGTTTATTAAAATGAACTTAAATTTTTTTAAACTTTCATTAGCTGATATGCACTTTTGGAACTGAAAGGAGCCCCTCTCTCTCTCTCTCTCTCTCTCTCTCTCTCTCTCTCTCTCTATATATATATATATATATATACACATACATATATATATATATATATATATATATATATAGAGAGAGAGAGAGAGAGAGAGAGAGAGAGGCGGGGCCACCAGCTTGACCTCCGTGTGAAGAGAGACCATCGCACGAATCAACATAAGGTAAGGTAAGGTAAGGTGTGTGTATATAGTAATGATTCCCCTGCTAAAAACACTGATTATACCAAAACTTGAATACTGCTCAGTTTTGACGTCCCCATATAAAAAGGAAGAAACTAATAAACTAGAAGAAACGCAGAGACATTTCACAGCCAAGATTGATGGCTGCAAAGAACTCAACTACTGGGAAAGACTACGTAAACTAAATCTGTACTCCCTGGAAAGAAGAGAGAGGTACACCATAATCTACATATGGAAAATTATCGAAAAACTGGTACCAAACCTAAAACTAAACCCAATTACCATTCAAACAACAGTGGAAAATAGGAAAGGCAGAATGTGTAGTGTTCCCAAATTAAAGGCCCGACAAGGGACCTCCTCAACACTGAAGGAAAATAGCTTGGTTGTCAGGGGGCCAATACTTTTTAACCAGCTTCCAAAGGACCTCAGAAATGTTACAGCGGTCAAAGTTGAAGTCTTTAAGAGAAGACTAGATGCCTGGCTCAGGACGGTACCAGATGACCCGGGTGTACCTGACTATGTGCGGTGGAGAGCGCAAGAGAGCAACTCGCTCCTCCAGCAAGTCAGGCCTAGAGGCGGGGCCACCAGCTTGACCTTCGTGTGAAGAGAGACCAACGCACGGAACAGCAACAAGGTTAACAAGGTTATATACATATATATGACATGAACGTGGAAAAACAAGTGAATTAAATCGCTTTATTTTCATTTAAAAGTAATTTATTTAAACAGAAGAATTGACATTTGACAGACGAATGAAGGTATCATTGCGCAAACGTTTTTAGGCGTGAAAACACTCGAAATTTAAAAGAGAAAATTGGATGCGTGAGAGACAGGACGTCGTATTCATCTTTCATGGAACTGAATGTTCGGTGGTTGGGGGTCGGTCCAATCTCCATCACCAGAGGACATATATTTAAAATCGGCTTTTTAATAAGTTCTCAATATTTTTAAAAATAAAAATAAAAATTAAATGAAAAAGGAAAGAAATATTTAAAGAAAAATATATCATATATATATATATATACCGCTATCAACCCTCCAACTATCGTCCAATTGCTTTAATTTCTTGCCTTTCTCAAGTTCTTAATCTGTCAACTGGCCACAATCTTTCACACGACTATCCCTTTACCTTCAACAATACACAACTCAATCCTTCCTCTTTCTGAACATTCTTGGCGTTTCCTTTTCTCGTGATCTTTCCTGGAAAGACCACATATACTCTCTTTCTGAAACAGCTTCTTATAATTAGGTGTGCTGTACCGACTCCGCAGTTTCTTCACTCCCACTCAGTTGCTGTCTTTGTACAGGAGTCTTGTCCGCCCTGTGTTAAGTACGCTTTATATGACCGGATTAAATCCAAGGCTTTTCGTTACATCATTTCTCCGACCTCTTACTGACTGTTTTCAATCCCTCTCTCTTTGCGCAATGTTGCCTCATTCTCTTTTTACTACTGCTATTATAATGGACACTGCTCTTCTGAACTCTCTAACTGCATGCCTCCTCCTTTAAGGAGAGCACGCAGCACCAGACTTTCGACACTTTCTCATTCCTTTTCTGTCCAACTCTCTTACGTAAGGATTAATTGGCATTTTCAATCTTTCATCTACTGAAACCTGTCAACTCTGGAACAATCTTCCTCATTCGATCTTTGTCTCCACTCTTCCAAACGCAGAATGTCCAGGCATCTCGGAAACCTTGGACCTCGATTTTGGCTCTCTTGTTCCTCTCTTCTTCCTTCTTGGCCCCTCCTTCCTACATAAAAAAATCCAATGCAGAACAGCAAGCTTGATCTTCGTCAGAATGAACAATTCGGACGAAAGCAAAACAAGGTTAACAAAGGTTATCCAGTAAATTTCATTTAAATACTCTTGCATACATACGGTACTTTTTGTAATTTACAATTTACAAGCATATACAGTATATACACACACACACACACACACACACATATATATATATATATATATATATAATATATATATATATATATATATGGTGAAAACCCACAAGGAAAAAGAAAAATGATTCCAAGGTCTTTCATGTATTCAGAAGTATACCTCGTCAGGGAATTCCCTGACGAGGTGTACTTCTGAATACACGAAAGGTCTTGGAATCATTTTTCTTTTTCCTTGTGGACTTGCATCATTCATTCATTTCACGCGTTTAATTGTGAAATCCATCCCATATACTGTATATATATATATATATATATATATATATATATATATATATATATATATATATATAGTATATCCCTAAGTAGCGACTATAGTAATGTACCTCCTATACCACTTATATATACAGAGTGTCCCATAAGTCCGGCATCATAGGAAAAATAATAAAAAAAGGCAAAACAAAAGCTTTTATTTACAGAACGTGCTTAATATGTCCATCATTGTTTTCAGTACACAAATTCAGACGTGATACCCAGTCAGCAAGCACACGGTGAATGATGTCAGGAGTAATGGTGTTACATGCCCCAATAATGCGCTGCCGCAAATGTTCAACACTCCTAATTTTCTCTGCGTATACCAGCGCTTTCAAGTAGCCCCAGAGATAAAAATCTAGTGGCGTGAGATCCGGGCTTCTAGCTGGCCATTCCACAGGCCCTCGACGTCCTATCCAATGACCAAGGAATTGTTGGTACAGGTATTCCCTTACTTGGGTGCTGTAATGTGCAGGAGCGCCGTCTTGCTGGAACCATGTTTGGAAATTTCCTTCTTCGTTCAAGACACTGGGAAATGCTTCTTCCTTGAGCATACGTAGGTAGGTGCCTCCAGTGACATGTTCATCGAAAAAGAGGGGGCCTATGATGCGATCCTTCCAAATGCCACACCATACCATCACCCGAGATGCACCTTCTTCCTTTGAAGAGGTATACCAGTGAGGGTTGTTTTGAGACCAGTAGCGGGTGTTCTGTCGATTTACCTCACCATTTCCATAAAAAACAGCCTCGTAACTGAACAGAATGGTGGACGGGAAATTGGCATCCCGAGCATATTGTTCCGTAGCCCATTCACAAAATTTCATTCGCCGGTCGGGATCATCTTCGCTTAATTTCTGTAGGATCTCAAGTTTATATGGATGCCATTTGTGAGCCAGAAGAATGCGATGGATGCTACTTTTCGACACTCCTGTCTCGGCGGACAATCGCCGAAGAGACTTATTGGGACTTCTGTTAAAATGAGCCAGGATAGCAGTCGCTGTATCATCGTCAGTGGACCTCCTTGAAGGTCCACTGCGTGGTTTATCTTCTATGGATCCTGTTTCCTTAAACTTTGCAACAAGTCTGCTAACACAACTCTGTGTTATTGGCTCGCTGTCTGTATGCAGTCTGTTAAATTCAGCAGCGGCCTCTCTTTGACTCCGATTTCCTATGAGTAGAATTATCTGGATTTGTTCTTCCTTGCTCACAGACATTATGGCCTGTAGAAAGAGAAAAATATGAATTATGGTTTGTAGAAATAGAAAAATATGAATTTCTCCTATGATGCCGGACTTATGGGACACCCTGTATATATATATATATATATATATATATATATATATATGATACACACAGACCGTGCATGGAACAAGGAACTCTTCTAGGATAATTAAATCCACTATAGTCCGAATAAGTAATGGTAAATGACAAATACCATAGTTTTTCTTTTTCATGATGCTAGCCCGACGTGGGCAACGGGTCACTCGCAAAGAGGTCCCAAAAATATAGCTTCTCTCACCAGCTATCTGCAAAGCAGATAGGATCCAGCTTTGGAACAGGATCTAGGGTTTAAAGCAGCCTAGCTCAGCTACATTTAGAACCTCAATATAAGCAAAAGACTCGCTGCCTTCACGTCAGATTGAATACATCAAAGAAAAAGGGGTAACTATTATATTTTTTATTTTTTAGTGTATCATAAAAAACCTCAGGGAACCATTCTGAGTTCATTCACATATATATATATATATATGAGCACATTACCGTCCATTTTTGCATGTGCAAAACTTATCCCCCACCAGGATTAACCCGGGCCTTCCTGAATCTAAGACGCGGGTGCTGACCATCAGGCTATGATAGGAGAAAAGTTAACAACAACAACAACAACCCGGCGACAGTTCATCATCGGAGAGTTATGAGAGATGGTTGTGTGGCCTCGTAGGAAGTAGATGGTTTCTCTTTTTCGTCCTGCGAGAAAGTGTTGATGGTTCTCCCGTCGGTTTCTCTTGTTACTTTTTTCGTGGGGAATGCCATCCTTCTTCTGGAGTTAGTACGCCCAAGGGTCCGGTTCCCCAAACGTACAGAAAGAGCTTGCTCTTAAAACCTGCACGTACTTGCCTGAGCCCGGCGCCTCTCCTCTTCTACTCATGCCCTTGCGTACCTTCCTCCTTTTCCACTCTTCTTCTTTCTTGGTTACAGCGACCATCATCGCCCGACGCGAAAGCGTTATGTGTTTTTCTCGTGATCAAATATTGCCAGGTTGTTGTTAACTTTTAACTTGTCGTAACCTAATGGTTAGCGCCCGCATCCCCAAGTCAGAGGGCCCGGGTTCGAATCCTGGTGGGAGATAAATTTTGATATATATATATATATATATATATATATTATATATATATATATATATAGATACACAGTATATACAGGGTTTTTTTAAGGTCATTTTGGGTGTAAAACTTACACCCGAAAAATACAATTTACACCCAAAAAAATAAGTCGACCAATGTATGCACTGCTTCACTCTTAGTAGCGAGGCGTATATATTATTCTTCAACTGATGGTGGGGAGGAAGCTTGTGTTTCTCTGGTCTCCGAAATCCTGTATTTCTTCAAGTAAATTTTTTTGTCTAAAATTTTCTCATTTACACCCAAGTTTTGATCATTTACACCCGAGCCTCAACCTTAAAAAAAAACCCTCGATATATATATATATATATATATATATATATATATATATGGAACCTAGAAGTAGCCACAGTCCAACAGTGGGTACATTCCTGTTATCCCGGACCCAGACCTTTTGCCAAAAATATCACAACTTAACCTAACCAATTGTCAAGGGCATACAGTTGACCTAACCGTATTTCTTGTATGTCCATAATGAGACTTTAAAAGATTACTAATAATAATAAGAGAAAGACCGGTGCTTTCCTGTTAGGTCAACTGTATGCCCTTGACATTTGGTTAGGTTAAGTTGTGATATTTTCGGCAAAAAGTCTGAGGTCCGGGATAACAGGGACGTACCCAACAGTGTTCTTACTTGCCACACTGAAAAAAATAAAAAAAAATAAAAATATATATATATATATACACACACACACTGGGTGCCGCTTATTGTGATCACGGATAATGTTATCATTCGTATAATGTTATCAGAATTACTAAGTCCCGACCAAACGTATAAAAAGTACGTAGGAAAAACATCGTTTTCGGTTTTAGCTATCAATTTTAATTTCAATTTAAGTTCAAGGAAGGTTCACCATAAAATAGGGCGTGGTTAAGTTGTCATTAAGATCACCTAGACTCTTGCTTTTCCTTTTCTTACTTAATTGTTCTCGTTCCTTCGTCGAAGACGGTGCTCCCACAAATTTCAATTTTTGTTCATGTTAAAAAATAACCCTCTTTAATAATGGCAGAAGTGCGGGGTCTTTTCCGTTTGGGGGCTAGCAGCGAATTTTAATGAAAATCGGTATACTAATGTAGTTTTGGTCACTGATTTCAAAAATAACTTTCATTTTTTGGAGAAATGAAAAACAAACATGTTAGAGCACTTTAAATAATTAATATGTGTTTTAACTAGCTTAAACTAGTTACAGAAGATTGTGTTAAATTTAGCCAGAGTCACAAACTGCTACTGTTTATGAAAAAGTGCTCTAAGTGTGGGAAAGTGTGTTCCTTTGATAAAAATACCCAGTTCTTTCGTTGCCAAAAGCGTCGGTCAAACGGTAAAAAGTGCAACTTTACGAAGAATACATTTTTTGAAGGATCCCGGCAGATCTGTAAAAGTAGCAGAAAAAAATCAAGAATTAATGCCCAGTTAGGTCAATTGAATGCCAGGTTAGGTCAATTGAATGCCAGGTTAGGTCAATTGAATGCCCGGTTAGATCAACTTAGCCCTTGACGATTGGTTAGGTTAAGTCATGATATTTTCGTTAAAAACGCATTAATTATTTAAACTGCTGTAACATGTTTGTTTTTCATTTCTCCGAAAAAGGAAAGTTATTTTTGAAATCAGTGACCAAAACTACATTAGTATACCGATTTTCATTAAAATTCGCTGCTAGCCCCCAAACGAAAAAGATCCGAAGTGCTTAAGAAACGTAAAGATTTAACCCTTAAAAAAAGGCTTAAAGAAAAAGTTGCCATTTTAGAACGCTATGATAAGTTACCAAAAATGATGTAGTGCAGCAAGTGCAGTTAAAAATTTCCCAACCTCTTTTGTGTACAATTTTAAAAACATCGAGCAGACATTGAGAAGGGACCAAAATAAAATGAAAACCTAAACTGTAAGAGAAAGCGCAGTGGAAAAGATGACCAGGTGAAGTCAGTATTAAAACTTTGGTTTACTAATGTTCGTGAACAAGATACTCGTGTAAATGGACCAATGATGCGGCAGAAAGCGGAAGAGCTACCTAAAAAAATGGGAAAAGACAGTTTTGTTGCAACAAACGGGTGATTTAATCGTTGGAAAAAATGGTTAGTTTCTTACCCGCAAATACGACGTCATTGATCCAACCATGTAATCAGGGAATTATCCGATCATTTAAAGCTTATTACTGTCGAGAAATGGGCAGTAAAATCTTAGAAAATATGGCGGACACGCAACAACTGAGTGCAAATGATTTAGCCAAAAAAACTAATCTCCTAGAGGCCCTGCATCTTTTAGCCATGTCATGGAAGCAAGTGTCTGAAAAGAATTCAAAATTGTTTTAATCGTAGGGAATTCTCGAAAGAGGACAAAGAAACAGAGGAAATTGTAGACAGACCACCTGACATGACTACAAATGATTTTGAATTTGGATGGCAATTGATAAAAAAATTCAGGTTGCTGCTAAGCTAACAGAGTCAGACATCTGTAAGACTCTTACTCAGACGGACCCAGAATTGACAGATGAAGAAGCTGATGAAACTGAAGCCCATAAAGCTGATGAAACTGAAGCCCATAAAGCTGATAAACCTCCAACAAGTGCTGAAATGCGAGAGGCTCTTCGAATTTTGCGACTTGGTGTACAGCACAGATCAAGCGAGTTTCATAAACAGTATGAATATGAAAGTTTTATTAATGAATTACTCCGAAAAAATAGTAGACAGTCGACTTTAGATGAATTTTTCTATTTCTTGTTTTAATTGTTTTTTAAATATGTCAATAAACGTAAAAATCCAATTTTAAAACTTTTAGGTAATATGTTTGCTACCGTATGTCAAATATTACTGTGGTTTTAAATTAGCTGTTACAAAGCCAACTAGACTTCACTGACATTAGAAATTCGACTCTGCTAGATCAGATCTGAGTGCGGTCCCTGCTTGACTGCATCTCGGGTATAATTATATTGAATATCACAGATCACTTGCCTACATACACCATGCTAATTATCCATTTCTCAGAACAGGAGAATATAAACGTTGATTATAGATCTTACAGCTATAATAACAAACTAAAGTTTCTGAGAGAAATAACAGTTTTTGACTGGACTGGAATAATCGAAAATAACCATGACAATGGAACAAAATTTTAAGCATTTTCAAGCACATTAATGGATATATTTAATACAAACTTTCCTCTTAAATCAAAAGTAATATCTAAATCTAAATACGACAACCAATCGATCACACCAGCGTTCATTGTGAGTATAAAACGCAAGCATATTCTCTTTAAATTATGAAAAATTGATATTATTACCGAACACACATACAAAAATTACTGTAACATTAAAAATCATTAAAAAAACAAAAGCAGATCATTACTGTTCAAAAACTGATGAACAAAAATCCAATCCGAAAAGGCTATGGAACACTCTGAAGGAGTTAATTAACCCAAACAAGGTTAAAACAAATCCCTTGTCCTCCTTCACACAAGGCGGAAATTCTTACAGACCCCCCCAAGATATAGCCAATTTATTAAACAACTTCTTTGCAAATATTGGCTCCAATACTGCAGCCTCGATCCCAATTACAGACACTCACTACCAACAATATATGCCACAACCAAATCCAAACTCATTTTTCTTTGATTCAATCCTACCATACAACCATACGATATCTCTCCAGCAATAAAATTCTAAAAAATAAAGATTCTGATATCAATAATCCAGGTAAAAATATACAAATTAGTATCCGATGCAAGGGCAATACCACTCAGTAAACTAATAAATGAATCAGTAACACCAGATATATTCCCTGACAATTTAAATCAGGATACCCAAACACTCCATCCGATTATCGCCCCATTTCCGAACTGCCACCTATAAGTAAAGTATTAAAAAAAATCGTTTACAATAAACCTTCTAAATTCTTAATCGAGTACGATATTTCAACTAAAATACAATTTGTGTTTAGAGGTGGACATACAACGGAAGATGCCATAAACATGCTATTAGAAAATGTGTATCAGAACTTAAACAGCAAAAAACACATTGCCTTGATCTTCCTCGACTTGTCAAAAGCATTTGATAGACTTTCGCATGAAATCTTATTGAATAAACTTCACATATTCGGAATAAAAGGAAATATTCTCCATTAGTTCAAATCATATCTGTTAAATCGTCATTAGTATATCAGATTAAAAGATAACACTGGTCTACAAATTTTGAAAAAGTTTGTGCTTCGGAGATAAACTGTGTTTCCTATTATGGATTTTGGGGTGCTTAAAACGAATGTGACCATAAAAACAGTCGATTGGCTACAGTTTCCAAGAAAATTGAAGTTACACATTTTGCGGATATGTATACCATATATTAGTAACATACCTGTATAGTGCAGTCACTTATATTGTTTCAACCCGTCGCTTCTTTGCTTGTCTCTTGTATTCAACTTCTGGAGCATCTCTTGTTATTGTCCAGCAGTAGTCTGCTAACAATGATGGACTCCATTTCCCCTGGTAGCGTTTCTCCATCGCTGAGATATCCTGGTGGAAACGTTCACCATGTTCGTCGCTAACTGCTCCGCAGTTGGCCGGAAAAAATTCCAGGTGCGAATGGAGGAACTGTATCTTTAAAGACAGGTATTGCAGCCCATTTTTTGATAGGACAACAGCAGATTTTCCACCAGCTCCCTGTAATTGTCAGCTTTGGTATTTCCGAGAAAATTGGTTGCTACTAACCGGAAAGCATTCCACGCTGTCTTCTCCTCACCACCTAGGATACGGTCGAACTCCTCATCTCTAAGAAGCTCGCGGATCTGTGGACCAACAAATACACCCTCCTTGATTTTTGCTTCACTGAGCTTTGGGAATTTACCACCGAGGTACTTAAAAGCTGCCCCCGTTTTATCCATAGCCTTAACAAAATTTTTCATGACGCCCAGTTTGATGTGTAAGGGTGGTAACAAAATCTTGCTCGATTCCACAAGTGGAGGATACTGAACATTTTTTGTTCCAGGTTCCAATGAGTGTCGGAGTGGCCAATCCTTCTTGATGTAATGAGAAGTCCTAGCCCGACTATCCCATTCACACAGAAAACAGCAATACTTAGTGTAGCCCGGCTACAGTCCAAGTACGATAGGAACAACTTTCAAGTCACCACAAACCTGCCACTGATGTTTGTCATAGTTTATGCAGTTCAAAAGTTGCAGTCTCATGTTGTCATATGTTTCCTTCATGTGGACTGCATGACCAACTGGAATTGATGGCAATACGTTGCCAACATGCAACAAAACAGCTTTTAGACTCAACTTCGATGAATCAATGAACACCTAAGCGAATCAGGATCCTGTACATAACATTAAGTAATCACGAATCTATAAATAGAACCTTGAAATCTGATTCTTCAGTCTGTGTCTTGCTTTTGCAGTGAACAGTTGTCTCTTGTGTGATATTTAGTGTTTACATCATGGCTCGTGCTCGTCGATTACGTCATCATATTCGTCGAATGCCATATCGTCGTCATTTTTATCGTAGGATTGTAAGAAGACGTGGGAGGAAGAATATGTTTACAGCCTTAATGAAATTTGTTTATTTAGATAAATATACTTTAGGTGTTAATACTGATGGAATTTACACTTTGTCTTTGGATTTATTAAGTACTGAGGCTAAAGCTACTATTTTAAATTTTAATTATTTTCAAATAACCGGTGTCTCTTTTCAATGTATACCACAAATGAATATGTCTGGTTATGTTATTAACTTTGAGGATTCATTAGGTCGTAGGAAAGATGTTAGAGAAGGTGTAGAAAGAGATCCTAATGTAGGTATATCTCCAGTACCTTACTTAATTGTCCCCCATGCTGTTTTGTTTGAGCCTAATCTTGACACATCACAGTGCAGAGCAAGTAATGATGCATCCAAGAACTTGGTGGTTATCTCCTTTTAAAGGGTTTAGAATGTATCGTAGACTAAATCAAGTGTGTCAATTAGGTCAACAAGTTACTGCTCAATTCCCACAAAGTTTGATTAAGATCAGTACTAATGATTTAACAAGGTCATTAGGTCGAATTTATGTTGGTAAATATACACCAGAGGGATCTCAACAAAATGAATATGCATTTCATTATGTAAATAGAATTGTATTTTATGTAAAGTTGTATGGTAGCAAACAATAAAAAAAAAAAAAAAAAAAAAAAATTTCTAAGTTTCGCACAACAGCGCGCGGTTAGTATTACCCGCGCAGCTGTTGTGTGCGAATTTGATACCTTTTCGCCCCACGTCACTCGCCAATTTTTTTTTAGCTCCAATGAACTTAGCATATGGCGAGTGGCATGACGTCATAATGTGTGGATGACTCATGCTTAACATTTCATTTTGAGATTGAAGCCTAGCTTGCCTTACATTGAGATCTATAAATAGCTCTGACGTCATAGAGTATAAGATTACACCCAATTCGTTATCTAATGAATAACGTACGTCAGTCCAGTCTAATCAAAGCTTTTGCCGGGCTTACCATTCGTCGGCAGCCTCGCAGAGTTAGAGCCTCGCCGGAGTTAGAGCAAATGTCGGCAAAACAGTATCATGTTACTTAGTCGTTCAAGTTCATAGCCCGACTATCCCATTCACACAGAAAACAGCAATACTTGTGTGTAGTCGAATTCGACATATATTATATTAATATACGTTAGCTAAATTAAAAAAGAGGAACGTTGCCAGACGTGAACTTAGTACATCCTTATCATTAATCTCGGCAGCCTCGCAGAGTTAGAGCCTCGCCAGAGTTAGCCTCAGCCTCGCAGAGTTAGAGCCTCGCCAGAGTTAGCCTTAGCCTAGCAGAGTTAGAGCCTCGCCAGAGTTAGCCTTAGCCTCGCAGAGTTAGGTATTCCGGCAAGACTGTATCTAGTTACGATGTTTTTCAATTTTCTGCCCGACTATCCCCTTTTCATAAAGTCCTATACTTTGTGTAGCCCGGCTGCATTCCAAGATATTAACAACTTTGAATTCACTACAAACCTGCCACTGATGTTTGTCATAGTTTATGCAGTTTTCAAGTTGCAAATTCATCTTGTCATATGTTTCCTTCATGTGGACTGCATGACCAACTGGAATTGATGGCAATACGTTGCCAACATGCAAGAAAACAGCTTTTAGACTCAACTTCGATGAATCAATGAACAGCTAAAATGAATCAGTCCTCTATATCGGTATGTTTTATTTTATTTTTTTCATTATATTGTATATCCCTTATATATATCGCATATTATTCTGTATTTTATAATTATTCTCTCTCTTATTTTTTATTCTGCGCAGAATTCTCTACTATGTTCGTCTGAGGGTTTATATGTCCGTAAGGGTTCATATTGCTTGCTCCGGCTTAGTATTACCAGGAGCAAGCCATCGCATCAACTAATTTGTGACGTCACAACTTTTTCATGAGTCATCTATGACGTCACATCCTGTTTCAACTAATCACATCCGCTCGACCCTTTTAAGCCCCGCCCACTTTTTGCCGAGTCTTTTTAGCCCCGCCCACTTCCGTTCGAGATAAAACCGTATAGCGTAGCGGTTGACGTCACATCCGGTCACGTGATATATAAGGAACCAGTACATACGAACGAAATTTCGTCTCTAAAATAATGTCATGTTACGAATAAAGTTTATTTAATTTGATTGGCCAATCTATTGTATAAAGTCCTATCCCGACTATCCCATTCACACAGAAAACAGCAATACTTGTGTGTAGTCGAATTCGACATATATTATATTAATATACGTTAGCTAAATTAAAAAAGAGGAACGTTGCCAGACGTGAACTTAGTACATTCTTATCATTAATCTCGGCAGCCTCGCAGAGTTAGAGCCTCGCCAGAGTTAGTCTTAGCCTCGCAGAGTTAGAGCCTCGCCAGAGTTAGCCTTAGCCTCGCAGAGTTAGGTATTCCGGCAAGACTGTATCTAGTTACGATGTTTTTCAATTTTCTGCCCTACTATCCCCTTTTCATAAAGTAAAGTCCTATACTTTGTGTATCCCGGCTGCATTCCAAGATATTAACAACTTTGAATTCACCACAAACCTGCCACTGATGTTTGTCATAGTTTATGCAGTTCTTAAGTTGCAAATTCATCTTGTCATGGCAATACGTTGCCAACATGCAACAAAACAGCTTTTAGACTCAACTTCGATGAGTCAATGAACAGTCTCCACTTATCAGGATTGCGAATAATGTTGAGAGCTGCCATCAGACCATCGATGTCGTTGCAAGCTACAAGGTCACCTTCCATGATGAAGAATGGGACAAAATCTTTTTGACGGTCACGAAACTTACACACTCTAACATTTTCAGCGAGGAGATTCCACTGCTGCAATCTGGAGCCCAACAGCTCTGCCTTACTCTTTGGCAGTTCTAAATCTCTGATAAGTCGTTTAATTCATTCTGAGTTATCATGTGCCGTTTAGAAGATGTCAAGTTATAAACAAATTCAGAGTCTTGTGAAGTTGAAGGCTCAAAAGTTTCGCAGGTTCGTTCATTCTTCTCGTCCTCTGACTCCAGGGAGAATGAGTGTGGGGGCTCAGGAACGGGTAGTCCTTCGCCGTGAGGTACCGGGCGTATAGCAGAGGGTATATTCGATATTGTAAAATCCACTTTTTCTTCTTGCAAATACCTTTCTTGACCGGAGGCACCATGCAGAAGTAACAATTGCTGATATGATCTGTTGGTTCCCTCCACACCATTGGCACTGCAAAAGGCATAGATTTCCTTTCCCGATTCAACCACTGGCGAAGGTTTGTTGCACAAGTATTGCAGCATATGTGTGGGGCCCAGCTCTTGTCCTGATCTCCAATCTTACAGCCAAAATAAAGGTGATAGGCTTTCCTAATCACGGCGGTTATAGCACGCTTTTGTGATGCAAAAGTCAATTCTCCACAACCATAACAGAAGTTATCTACACTGTTCACGCAATTACGAGGCATCTTTGTTCAAATTAGGCTGAAAAAAATTCAGTTTCAAAAGCAAACACTAAAAAGAGTTTGACAAGGGTGCACTGTATGACTTCCGCGAATGAGCTGATGCTGTGGCGTAATATGTAGACGCCTGTGACACATCGACGCCTTGACTCTACTGCGCATGCGCGTAGTTACATATATATATTTTTTTTTTTAATAAATTAATGTAATTACATTGCATCTTAATAATTTTAAATTAGGTAAGGTTAAGTTAGGTTAGTATTCCATTTATATTAATATCAAAAACATTACGGGAAGCAATATGTTAAAATGATCCAATCTATATTTTAATAAATAATTTACAAATACATAATGTAATAGATAAATTTAAAATTACATTTTATTATATATATATGTATATATTTACATTAATTTATTAAAATAAAAAAAATATAATTACGCGAATGCGCAGTAGAGTCAATGCGCCGATGTGTCACAGGCGTCTACATATTACGCGACAGATGCAGTCCAGTTAGTAGGGTGCAGGGTTGCCTGATATCTTTATAAATAGAGCCAATTGGCAATTTTAGGCATCATTTTCGTATTCAGTGACCGAAAATTAGTAAAGATTTGACTACTTTTATTTCCGAAGCATTTTGGCTGTAGACCAGTGTATTATCAAATATCTAAATTTTAAAATTCTGTCACTTGTATTCTTTTCTGAATAAAGATTTTGGATCACCTGAAGATCAGGGCCCCCAGCCTTCTTTAGTTAGCCCTATAAGGCTAACTAACGAAAATATCACGACTGAACCTAACCAATCGTTAGGTCAACTGTTCGCCCTTGACGATTGGTTAGGTTAGGTCGTGATATTTTCGTTAGTTAGCCTTATAAGGTTAGTAGTATAGCCGCAAAAGGGGAGAGTGCAAGAATGTTGCAAGTGATTACGTAATGGTGCAAAGGGGGGTGGGGGTGTTGCAAAAAAAGGAAAAAAAAGGAAAGAAAAAAGAAAAAAAAGAGTACTGGCCTTTGTTGCCAACCGGGGTTGCAAGGGGCATGCAACTTGGAGGCGGAGTTCTCCCCCAAGCTATTCCCCCCAAAGGGCCAGAAAGGAGAGAAAGGAGGAGAGAAAGGAGGAGAGGTGTTCACCTGGCAGGAGCCAAGTGCATATTAAGACTTCAGCCGAGTAGGCGTTGTTTTATAGGCTCCTAATCAGCCAGTTGGCTTAGAAGGCGTAAATGGCTTGAGTTGCCAGATACCACTTTTTAGCGATACCATTGTATAAATTATTATAGACTCCTAATCAGCCAGTTGGCTTAGAAGGCGTAAATGGCTTGAGTTGCCAGATACCACTTTTTAGCGATACCATTGTATACACTATTATAGACTCCTAATCAGCCAGTTGGCTTAGAAGGCGTAAATGGCTTGAGTTGCCAGATACCACTTTTTAGCGATACCATTGTATACACTATTATAGACTCCTAATCAGCCAGTTGGCTTAGAAGGCGTAAATGGCTTGAGTTGCCAGATACCACTTTTTAGCGATACCATTGTATACATTATTATATTTCTTAAAAGTTGGTTTAGAATACCGGTAGTAGGTTTAGAAGGCGTAACATGATATAATTAAGTAAAACAACATTGCATCATTCTGTTTATTATAAATATATAGAAAATAAATATACATTTCAATAATAATTGAGGAATATGCATATAATCATAACAGTACAGGAAATATATACACACAATTATGGAGATATATATATAAAATAAATATACATTTCAAATAGAAATAAATATACATTTCAATAACAATAGAAATATGCATATAATCATAACAGTGCAGGAGAAATATCACGCAAAATATATAAATACATTTCAATAATAATAGAAATATGCATATAATCATAACAGTACAGGAGAAATATCACGCAATATATAAATAAATTTCACTTCATTTTTTTCAAAATACTAAACTCGGTCTTAATCGAGTTTACAATTACATCATTATTGCTCTGCATTATGCAGTATATGCGGCTTAATAATATTTCACCGCTTAAAGTATAGGGAAACCTGTATTCGATATGAAGGGCTTTCATATCGTTCAGTACTATTTTTGTTCCCACTTTACAACCGGTTGGTAAGTCATCTTTAAATACGTCTAGAATACAATCAAAAGCACGCACAAAGAGTTCATCGTTAGCTACATTATTAAACACAAGTTTATAAACACGCTTTTCCAATCGAGGGTTTATTTCTACCGACTCGAGCTTTTCAATCGTGAACTCACTCAACATAGCGGCAATTGAAATAATCTTCTAAATCGTTACGACAACTGCTCGTTATATAAAGAAATAATTCTCCAGGGTGAACGGTGTAGGTGAGCTCAGCCTTGTACCGATCAATTGCTTTGTACCAAAGTTCATGGTATTTCAAAAAGTCTAAACTTTTTAAATAAACATCCAGCACCAGACCATTCTCACCAGCCCTACACTCGGTAAACCCATCGAGCAGAGCGGTGTATGCGTATTCAAGTACTGTATCAAAATAAAGCATGTCCGTAACACGCGTGTCTAATATAGGTTTCAGCTTGCGGAATCCGACGATTTCAAACATTCTGTCGAGGATGAAACGGTTTCGCGTAGGAACAAGAGCGTTATTATCAGAAGCATTCTTCCACATCAGCCGTATATCAATGCACGGCCGATCGTTATTTATACACAACGTACATACAACGGCGTATGAGGGTGCGTCACTAATCTGCTCTCTTCTTGTACCTACGTTAGCAGGTATTTTATAACGATCTTCACTCCACTTCTCAACTATCACGAACATTCTATTCATCTCCTCGACACTTAAATAAACCCGTTTGTTTGTTTGTCTACATTCCGTTTCCAGTACATAGCTAATGGTACCGGAATTACGCCTGAACACGCGCAACGATTTCGTCACGGACACATCGTACGAGGCGTTGAGAATGCTGCTCAAAGGAAGTTCCATCGTATTCGAGGAGCGCACGTCCACTCGGTTCAAGCTCTGAGATAACTATGAGCCGTGTGAGGCACGCAGGTAGGCAGGAACGGTTCGACGGGCGGCTGACTCGATGATACGTGAATGGGCTTGTTCGTATGATCCGCGAGTCGTACCGAATTATTGTACATATTTGTTTTTCCGGTACAAGAATTAATTTCATCACTACCAGCCTACGCACCAGACATTTTACCTCAGGATAAGAACTAGGAACATTTTATGTTTTACTAAACATCTTCACACTCCGGCGCACTATTTGAGAGGAACATATGCTCATATTTTTCCTTTCTGCCCATCAAACGATACTCGTCTCTAAAGTCTGTTAAAAACTCACGCAGGGCACTAGCCACAACCTCACTACGAACCTCATCATGATATACGTTAATATAGTGATAAAAATACTTAAGATTGTCCATGATCACGAGATTCACATTTTCAGTCGTAGGGTATGAGTAATCGACATGGTGTAGCATGACGTAATACCGCGTGTCACACCACCCATCCGCAAGACTCATTATCCATACCTGCTGCTTCTCTTCTGCACGCGTTGTTTCTTTTACTTCACGGTGTATGTGAGACTTTATAAAGTTTAGCTCTGCAGTATACTTCAGCACATCGTCTGTGCAACGAAAGCCTTCAACGGTCTCACCAGAACATCCGTAGAGTATTTGTACATCTTGGAACTTCGCACAATCCACTGTGTTTTTAAAAGAGGTATAGGAGGGAGGAATAGGAAGTTTTTCGGTATCCACCACATCCTGACACTTTGCTGAATACCATTTCATAAACGTTGTACAAGCAATATTAAAGGTAGCCATTTGAATACACGTCTGATCTGAATACACGTCTGATCTCTCGGGCTTACTGCAGTCGACTGACTACGCAGGGACTCCCAGATAGTAGCATGACTCACGGTCTTACAGTGGGCGGAGCTTAGAACTTTCACCTGCGCGCACACACATACACACACACACACACACACACACACAAAGAAGAAAGTGAAACGCTAATTGAAACATGATTTATTTAATAAACGAGATATTCAAGTTATATATATTTACAAATACGACTTAATAAACGAGATATTCAAGTTATATATATATATATTTACAAATACGTGTAATAAATCAATAGATACTTTACAAATACGATTTAATAAATGAGATATTCAAGTTATATATATTTACAAATACATGTAATAAATCAATAGATACGATTATATACAAGACAAATACGTGTGAGTTAACAATAGAAGCATCATACGTTATGGTATCCAAAGGGTACGGTATCATAGGTACCAGGTAACTGGTAACGTTTCCTATAGGTGTTACGGCACACCTTCGTACCCCTAAGTTCCTTCACGCCCCCCAGCTTCTGCGCCCGAAAATTGTGGGTGCCTACAATTAGTTGGGGAGGTTGTTCGCCCTCATCATCGTCCAAACATACTAGATCCTTCAACGATTCAAAGTTAACAACCCGCCGATTCGCATGGTTGAGCGTAATACCCTTTGCCTTCACGATATATTTAATTTCCTCCCCCACCCTGACCCGTACCCGATAAGTCTTAGGTCCTGTTGAGACAAAAGAGTCGGCGTAAGCGTTGTCCCCATACTCGTCCTTGATCTCATCAGTGAGCTCGCCGAGGAACTCCCCAATAGAGGGCATGTATTCACCCTCCCTCTCTGTGAATATTACGCTATCTGTATCGGCATACAATCTCCGCCCAAGAGAATGCAATAGACCCCAAAGTTTTATACGGGCGTAGGCTGTTGTGAAGCTGGCCACAGGTATGTTTGTAACCCTTGAGGTATCTGTGGCAAATTCAGTGTTGTTGTACTTTATTATGTAAGTATTACCTACATTCACGATCTCCATGACCTCTTTATCGGGAGCATTGGCATAATCCCAGACATCGCTATAACTTTGTGCCAAATGAATGCTCCCTCTGCCGGTATTCTGCGCAAATTTTCCCCATAGACTGTTTAGACACAACTTTGCACTAAAGCGCTTGCCAGGATTCCTTACAATTTGGACACGATCAAGTTGTATACCTTCGCGGTCGCGGTAACGTTGAATATAGGCAGACTTTTCATTTTCGGTATCAACTCCTCGCGGATACCCTGATGCCTCAACCTTATCCTTCAAAAAGGCGTTTATATATGGTGTGAAAAGGTTGGGTAGCTTCTGAAACCTCCACACCTCATGTATCTTCAGTATTCTATAACCATGACGTACGGCTAGGACCAGCTCAGGACTTGTATATACGCCTCTGATCTTACGCTGGTGGGGTATATGGTTACATTCGCCGTTATCCTCTTCCGCGCACTTCACGCACAGGGGAAACATGAGCTTGTCGTCGATAACGACAGGTAAGATCGGCATCCATAAATTGCGTGGGGGAAGTAGGTCTACGAAAGAGAGCCCAAAGTAACGATCATTCAAATTTTTTGAAAATTCATTGATGGAGGGTAGGCTAGGTCCCACCAGTTTCTCAGGAGCGCCCACGGGGTACGGATTGCTCTTCATCACGTATGGGTATAAAGAACAGAAATCGTAGTAATGGAGCTTCACGCCCTCCGTAGGTGGAAAGTATAGTCTGAAAGGATTTGTACGTCCTCCAAACAAGCTATCACCACATTTGAGAGGATCCAGCACCATTGAACGCTTGATCGTGTTTATTTCTTCACGGTACACCTCGTCTGTCTCCATCCGTGCATCATATTCATGCTCCCACAAGACTTTGTGAGTGAACTGTGATCCTATAAGTTGATCGCGGGTGCGGGTCGATGCAAGACAGTCGGCAGGAGACCTACCGTGGATATCTCCGGCGATTCCGCACTCAGGACGGGGGCATCCATGCCACCAGCAACCTTTAAAGGAGTACACAGTCTTCACACCAGTGACACGGTTTTCACTTAACCCATCAACCCAAAAAACACGTCCATTAATCTTAATGGGTACTTCACCCGTGTTGCGGGCGTGCTTTATGTATACACCTGTCTGTTGCTGTAGGTGTATGAGCCAGTAAATAGCCTTGTGTCCGTAACTGCGGGGGTTGTTTCGGTGAATAATGGCTAAGGTGTCTTTAGGCATGAAGTTATTCTTGAACACCGTAAAACATAATGATGCGATGGTGGTTGCGACTTGCAGTGGATCGCATTTGAAACGGGCTATGTACATCCTTCTAAAGGCCTGGAAACATACTCTAAGCACGCGCACATCATTCACGCAATAACGCTCACATTCATCAGCTATATTATAAGGGTTACTTTCATTAAAACTGTCGTAGTATCGATCAAAGTCTTCACGTTCATCCATACAGTCAAAATAATGTTTGGGGGGTGGTGGGCCTACGTAGTTTAAAGTCTCGCTGGTGAGGAAAGTGTAAGGGAAGTATCCTTTGGAAACTTCAGCTGCTACTCCCATCACCTTGGGTAGCTTTGCTAATTTACAAGGTGTGAATAATAAAGTATCTTTAAATTGTACATTGCCTCTTATCTGCATCTGTATTAATTTGTTGCCTCTTTTCAATGGATCACCTGTAAATATCTCAGAGGATTCGTGTTCAAGCAACTCCTTATAAAGGAACTGTGTGTCAAACTTTGCCCCGTTATGGGCGAGAATATACACAGTCATTTTTTGAACTTGTCGGCTAACTTGACAATATAGGACACAAATAGTTTCACAGGACTATCGCGGACATTCGTTTTAAAAACGTTTGTCCGTTTACCACATTTGGGGCACTCGTCACATTCGATACCCATACACTCATCACAGATGGTTTGGCTCACAAGTAAATGTGGAATTACGTCTTTGGTTTCAGCGTTCATATATGTTTCTATATCGTAGTATACAGTTATACAAGGGTTATTTTTAGGCTTAGCATCTTTCATATAACATACATGCTTTACTCCATCCGCCTTATATTCCTCCTGGCATGTAGGACAGTGAATTACGTCACACTTGTGCTTAAATTTCCCCCAATTATCCATTGTGTGAAACATACCACATTCACAGATTCTCATTTTCCTGCACGTGCCAATTGATTTATGGAAATCAAAACAGCTATTATTGAAAAATGTGCGTCTACACACATCACAGTCTCTCTTCTCAGCTTCAACTACACGGCTTTCACATTTGGTGCTTTTACACTGTTCACATACCATGTGACATTCTTTACAATGTCTCACTATATCATCCGCAAACTCGAGGCACCCCTTACACAAATCATGATGTCTCCCATATTTTCGACTTTTGTCATAACTCGCGTAAAGCCACCTTATATTACGGATGGGGAGATACGTTGTCCCTGACAATCCTAAAATAAGTAGGGGTCTTGTACGATCTCTCACACAGCTTTTAAAAACATACACAGTCCTACGACGATCATCCAGCCCAAATACAACTATGCGGACATTCATTTCCTGTTCTACCCTTCTCAGCTCTTCAGGACCCATATTACAGTCAAATTCAAGTTCACAGTCTACGGCTAGTTTACGAGCACGCTCCACGACCGTAGGCAGCCAAATTTTTTGAGTCCGTGTATTTTGTACAGTAAACATACGTGCTAAGAGTACTGCTATAAAGCCGCAACCACGATCGACGTTTATATGCTTTCGGTAAATAGTCGGAGAATTGAAGTTAAGAGTATACGGTATGGCACTATGACCCGCAACACGGAATACACGGTCAATATTTACCGTGAAGTTGTCCATATTGAAGGCTATACTACTTTGGGCGGCTTGCATATACGTCCTAATATATATTCTACATCTTCAGCCGCCAAACGTCTAAATGGCACTATCACCCAATAATCGTCTACATCACCGTCATCTGACCCGAATCCAAAGGACAGACTCGTCCTGACTTCACGCTCGTCGCGATTCTGAAGAGCAAACTCTATAATACGCTGTACAACCCGGCGTAGCCCGCGCTCAATTCCATTGCTATACATGGCTCTAGGGTCGACCCTGACTCTATACCGATTTCTAGTCAAGGCTGGGGTGGGGGCTGCGGATCGCACCAATTCGAGCGTTATAGTATCCTCAACAGAACGGGGGGCAACTGTGGCGGATGAATTAGTGGATATATTAGCGGAAGGTGCTGATGGGGACCTGTTGCGTAGGAGGTTGAGGGTTGGGGATCTATTATTGTAGACTTAACAGAACGGGGGGCGGCGGATGAATAAGGGGATATATTAGCGGGAGGTGCTGCTGGGGGGCTTGTTGCGTAAGAGGTTGAGGGTTGGGGATCTATTACCGCTGCAACAGGCGCGTATTTCGGGCGCTTTATACCTGACGTCGGGTTCTCACACCTCCGCTTTGGACGTGCTACCGGTATCGCTGGTGAGGGTTCGTTGGCAGGGGAGGAGATCACAACTACACTGTCGTCGAGGTCATCCGTAATGTCAATGATGGGGTGCTCTACCTCATCGTCATTCACGGTTCTGTGGGAGAAGAAAGCAAAATATAAGGAACAGCACTCAAAATTTGTAATATTTTGTGAATGACCGACTTAGGAGTGTGACGTGTTAGAAATGGACTCTGTAGAAAAATTCAGATTCACGAGCCCATCCTCCACGTACTATATATGGACCTACAGGATGTGGTAAAACCGTGTTTATGCTTAAAACCATTAAAGAAAAGGGAGAGATGTTCTCGAAATTTGTGCATAAAGTTATATGGTGCTATTCGACGTATCAATCAGTGTTCAACGAGTACAAGATGATATTTTGTTTCACAAAGGCGTATATGACGTTAATTCGTTAAAGGGAAATGAACATACAATCATTGTAATTGACGATCTCATGTTGGAGATGGATAAAACGTTTGCCGAGACATTTACAGTATTCTCCCACCATCTTAACATAAGCGTGTTCTTCATCAATCAGAATCTATTTTTCAAAAATAGATACATGCGCGATGTGTCGTTAAATACGCAATATCTAGTCTTATTCGCGCAACGTAGAGAGTATCACAAATTGGGGTATTAGCCAATCAAATGTTCCCGAATCAGCGTAAGGAGTTTTGGAAGTTTATAAAGAAGCTACAAGCACGCGTTACGGATATTTGCTTTGCGACCTTCATCCGCGAAACACGTTTAGAGTGCTTCTGCGAACGAATATATTTCCAAACGAGCCTGAAACGGTGTATATTCCAGAATGACAAAGAGACTAAAGAAATACCGTGAATTAATAAAAATCTATCATCGACTGCCCCGGGCAATGCAGCAGATGTTTATTAAAAATATCGACGCCGACTTTTTAAAATGCATCTGTGAAATCTGTCTTAACGTTATAAATTGCAATGTATCAATGAAAACCCATCAGAAGGCTCGCCTACGCCGCTACAAGAACATAATACGTGCACTCGCTCGTAAAAGTCAAACTGTAGCGAAGAAAAAACGAATTATTGTACAAACAGGAGGGTCATTTCTCCCCATCTTATTTTCAGTTTTGGGTCCTTTACTGACTAGATTAATATAATGAAGAAAGTGGTAGTGATTCCCCACGAGGTGTACGCTTCACTGCAAAGGAATCCAGACACGGATCTAGATCCCCGTAAAAGCAGACTTAAAAGAATGGAAAGCGAATTGCTAGCTCTATTAAACAGTGAAAAAACACCTGATGAGAAAAGAATCTTATACCAAGAAGCTCTGCAGAAATTTCTTCACGAGTACGAAAATTATAAGAGCCCTACAGAGATTCCTGTGGTTATTAGGCACAGTACGGGGGACGATGAACATGGCGACATAGGATCTGAGCCCGACGATACAGCTGACCAACCAAAAAGATTAGCCACACAACATATCGAACATGTATTAAAAAGCACCCTCCCACATACATTGATGAGTAAAGGCTTAAGTCTTTATAATCTATTGAATGAGGATCCAGCCATACAATGGACCGATACAGGCGAGCTCATTGTGGAAGGATCAAAGGTACAGGGATCGAATATCGTAGACATTGTCCATGATCTGGTGAGAAAGTGGGATAGGCCCTCACCATCAGGATGGAAGCATATTAAAGCAAGACTACAACAAATAAATGTCCCTAAAACGTTGATAGGAAATCTGAACAGGTTAAAAGACTTGGAACATGTAACGCATGTGACACAATTGAAGACGCCGTCACCCCCGGCGGTAACACCTTTGAAGAGGAGAAAGAAGAGGTTAAATCAACCCTACCCACGTGCCTCTAAAATACGCAAATGGCTAACGTATTAACTAAACGCTATTATGACGTTTCTAACCATCCTCTTACGGTGGCGTAGATAGACTGTACAGAAGTGTTACGGAGTAGGAAAAAAAGATGTTGAAAGATTTGAGGGAGCAGGACGCTTATACGCTTCATAAGCCTGTGAGAAAAAGGTTTAACACAGCCAAGACAACGGCTTCCTCGATTGATTCTATTTGGCAAGCAGATTTAACAGACATGCAAAGATATTCTGTGTATAACGATGGTTACCGCTACATTCTATTCATAATAGACGTATTCTCTAGATATCTGTGGCTAGTTCCTCTGAAAAATAATCACCTGAACAGTTGCTAAAGCCACCAAAACGCTAATGTTAAAAGAAAAACAGGGTTCCTGGCTATTTTTGTACGGATATGGGGAAGGATTTATAGGCCGTGCTTTTCAGAACATGTTGACAGAGTTTAATATCAGCTATTACACAACCAATTCTATACATAAGGCTTCTTTAGCTGAAAGTGTTCAGCGCACATAAAGGAACGCATGCACCGTTTTTACACATAAAAACACATACAGATTTCTAGACATTCTGGAATCATTGGCATCATCCTACAACCGCTCACACCATCGCACGATTGGGACAACACCTAACTAGGTTTTAGAAAGAGGTACGCTCCCGAGAAGAGATGGATCACCACCACCACCACACTCTGCGCGCTTCAAAATCAATGATTATGTAAGGCTGTCGCGTTCGGGGAATAAATTCGCAAAGGGTTTTGAGCAAGGATGGACACGCGAGATTTTTAAAGTTAGGGCTATGAGACTAAAGGTGAGATAATGATGTATTACATTGAAGATTTGAATGGGGAAGAAATCTCAGGAGTTTTTACCGCGAGGAATGCAGAAAGTTGCGTTTAATTTAGAAAAAATGTGTTTAAAATTGAGAAAATTTAGGAAGCAAGGTTCAGGAAAGAGAAAAATGTACCTGGTGAAATGGCTAGGGTACCCAGAAAGCTTCAACACCTATATAAAAGCTGATGCAACAATGAAGCTTAAATAGTATGCAACATGGCTCCTAACCATTTCTACGTCACCACTCCCGTCCTCTCGTCCCTGTCTGTACACCCTAACAACACACTAGCCAACTTTGTAACAGAGCTCCACAAGCACATTGAATGGGTCGTGATTCGTATGAGGGGATATGCGAAATTCAGCTGGACACCATCTTTTTAAATATGAACATAAAGAGCCCGTTTTTACGATTCTTAGAGACATTGACGAGTGTGAAAAAGCTGGGGTAGCATGGATGAAACTATGCGTATCGCTCGGACTAAGGTTGCACGGTATTACAGTATAGAAGTAAGACTAGGACCGGGTCAATATGGTTCGGCCGAGGATGTTGTGAGAGGCTTAAACGTAAGTTTAAGAAGCTCAAACCTTACGAATGATTTAGTATACGAAATCGTAAACAACCTGCACATCACTAATCCTAAAATCAAAGACTAACAGACGTATTAAAGACCATAGAAAGTTCCAAATTCTAACCAATGGTCGATATAGCGCAGCCTTCCAAAGAGACATTTCACGAGACACAGCATGACTTGTCCAGATTAATGTATCAGTTGAAGATGGAGAAATTGGCTGAAAGGTCCCCAGACATGTGCTATATTTACAGTAGTATAGTGGAGCACCAGTTTGTTGGGGATACTCAGGCGCGCCTGCTGCGCATTGCTCACATCCCCAACCATAGAGGAAGGAGTATGAGTATTACATATGACAGACCCCATTATGTGAATGTCGCAACTAATTTAATAACCAATATCTCAATATATATAAGAACGATTGAGGTGTGAAAACTTCCCATTCGTAACGGGAGCTTAACAGTGAAGCTACACTTTCGACGCACGGAGTTATAATGGGTAGAAAGCCTTTCACCGTCTATCGAGGGGTGAGATACCAGCGCGGTAGTGGACTTGGGTCCATTTTTTCATCCATATTACGTACGGCTGTTCCTTTGCTGAAGAGGGGGGCCAGATACCTTGGAAGGAAAGCGCTACAATCAGGTATTAACACTGCAGAAGACATATTGGCCGGGGCTAAACCTAAAGAAGCTCTAAAAAAACATTTAAAGCGTACACGGGACGAAATCATCAAAGATGCAAAGAGAAAAATGCGTGGTGGCGGGAAGAAGAAGAAGAGGGCTGCCCGGAAGAAGAATGGGTCACGTGGTATTAAACGTAAAAGGCTATCAAAAAAGAAGTGCTGTAAGCGAATGAAACCTATGGTTGACCACTTTTTGACTGATATAAGCTAAGGACATTGATCTCATGAATCATAGTTTGTTTACCACTTGTCGAGAGAGGAGTCACTATTTCGCCATGGCACGCTTCATCCACCCATGTAGTTCACAATGCTGTAAATCGGAGCTGTCCCTTTTGAGCTGCCTCCAACCCAAGTTTCTATGAGCACAGTGACTTTATTACAATTAACCCTTTTAAACACAATTAGTCCCCGAGTGCACCTATAGAATTCGTGATACCCAGCTCAGGTCCTTACTTTTTGATCCAAGCTGTTGCACATGTACGCTAAGCTACGTATACCTCTGATGGAACGGTCTGCGATGACAAATATGCTGTATACCCTGAAACAAACTTTCTGCACTCCATATCAACCAGTGTGACGTATATTTAAAATCAGACCAACATATCGCAGGCACGGGGTACTATCATCTACGAGCCTATCTGGAAAATGTCCTCAACTTTTCCAAAGAAGCGAAGGCTACCTTTTAAGTGCCGAGGGATATTATCAAACTAAAGATGAAAGTAGTATAAAGGACAAATTTAAAAATTCTAAAAAGAAAATATACGAGTGTTTGGACGGGTTGCACACAGATTCACTTCCAGGAGAAGTGCTTGTCACGGGTGGATATGAAAATAAAGCTCACCCGCACGAGTCCTGAGATCTGCTTAAATCTGGATGCTGATCAAGAGGAGGGTGCAAAGCCCGTTGTGGTTCACATTATGGACACATACCTCCGCGTACGGCGAGAGTGAAATTAAGTTCACCAAAAACAACTAGAAATTGAGAAAAATTACTAAACGCTACAGTGAAATATCCTATTAACAGAGTGCAAATCAAACTATATACGGTTCCTGCAGGGTTGGCATCGAAGCAGATAGAAAACATGCCCTGGGAAATCTTCCTAAAAGGATATTAATCGATATGCGGACCATGCTTCGGTGAATGGAAAATATAAAAGAGTGCCTTTAAATTCGAGAATTTCGGACTTAAAAATATAACTCTATACGTTAATGGCACTGCTTTGGGTGGAACAATGGGTACGGACTATTCATCAGACGCTGTGTTACCTCTTTGTGCCAGAGCCTATAGTAATCTGACCCATATTGCAGGTGATTGTGATGAGCTTGGTAATGGGGGTAACGCAGGAAGATTCATTGATCAATTTAACCTATATCCGTTTTGACATTACACATGACTTATCTGCTAGCGTAAATACCCATTTAACCCCACAGCAGAGCGGAAAATCTCAGTGCGGCTGGAATTCGCCAAGCCTATAGACGCTCCTATTAGTGTACTAGTATATCTCGAATCGCAAGCCCTAATAGAAGTAGATAGATTTAGGAGCGGTTATCACTGACTTTAAAAAGGATGCTAATACACTCAGAAGTAATGGAAACGAGTCACACGTTCCAAATTTATCGGAGTGTTTGCGAAGAATGAAACATGAGTTTGCCAAGTACGCGAGAAATGCGGTAGTCTTATTGTGAACACAGATGTCATCGGTAATGAAGGGATTCACTGGATCGCTGTCTATTTAAAATAGACAGCGCCTGTACTATTTTGATTCACTCGGTACTCAACCCTGGAGCGACCCTATTATTGTAAAATTCTCGCTCAGTTACATATTCCCGAAGTTGTATGGAACCCATTTCGTATACAAAGATATTTTAGTAATGTTGCGGAATGTACTGCTTTCATTTCTCACGCATATGTCATGTGATAAAGAATTATAAATTTTTAAAATTTATTTGACCCGTGTCACACTCGCCGAAACGATGAAATGGTATGCAGAAGATAAAAATCCGTTTTCCCAATTGTACGTACTCGTTGTATAGTATAATGTTTTGTTCGTATATTGTAACGATATATTCTGTAGTTGGTTATTGTACTGATTTCTTTCATTAAAAATTATGAAAATATATTGTCTTCTTACCCAAAAGATCGAAAAACACTTACATTATTTCGGTGACATTGCTGACTGATCAGTATATCCTCCGTATCATGACACGAGATTCTCAAAAGATTGATAACACCTGTCAAATCCTCATCGACCTTAAAGGAATAATGTTTCATTCTTTAAAACATATACAGAGTATACAGACAATCCCCATTATGTGAAGATACTTTGGTCATTAAGAGGAAGAACATGATTACCATAAAAAATTCGATTTAGCATAATGGAGATAAAAGGTAGAACCAAATAACATTGATTGCCATAAAAAAAATTCGATTTTTGGTGAGTATCTAAATGAAATATTTGACGAGATACAACAACCCATCCATATATATAAATCGAATTATAGACACTTACATTCTATGGTAGTCCCTTGCGTCGGATTGTAAGGAGCGTCACTGCAAATATCTTCAACGGTTTGCGTTGGAAATAATTCATCACGGTCAATCGCTTAAAAAGACTAATTGTCGTTAATGCTGCAGTGTCACTTTCTTCATACAAATCCGGGGACGTACAGGTCCATGGTGGAGGATGTGTGACATTGCTGACGTTCAGTATATCCTCCGTATTCATGACACGAGATTCTTCAAAAGATTGTATAACACCTGTCAAATCCTCATCGGACCTTAAAGGAATAATGTTCATTCTTTTAAAACATATACAGAGTATACAGACAGATCCCCATTATGTGAAGATATCTTTGGTTCATTTAAGGAGAATAACATGATTGCCATAAAAAAATTTCGATTTAGCATAATGGGGATAAGAGGTAAGACCAAATAACATGATTGACATAAAAAATTCGATTTTTGGCTAGTATCTAAATGAAATATTTGACGAGACTACAAACACATCCATATATATAAAATCGATTATAGACACTTACATTTCTATGGTAGTCCCTTGCGTCGGATTGTAAGGAGCGTCACTGCAAAATCTTCTACGGTTTGCGTCGGAAATAATTCATCACGGTCAATCGCGTTAAAAAGATTAATTCGTTAATGCTGCAGTGTCACTTTCTTCATATAAATCTGGGGAGACGTACAGGTCCATGGTGGAGGGAATGATTATTCACTGACGCGAAAATAGCTACTGTTACTCCAAATAAAAAAATATCCCTTTATATGCACAATCGCCAAGCTCCGCCCCAAAAGACCAGATGTTCGTCGTGATTGGCTGCCGGTGTAGCTGGGTGGAGCTATGATGTGTATCAATCCGCTATAACGGGTCCGGACGAGTAATTGCATCTTTATATTTCACTATAGATTTAATGCTCGTATTACTCCTTTGAAAATTATTTGTGATTCTTATAGAACTTTGATACTGATTCCAAATATGGTTCAGAATGTTATAACCACATAGTTGTCGAGAAAATAATATTTCCATTTACTCAGAGTTTCCCGCATCATAGTCACTAAGTAATCGAGAGGATATAAAGAAATATATAATTATATTTTTAAAGAGCATTCGGTTTCAACGTTAAACTGTGGGTCTGAGGTGGAGTGAAAACCTTTCCAATTCGGCGAGAAATTACGCTAGGGAACAACATTTCTGGAAAAGTGTTTGGTGTTTCTTATAGAACTTTTGATACTGATTCCAAATATGGTTTCAGAATTTTTCTATCACCCATAGTTTTCGAGAAAATAATATTTCCATTTACTCAGAGTTTCCCCTTATAGACAATGCAGGTCCTGTACACAATTGTTTGAACACAATTGCTCGAAAACCATAGTTCGAAAAACAAAAAGTATTAAAAAACATTAAAAGTTAAAAATCTTTATTCATACGTTATTCAAAGTTAAAAATCTTTATTAATAAAACAGGATAGAAGCATATGAAAGTCAAGGTAAACTATAGTTGCAAATTATAGTTAGGTTAGGTTAGGTTAGGTTAGGTCTCTTACATATAAAAAACCCATTCACTAAGAGCATTGGCTTTCCTTTCTCACTAGAAACAAACTCTGCCATTTTAAGGGTGGTTTAACTGCAGCACTATAAATGTTATAGTTTAAATGAAGAGGCTAACCTTCTTATTTACGTCTTCGTATTTGCGTCTTGGCAACTAAGATTTTATTTAGTTGGTTGTTCATTCGAACAATTATAACGTCGAATAATTGTTGCTTCGAACAACTGTTTTTCGAACTATGGTTTTCGAACAATTGTGTTCGAACAACCGTCCGTAATTCGATTATTATTTATTATAATTGTGGGTATAGTTAACCTGGAAAAAAGAAAGTAAATTTAAATTAGTACACTTAATTTTAAATAATATTTTGGGAAAACTGAGTAAATGGAAATATTATTTTCTCGAAAACTATGGGTGATAGAAAAATTCTAGGTTACGTGAATGGAACTTGCTGGCAAAAGGTACAAGCATATTCCTTTATTTGAACAAAACTCTCTCTCTCTCTCTCTCTCTCTCTCTCTCTCTCTCTCTCATATATATATATATATATATATATATATATATATATATAATTGTGGGTATATCTAAGAAATGGAGTGAAGAGAGGATTTGTTCAAGCTGTCTGGGAGAAAGGTAAAAATTATGGTCAGAAAAAAAATCGCCTCTGGCAATAGGTGAATCGAATTGACACACAGTCTCCTTTTCCTCGTGTGTGTGTGTGTGTGTGTGTGTGTGTGCACGAGTTGTTTATTCGTTTATTATATATATATATATAATATATATATATATAGATATACGGGTTTGGAGAATGACAATCGTGTTTCATAAATTTTCATTTCGTTTGGAGTGAAGGGAGACTTATCAGGGATTGGGGGGAAGGTCTCTCAACCAGCAGGTGTTCTTCGAAACCGACCCCGTTATAGCGGATTGTGTTTTGGCTAATTTCAATTGATTAATTTCTTTAAATTTCGTTTTTTTCAATTTTCTTCGCAGGGGATTGGGGGGGAATGAGGCTCGTGTGTTTCATAAATTTTCATTTCGTTTCGTTATTCGTGACTTAAATATTTATAATAAAAATTAAGTGTCTAAAAATTATTTATTTAATAAACAGAATTTAATTGGATTCATCTACCGTCATATAAATATATATTGTGGTACACTATTTAAATGGATGATTAATATATGGTTTTTGCTATCTGGAATACATGGCGCTATCTGGCAACTCAGCCAGAATAGAGGTTTATAAAAGACCGAGAGACGACTGACGGAGTCATTACAAGCTCGGCTCCCAGCCGAGCAAGGACCTCTGGTCCTTCTCTTTCTGGCCCTTTGGGAAAACCCCTTAGAGGCCTCTTAGGTTAGGTAAACGAAAATAGCTTGGGGGAGAACTCCGCCTCCAAGTTGCATGCCTTGCAATCAAAGGCAACTACTCTCCTATGTTGTTATAATGGAAGCCTGACAGACTCTCATTTCATCCACATATATTAAGACAAGACAACAGGCTTTCCAATTATACACTGCTGCGTCCATATCCTTATTCATTAGCTGCCTCAGAATTATTGCCAAATAGAGCGCAGGGTTGGAACCCGTAACTAGTATTTTGCAGGAGTTACAATAGAATTGTATTAGTTCGCGAGCACATAAAGAACTTTACACGTTATTTAATTATCACAATTTTGATAAAAATTCTCAATTTAACGAGATTTTAGACGCTGCAAGCGAAACTGCTTCACAATTAGGAGTAAAAATAACAGTTCCACGTCGAGCTTCTCGACAAGCTTGTAGACAAAACTACACAGTTCAGACCACCGAAGAATATTATCGCCTCCAATTTTCATTCGCTACTTGGACTCATTAATTGCCTCTCTCACCAAAAGGTTTTCAGAACAAAATAAAGCAAGTTTGGTGCTACTGTAGTATGCGGTCTACCTACGATTCGGCGGTTTACCTTTCAAGTATAATTTCTTATCTTGTTTGCTAATTGCTTGTTTACATCCCAATGTTAATCGCCCTTGACGATTGGTTAGGTTTAGTCATGATATTTTCGTTAGTTTTAACGAAAATATCATGATTAAACCTAACCAATCGTAGGTAGACCGCATACTACAGTAGCACCGCAAGTTTTGTTTTACTGCAGTAACATCGAGAGAATATGAAAACGAGGAGTCCCACTGATTTTGCCAAATTATCGGACCATTTTACAAGTTTTATGAAATACATAATTTCAAAGAAGGAACCAAATTATTGTACGAAATTTGGGTAAATAAAACAAACTATGAAATTAAAATTACTTTCATTAATTTGTTACGCCATTTTAACCCTTAACTGCGCAGAGGTAATTTCCGAGACTGAATAAAATCGTCTGGCGTTAGTCAGAACAAAATCAGTAAAGTTAATACTGTACACTGAAGGGTTAAGTAATTCTTCTTCACAGCTGTAGGGATAGTGACTAGCCAGTCACAACGTGCATGGTAGAGCGATCATTCAGTTTTTAAAAAGAGTAAAAACCTGGCTTCGTTCCATCATGAGCAAAGATAGACTAGATGGGTTCTGTACGATGATCATGCATAAAGATAAAGTTACAAAAAACAAACATTTATTTATTGAACAAGTTGCAACCAGATTGGCTATGATGTCTTCAAGGTGTTTGCAATTTTTACTTAAGGAACAATGAACAAGAATGCATATCAACATGTAAGTTATTATTATTATTATATATATATATATATATGTACACACACACACACACATTAAAAGATGCCCCTGGAATACATTTTGCTGACGGCTATGTGCATATACAGTATATATATATATATACACACACACACACACACACTTGTTTCTCATCATTTTGTAGGATTGATTTTTCTTCTTAGTGTCCCATAATTTCAATATGCGAACGAAAAAGAAACTTGAATGAAGGTTCATAATTTGATGGTATAAAATTTTATTGGTATACCCAAAAGGCGATAGATTCCATCCACAATTTTTTTCCCCGTTTTTTTAAATTTCTTCTTCGCTCCAGTGGTAACACTTGAAGTGGAGCAATCATGGTTAAAAATGTTGTTACGAAGCCATAATTATCAGCGTTCATAAAAATTTGTATTATATTAAGTTACGTGTATTACAATATAATTCTTACAAATGTATATTTTGAAATCGCGTCTGCAATTCCTCGTTTGAGAAACAATGACAGAAAATCTATCTGATCACATCAAACGTAATTACTATCAGTAAATTTAGCCATCATATTTCAGTGATTACAAGGATGGCCCGAGTTATATCTTATGATTTCCCACTGAAGTTAATAATTAACAAATGATAAGTATATTCGGTTCCCTAAAGAAATTTAACATTGAAACATTTTGAGCGATAATCGTAAAATATAATGGTGAATTGGCATTGATTATAGACCAATATACCCCATTAAATTGGGGAGACCAGAAAACAAACGGGGTAAATATAAAAAATATTAAATACTAATAAAACACGACTGAAATTAATTTACTGACGTATATTATTATAACCCATTAATTCCATGCAAAATTCTTCATCTACAGGAAACATATTCGACCAAATATTATTCTCGTTTTTTGAGGTGTGTGTGTGTGTGTGTGTGTGTGTGTGTGTGTGTATACACAGCGGTCTGTACACACCAGTCCCCTAATCACTAATGTAATATATATAATCAGAACTATGATAAATAACAAATTGAAGTGAGTTTCGCCAAAGAATGCTGTTCTTAATAGTCAAGAATAAAATGTAACCAAATTTTTTCTTTATGGTTAAAAACTGGCTACCAAAAATTTATGATAAATAGTAAATATTCATAAAATGACAGGGTTTATTGTGCACTGAAAATATTCTGTTGTCTGAAGTATGAGTATTACAAGGGATACTTATCCATGGAGGTTTTTAATTTATGAAATTTTATTTTAAGCAGACCATTAAAAAGTGTTTCAAACAACCTGATCAATTTCGAGTTAAGAAACAAGAACCCAAATATTTATTGCATATTACACCGTCATAATGTGCTATTACATATAAAATTATTTCAACCTTGGCTTTTTAGTTTATTATTATATATTTGTTATAGGATTATTTATCTTGTATATTGTAATTAATTAGTTTTATACGTTCATAAATTACTGGTATTTTCTATATGAAATAACGCCAATTCTTATTCTAAATAGCGTGGACGAAGAGAATCAAGACACCGCGTTTTCCTAACCGTTTATTAATTTAGACTTTTAATTTACGGGTGGGGTTTTTTAATTAAATTAATTTTATTATATACTATATGAGAGAGAGAGTAATAACGAATAGACTTACTAATTGGTATTACGTTATCCATCCTTTATTTTATTCCATTTTTTATAATGTTCACCAAATATGGTACATCTTACACATACGACAAAAAAAAAGGAATCCGAGATCTCGTATACAAAAATTCTGGGAACTCTTCTATAGGCTTTCTCATAAAACCCTTCAATAGGCGTCTTGCTGTTGGATAAAAGAAGGTTATAACTATGGTTAACTTTCAAAACACTTGATTCTTCTCTCTGAACTGACCGTAAAATTAAATTATCTTAGAAATTTAAACGTAAATAAGTGAATAAACTTGAATAACTTAAAAAAGAATGAACAAAAATGAAGCTGAATGCAAGTAGATGGAGACAATGGCTTGAATGCCAACTCGTACTAAACATGAGAAAAGAAATCTAACAGAACTAGATAATAATAACAAACATTCCTAGCCGACTTGGGGAGGGGGGGGGGGGGGGTGAGGGTCTTTTCTCCGTAACTATTTTTCATTTTCTATTCTATATGTAATTATTATTATTCTTATATTTCTATCTTTTTTACATCGTTGAACTCTGAAGTCGCTTTTTTAAGCGTAAACCGAGTTTGTTTCATCAAATAAATAATGGTTTTAAACAATAATTACTTTATAACATTGTAATTAACGACTAACAAGGAAAATTAACGACTGACAAGGAAAGACGAAAGGCCTTGGAATAATAATTTTTCTTTTTCCATGTGGGTTTGCATTATATATAGTACGAGTGTCGGTGTGATTGATACAGGTAAATTTGTGCTGCCGTTGGTGAGTGGGAAACAAACTTGCGTTGCATCTTTCTCCTGAAGAATCATGCACCAGGACTGATAATAACTGGAGGTGTTTGCAATACAAACTAACGAAAATTGCAATCAATTGAATATGGATATGGATGTTCTTTGGGCTAAACTAACACAGAGCGTTGTTGCTTTCAGCGATGATGAACCACGTACGAAAGCCTCATCAGTACTTTGATCTCCTATTTTCTTGGCAGTGCTGCTGCTTCGTACCCTGAAATGGGCGTATGGGCAGAATGGTGCTCTGTGTAAAAAGATGTTTAACACTTCATACTTCCACTTAAACTATGAATGATATATATATATATATATATATATATATATATATATACACTAACCCTTCGCCAATTCGACAGATTTGGGGCTCTACCGTTGTCGAAATACTGAGAAAGTACGAATTACTACGAATTTGAATTTTTTAACACAATTCGACTTGTCTCTGATGCTAATTCGAACTTTGTACGAACTCATTCCCCTCCTTTTGACCTGTCTCTGATGTTAAATCACACTGGAACTCGATATTTTTGCATGCATACAGAGGAGTACTTTATCTAAATACACGTATGTAGTGTATTAATACAGAAATCATAAATAAAAAAGGAACTAAATTCAGAATAAATTCTGTAAAATATAATGAACCAAAAACAATAGACAACCTGCACCTACCTTATCGCACGCAATTCGAGTCACGCGTGAATTTTATTCAAATTTTTTTCGTACATTTTACGAAATGTTTTCATATAATTCAAATTCTCAAAAATATTAATTCGAATTAAAGCGTAATTTGAATTACACGTTAGCGTTGTCAAATTAGCAAAAGGTTACTATATATACACACAGTATATATATTACAAAGATGAACATGTACAGCCATCATAAGTGAAAAGTGCGAAATATTTAAGTGTTAAACGTAGATATTAAAGCGAGAGGTAAACGTTTTCATATTACGTGTTCACATTTTCAAGGACATCCGACAAGAGTAATGAATAATTGGGTTATTGTAATTTGTGATTCTTTGCATTAGGTTGTATTAATGGGTACTAGCTTCAGAGAAGCTTAAAACGCCGAGACTAGAATATATTTGTGATGCCGAACATCGCTCCTCAATCCAAATTGACAGTTCTATCGGTAGAATTTTTTAATTGCAAAAATACTAATATATTAGTTAATGCTAAATGGGCGCCGCCGGCGCCCCACCTAAAAAAAATTGCAATTTCAAATTTCGATAGATTACGATAGGGCGTCCTTATGTGCGCATGATTACATAAAAGCAAACTAATTTTGAAATTCATAAAGCGTAACTTTTATTTTGTTTACATTAAAATTACGCATCATGCTTCGCATATTTCACATATTTCAGCATGACAGACAGTCTAACCCTTTAGTTGAAAGAAAGGACGGTCTTATCCGTATATATATATATATATATTATTTAACGTTAAAGAATAAGGAAGATACAAGGGTGTCTTCATTTAACTCTTAGGAAACCTTAAAACATTCTCCCAACACTGTGCTATTTTTAATCGTAAAGCTGAAAAATTTCCTTCTTCCCAGTTTTTGCATAAAATACTGTGATTAGTCTTTATCCTATCCTGTGCTAATATCTGAAAAACAAATGTACATAGCTGGCTGAATTACTTATTATATAATTGCTTACAACTCGTTTCACAGTATAAATAATATGAGTTGAACGAGACATTTTAAAACTCGCTTCATAACGGAATGGCCATGCGGACAAAACAAGAAGTTTTTTCTCGCAATAAGGAATCGATTGGGATATGTCTTTAGCATAATTACAGCTAAACAAAAATGTCAGAGAGTTAATTTTTTACTCTGAACACCGTCTTATTGAACTCGGAACTCCGCAGGAATGCGAATGTTGCACAATACTGTATTATTAAGAATTACAATGGTACAATTGTAAACAATTAGAAGTCAAGAGCATATTTGCGGTGTATTTTTAATTGTAATATTTTATTTAATACTTTATTATATAATTCATCTATACCCCTATACCCAGGGCAAATTATATATATATATATAATATATATATATATATATATATGAAAATTATTTCACGAAAGTAACACGTGAAAAATATTTATTTTATTATATATATATATATATATATATATATATATATATATATATATATATTATTTACAAATCAAGTTTTAGGTATAATTAAAAAAGGCTTCGTTTCACAAAAATTGCTTTGTCCTTTCGAGGTGGTACAAGCAACGCGCGGCATTGTTGTCAGGTATATAACGAGACTTCCATACGTGATTCATCACGAGTGAAGAAGCAATACTTTCATATCCGAAGTGCAAGTATTGCCAATTATAATCCTTTATACTTGGGTTTGGAGTTAGTTTGTATCAGAGATGAAGTAACGTTCACGGTTCCATGATTCACAAAGAGAAAGAGGCATAGTAAATTAACAATTTTCCCCACTTGACTACAGAGATACAGCTGCTCCTATATACATCAGTATAAGCCTACTTACAAATATTTTCAGATGACCTGAAACTTGCTCTACACAATCTGGACCGAAAACTCAAAATATCTGTAGAGTAATTTCAAACCTTCCGCCAATAATGACTTCCATATTACTTACACAATTAAATTTACTCTACTTTTCATTACTAATCCCTACATAACCAGTAGTCACTACACTAGGTTCTACAGTGAATATAGCAATCTTATATATATATATATATATATATATATATATCAATGGCGACGGAGGCAGGGGCGTACCCAGTACCCAGGATTTGGTTAAGGGGGGGAGCGTGGGAGTAACTAAAACAAAGGTGTATATATCATACGAGTATGTATATACATAAACATTTACTAGAGCCAATATTCATGTATGAACAAAGCCTTATTTACAGCAAGTGTATACTAAATTAAATAAATGAATAGATTTACCGCACGTTTTTCATGCGAAAAATACTGAGTCAAAAATGATAGTTACATTACTATGTGTGTACAGTCAGGATTTAACATAGAGAATACTGAATACTTGGGACACCAGAATTTGAAGTCTTGGTCTGTGTACTATTTGCCATAGAAGATTGTTTAAAATTGTCAATTTGATTAAGTCTATATTTGGCAAATTTATTCTGATTATCAGCTTCATTCATATTTGCATTACTCTCATTTTTTATTTTGAAATAATGATGAAGATCCATGATGGCAGCTCACTTCATAAGGTACGAGTATACAATGCAGGGGCACAGTTGCCAAGTCCGCGGTTTTCTCGCCAAATTGGGCTGGGTTTAAGACTAATTGGCGGGTAAAATTTTACAGTCGCGGGTTGGCGAATTTTTGACTGTTTTTAAATTCAGATACCGTCTTTTGACTAATAGCGGAAAGTTTGAATATTCCACAAATATAAATACTGTAAATAAAAAAATTTGCATGTATCGGTCACCGATGCATGCAAATTTTTTAGCATGTGAGTAACTAAAACAAAGGTGTGTTTGTGTGTGTACACACACACACACACACACACATAACAAGCAGGTTTAATTTAGTAGTATGGATGCAAAAGGAGAGAGTGCAATGCATTTGCAAATGTTGATCAATGTTGCAAAGGAAATGTTGGCACCAGTGCCAGTGCCAACCCCCTTGTTGTAAGGCACCCCTCTTTGTTGCAATGCCCCCCAAAGGGGGAGGGGGTTTGCAAGAGCAACAAGGGCTATGCAACTTGGAGGCGGAGTTATCCCCCAAGAGAAAAAGAGAGGAGAAGGAGAAAAAGAGAGGAGAAGGAGAGAGAGAGAGGTGTTCACTTGACAGGAGCCAAGCGCATATTAAGACTTCAGCCGAGCGGCCGTTGTCTTATAGGCCCCTAATCAGCCAGTTGGCACAGTGAATGCATCGTTTTGGCACGTACACATCCGTCTATACGCCCATAAAATATTACGCACACACGATTATATGCGCCGGGTTCGAGACCCGGAGGCGGCGCATCCTTCCACGGTTGGTAGATAAATGGGTAACCGGGTTCCCTAGCAGGGATCTCTCTCTCGCGCTCTCTCTTATATATACACCCCGTTAAACCGTACGTCTATGGCGGGGCGAAAAGTTTGGCCTTCGCCAGAATGAACAATTCGGGCCGAAGCCCTCGAAATCAAAGGTTGTCCTATATATACAGGGTGTCCCAGGAGGAAATGTCAAGAATGCACCATTTGACTCTTTGGGTGTTTCTAAGTACAAAGTATTATATCGATATGGGTCTGATTCCCAACCGTTACCGAGATACAGGCCTCTATATTTGGGTAATTAAAACATAATAAAAAGGCGATCTTAGATACTATTTAGTGACACTTGTGGTTTACAAAAAGTACAAACATACAATACACTATTGCACTTATTGCAGAATGGTTTCAAAGTGACCCCCTCCTTCTTCAATGCACGTGGCGAGCCTCCGATCCATCGAGTCTTGCCAAGGAAAACGCGGAAGTTAATTTCTGAGGTTTATGAATGCATCCTGTATACGTGCAACCAACTGCTCCCTAGTTTCGAGCTTACCCCGCTGATAAACGTTACTCTTCAAGAACCCCCAGACAAAAAAATAATGTAAATAAATAATGTGAGGATCTGCACAGTTGCCAAAGTATCATTAAATGTCATTGAATATTATCTAAGATCGGCTTTTTATTATGTTTTAGTTACCCAAATGTAGAGGCCTGTATCTCGGTAACGGTTGGGAATCAGGCACATGTCGATATAATACTTTCTACTTAGAAATACCCAAAGAGTCAAATGGTGCATTCTTGACATTTCCTCCTGGGACACCCTGTATGTACAATTCTCTCTCTCTCTCTCCTCTCTCTCTCTCTCTCTCTCTCTCTCTCCCTCTAGCTCTCTCTCTCTCGCTCTCTCTCTCTACTGATGGCCCAAAGAAACCGAAGGATGTAGCTGCCGGTCGGGGTGGGTCGGGTGCTGTAAGTGCGGCTGAGTCTATGGGTGGCGACGGGTATCGAAAGGTCTCGGGCAAGAAGGCTGCGAAGCCGAAGCTTGAGACCCCGGTTGCCGCTGTCAGGACCTCCAACCGCTTTAGTTTCCTGTGCTCGAAGGAGAACGACACCGTTTTGATTGGGGACTCGCAGATCAGGGGCCATGAGAAGTACTTTGCTTCTGCAAACCGGGACAGGAGGAAGGTAAGGTGTTTACCTGGGCGGAGAACGGCACACTTAAGAAAGGAGCGAGAGAAGCTGCGCGTGGCTAGTCGGAGGACTGCGATCGTTGTCCAAACTGGTGGCAACGACCTGTTTCTCAAAGGCGGTAGGGTAGGTTTTACAGAAGAGATCATCACCGAGATCATGTCTCTTGCGGATGATCTAAAACTGAAGACAGACAGGGGAATGTTGATGGTTATTTTACCGCGAATGAATGCCAGTGACCACGCGCTCAGTAAGGTCATTGGCATCAACGAGAGGGTGCAAGACTTGTGCGTCTGGCTGGGCGTGAGGTTTGTTGACCCGTTCGACGCGTTTTCGGGTAGGTGGGACCTGTATCAGAGGGATGGTGTCCACCTCAATGTTAAGGGTAAAGGTGTGCTAGGCGCGCTGCTCGACCGGCACCTATACCGTATGGTGAGGTCAAGCCGGAGATTGATGATGGGCCCCCACCGGGGAGAGATGATGTTGAACCGGTGGACGTACCTTCAACTGAAGGGTGCGTCCATGTACAGGTGGGTGACCCTCCTTTCCCGTTAGAGGGGGCTCAGGCTCCTGCGGAAGTTGTCCCCTAGTTGGTGAGGGGCTCTTCAACTCCCGACAGCCATGGCTGTTCGGGAAACGGGTCGGGCTAGGGGGCGGTCTGAATAGGGAAGGCTCCTTCCGTTCACTGCTTTTTAATGCAAGGTCGATTAGCAATAAGTTTTGCGAGCTACGGGCACTCTTAGCATCAGAATACCAGGATATCGTTGCTATCACCGAGTCCTGGATTCATACTGATCGTAGGGACTACGTTGGGGACTTCGAGATTCTCGGGTATAGGATGTTTCACAAAGACCGCACCCGTGGGGAGGGGGGAGGGGTACTAACATACGTGAGGGACACGTTGAGTCCGGTTGACTGCCAGTTCCGATCGGAACGGGAGCTGCTTGGCGTCGATCTGAACGTGGGAGGGACGAACTATAGGTTAATCTTGGTGTACAGACCTCCGCATCTCCTTCTCGAGGAGGATACAGCCCTGTACACCGAACTCAGTAGCCTGCTAGGGGACAGGGTGTGTGTAGTTTTAGGAGACTTCAACTGTCGCGGCATAAAGTGGGAAGACAGGACTGCTGATGCCGAAGGGAGGACGCTAGTTGACTTTGCTGATGAGAACTTCCTCACTCAGTGGGTCAATGGGCCTACACGAGGCGAAAGCGTTCTAGACTTAGTATTCACGACCGAAAACAACCTCGTCACTGGCCTCACTGTTGACGAATCGTTGGGCGGGAGTGATCACGGTCTGATTAGGTTCTGTGTGTGCGTCCCGCGGGTGAAGCGTAGTGACTCTAGAGGCAGTAAGCTCGATCTACGGCGGGCGGACTTTGTTGGCCTCCGGGATAGCGTAGGTGAGATGGGGTTAGAGGTCCGTGGCGATGTTGAGGAAGTATGGAGTGCATTCCGGGATCAGTTTATGGTGCTGCAATCTGCTGCCATACCCTCAAAACCGGTCACCCCTGCTTCAACGCAGCTTAAGTGGTTCAGTCGTGACATCGCTTCGGCTATCCGAAATAGGAAAGCTGCGTATAGGAGGGCGAAGGCCACTCGTTCCCATGAGAACACAGAGTCGCATGTCCGCCTGTGCAGAGAAGTGAAGGCGAAGTTTAGGCTAGCGAAACGTAACGAAGAACTCCGGGTGGCAAACCTCTGCAAGGGGAACCCTAAGGAGTTCTTCAGTTATGTTAATAGTAGAAAGCCCATTAGAAGCATGAGAGATCCGTTAAAGGACCCCAGAAGCGATCTGCGGACCTCCGACGTGGACATCGCTAATGTGCTTAATGAGTACTTTGCAGGAGTGTTCACCAGGGAGAACACCCGCGTCATCCCCGATCCAGGCGTCAGGCACGAAGGTGCTGGCATGGATAGTGTTCGGTGCACCGCGACAGTCGTTGCCGATAGAATAGACAAACAGCGCGTTTAAGGCTCCTAGGCCAGACCAGTTCCTCCCCAGTGTTGCGCGAGGTGCGCGACCGGGTGGCTCCCCAACTGGCTACAGTCTTCAACAAATCGTTGGAGACGGGCCAGGTGCCTGGTGACTGGAGGGAAGCCAACGTGACCCCTATCTTCAAGAAAGGGGATCACGAAAGTCCAGGGAACTATCGTCCTATTAGTCTCACTTCAGTTGTAGGTAAATTATTAGAGGGGATAATAGCGGATAGGATCGTTGACCATTTGGATTCGTACAAGCTGCTTGGGGACTCCCAACATGGGTTTAGACGGCATAGGTCGTGTCTCACCAACTTGCTCGAGTTTTTCCACGTCATGTTGAGTGAGTATGATAAGAGTAGGGCGATTGATATACTTTATCTCGACATTCAGAAAGCCTTTGATAAGGCACCTCACCGCCGGCTAATGGCCAAAGTGCGCGCGCTGGATATTGGTGGGGAAGTAGGTAGGTGGATTGAAAACTGGCTGAAGAATAGGCGGCAGAGGGTTGTAATTAAAGGGGCTAGTTCGGGTTGGGCCTCGGTCACTAGCGGGGTTCCCCAAGGTCCCGTTTTGGGGCCACTGTTGTTTATCATTTACATAAATGATATCGACGGTGGCATCGTCAGTAGGATCGCCAAATTCGCTGATTACACGAAGCTTGGGGCCAATGTTGGGATGCCCGAGGCGATCGAGCAACTGCGTGCAGACCTACGTAGGATAGGAGAGTGGTCCGAAAAATGGCAAATGCCGTTAACCTGGGTAAATACAAGGTGATGCACATTGGCTTCACCAATCCCAAGTTGGACTATTGGATGTTGGGGAGTAATATCGAGGCCACTGATTTGGAAAAGGAGTTGGGTGTGCTAATTAGCAGCGACCTTAAGTTTACCAAACAGTGTGTAGAGCTGGAAAAGAAAGGCCAGAAGTTGTTGGGTTATATCAGGAGGCAATTTCGATTTCGGAACAAGGAGATTGTGCTCTCTCTGTACAATTCTCTGGTTAGGCCGCACCTGGAGTATGCTGTGCAGTTCTGGTCGCCCACCCTCAGGAACGATATTGAGAGGCTGGAGCGAGTGCAGGCGAGGGCCACAAAGTTAATCCCTTCCGTTAGGCATATGGGCTATAATGGACGCTTACGCGCCCTGAATTTGTTTTCGCTGGAAACTCGGAGGCTGCGCGGTCAACTCATCGAGGTTTTCAAGCTCTTACGCCGGTTCAACGATGTCGATTTTAGAAGCATGTTTAGTTTAAATGATAACCCAACTCGCAACAATGGTTGGAAGTTGGATTTGAAACGGTTTAGGACTAGTGTGTGTGGGAATTACTTTACGTATAAGATCTGTGACACGTGGAACAGGCTACCTTCAGAAGTTGTGAACGTTCTTCTGTGGATCTGTTCAAGAAAAGGTTAAATCGAATCTTGCACACTATTTGAGAGTGTATGAATTTTTCCCTGGCACCCGTTGCCATGGGCACCTCCTCGGTATGGGCCGCAAGGCCTTTTGAGGTACTACTTTTCCTTGTAACTCCTTGTAACTCCCTCTCTCCCTCGCTCTCTCGCTATATATATATAATATATATATATATATATATATATATATACACACAGTTATGCTAAACACCGTTCTGAAAATTGTTTTTGGCGCAGGAGTTTATGATATCGAAATAAACTTTGATGTTTAATGACCCGCAACCATCACAAATCTCTCTTATTTTTAAAATTTATTTATTGTACCGAGAGCAAAGGTGATCCTATATATATACACAAATCTCTCTCTCTCTCTCTTATATATATATATATATATATATATATATATACACGGTTGAAAAGTAGGTCTAGGCGGGTGAAAAGTTTGGCGTTCGCCAGAATGAACAATTCGGGCCGGATCCATCGAGAGCAAAGGTGAGCCTATATATGTACAAATCTCTCCCTCTCGCTCTCTTTCTCTCTCGCTCTCTCTCCTTCTTCTCTCTCTCTCTCTCTCTCTAGAAAGCAGAGAGTGGTAATAAATGGAGTGGCTTCGGAGTGGGCGCCCGTCACCAGTGGTGTCCCACAGGGTTCCGTTCTGGGTCCTTTACTTTTTGTCATCTATATTAACGATATAGACGTCGGGCTTCTAAGTACAATCTCCAAATTTGCAGACGATACGAAATTAGGAAGTAGTGTAGGTACTGAGGAGGGCGTAAGAACGCTTCAGAACGATCTTGACAGGTTGGGCGAATGGTCTGCTACTTGGCAGATGCCATTCAACTTGGACAAATGTAAGGTAATGCACATAGGTTATAAAAACCCGAAGACCGATTACTCTCTCTTGGGAAAGAACTTGACTGAGACCGATCTAGAGAAAGACTTAGGAGTCTATATCAGCAACGATCTGAAACCGTCGAAGCACTGTGCAGAAGTCGAAAAGAGGGCCTTAAAAATATTAGGTTATATTAAAAGACAGTTCCAGTTTCGGAACAAGGAGACTGAAATGTCTCTTTAGAATTCACTAGTCAGACCTCAACTGGAATACTGTGCACAGTTTTGGTCTCCATTCCTCAGGAAGGACATAGAAAGGTTAGAAAGAGTACAAGCAAGGGCTACAAAATTGATCCCTTCAATGAGAATGCAAAGCTACGAACGGAGATTGGAGCGCCTAAATCTGTTTACCTTAGAGACGAGGAGGTTGCGGGGTCAGCTTATTCAAGTCTTCAAGATGCTCAATGGAATAGACAGAGTAGATTAAAGAAACTTATTCTCACTTAATGCCAATCCGACAAGAAATAATGGGTTTAAATTGGAACTAAAGACATTTAGGACCTCTGTCTGCGGGAATTTCTTTTCCTATAAAATAGTTAATATCTGGAACCAACTTCCCTGAGAGGTTGTTTCCAGTCAAAGTGTAAACGTGTTTAAAAATAGGCTAAACAAAGTACTGAATACTCTCATAGTTTAAGACTAAAACATAACATAACTATGCAGGCGTTCGCTTGCACAGTCTTTGTGAGCATGCTAAATATAGAGCTATTTATATATTCTCCACTTTCCTGTAAAATTTCCTTGGCTACTTTTCCAGGGTCAAGGTATTTTCTTCAACCTTTTTCCGTACCTGCTTCTGGCAGGGAGGGAGCGGAGGGTGGGGAGAGAGCCTTCTACTTTTCTATGCAGTTTTCTACTACTGCTAGGATAGTTGAAAGAAAAATAATAACAGGACCCTCCCAGAGTGGACCGGAAGGTCTTTGAGGCTTCTTCTTGTCCTTGTAACTCCTTGTAACTCTCTCTCTCTCTCTCTCTCTCTCTCTCTCTCTCTCTCTCTCTCTCTATATATATATATATATATATATATATTACACACACACAATTATGCTAAACACCATTCTGAAAATTGTGTTTGGCGCAGCAGTTTATGATATCGAAATAAACTTTGGTGTTTAATGACCCGCAACATCACACATCTGTTATTTTTTAAAATTTATTTATTGTATCGAAAGCAAAGGTGATCCTACATATGTACAAATCTCTCGCTCTCGCTCTCTCTCCCTCTCTCTATCCCTCTCTCCCTCTATCCCTCTCACTCTCTCTCCCTCTCGCTCTCTCTCCCTCTCTCTCCCTCTCGCTCTCTCTCCCTCTCGCTCTCTCTCCCTCTCGTTCTCTCTCCCTCTCGCTTTCTCTCTATCCTCTCGCTCTCTCTCCCTCTCACTCTAAGTCGGAGTGTAAGGCTTGAGGGAAATGGAGAAAAGGTAAGAAGGTATAATCAAATTCCCCCTTAAACATTTTCCTAATTAAACGAAGTAAACAGCTGAACAATACAGTAGAAGGTCTTAAATATTTACAGAATATATATATATATATATATAGATATATATCCCTTAGAGGCTTAGATAAACTTTTTTCCGCTAAGTTTATGATCTAAACTTTGGGGGCCCACAACTCGGAATACTCTGTCATTTTAAAAAAAATTTATTTATTGTATCGTATGAGAATTGCGGGCCTCCCCCCAATAAACTTTTACATCGGCGAGAGCAAGCTTCACGTACTGATGGTTTTTCTTCTGAAATTACCTTCCAGTTTGAGCCGTTTTATATTTCAGAGGCAATAATTTTTTCCGATCCTATTTTAGATAGGGCACCATAAACCGATTCACAAACCATCCCCGTCAAGTTCCTCGCTCTCTCCCTCTCCCTCTCGCTCTCTCTCTCCTCTCGCTCTCCCTCTCTCTCTCTCTCTCTCGGGGCCGAATACAAGATAAAAAACAACGCGTTTCTCTCTCTCTCTACGAATGGGAATATCTGACACGCCCCAGACTTCACGATGCAGCCAATCACACGGTTGTGGGTGGAACCCAGGACCTCTGGTTGGCCGCTTTGCGGGGCTACGCGTCAAGCTCCGCCCAAAATTCACTGATAGCCAATAGCAAGCTCGCGATTCGTGTGCTGCAGGTTGATCACAATCACGCTTATAAAAGGGGGCACTTTCATCTCAGGACCTCATTTCAGTATTTTTTCGCTTAGTGCTTTTCAAATATACACCATGAGTCAGTTATACAGCTCCCCCGAATTGTTTGAAGATGGAGATTTCTACCCAACGGCTGCCCTCCACCTTTTCAACGCTGTTGAACAGAATGAACTTCTCTCAACGCAGGTTATTACAGAAATTTGTGGCAGCGAGCACGATTTTCCCGCTAACAATTTTGCAGAGATGTAAGTAGTTAATTTGTGATTATGTACTCCGGTTCATTCATTGCATGTATTATAATTTTTAAAATTCGTGATAAAGCGAAGTGAAAGGATATCTACTTTGTGCTTACAATTTGCTGTTAGCCTAACCTAACTTTATTCTGAGTTTTCTACAACGAAAAAATGAATCCCAGGACTCTTTCTCGTTTAATAATATAACCTAACCGGGACATAATATGCATAGTATATATCGGCCCAGTACTCTTTCTCGTTTATAACAATATAACCTAACCGGGACATAATATATCCTACTATCGTTTATAATAATAAATCCTAACCGGGCCATAATATATATATATATATATATCGGCCAGGGCTCTTTCTCGTTTATAATAATATGACCTAACCGGGACATAATATATCCTGCTATCGTTTCATTCAGTATTAATTAACTTATAAGTGCCATAATAATTGTTTTGAAAATTAGTTTGTGATTTAAGCGGGTGAAAACACACCTTTACACAATATAGATACAATAGAAATATTTAAAACTATTAAGAATTGTCTGCCGGTTCGAGACCCGTTGCAGGCAGACGAAGCGTAGCAAACCCAGCTAATCTCACTTTTGAGCTGTAAATTAGCGTACTCACTTTTAATTATTATCTGAGATGTCTTAGCACACCCAGCTAATCTTCCTTTTGAGCTGTAAATTAGTGCACTTGCTTTGCCCATTGTCTGTTTCCTTCGTGGTTATTTCGATATATATATATATATATATATATATATATATATATATATATATAATATATATGGTGTGGCTTTAGTTGTACATTTCTCGATAATTTAAAAATTTATAGAAAGTTCTACAAATGGGTTTTTACAATTACCAAAACTTTTAAGAATTGCCTGCGGGCCTGGGATCGAGACACGGTGTCGGCAGACGATGTTTTAGCATTCTTACTTTTGAAAACTCAGGATATCTGCTTTTTATTATAATTTTTAAAATTCGTGGCATTTTCTCTTATTGTAGCTTTTTGATTAAACTTTATTTTTACTTAACTTTATAGCACCAATGCGGAACTTGATCGTGTTATAACTACTTTTCGTTTTGATGAAAGGGGAATAATTGATATGGATGCTTTACTCCACAACCAAACCAGCGACCTGAATACAGAGGTTTGGCTCACATCCGGTCCAACGAATGCCAGGTCATCGAGTAACTAATCTACAGATCTACAGAAGCTAATGCTAACAAAGACCATAAGATCCACTCTAAGGTTAGCCCGAGAGAAAGGAAAAAGTAGGGGGTTAAGAGAAGAGAATAAGGGGTTAAGTAAGTAGGAAAACCTATCATTCGTGGATTAACATTCATTCAGAAAAAGATAAAGAAAGACTCCCCATCATCATCCGCCGGCCAATGCCGACAAGTCGGAAAAATAGTCGAAGAGAATAGGAGTTGGCATTAATCGTTAACAGACTCATCCTCGATCACCACACCCAGAGCTCCTGTTACTAATTGTTTTTTTATTTTAAACAACATTAATATTTTTAAAATGCCTATCTAAACGGTTCTTAAACATATTAACGCTGGTATAGTTAACGACTGACGCGGGAAGATTATTCCATTTATCAATTACTTTAAACGTAAAGATTTTAGCGATATTAGTAGTGAAACATCTGCCACGCAACTTAAATTCGTTATTACGAGTATTGCTATTATCGAAAGTGAACAGTTTGTCAAAATTTAAGTTATCGATGTTAATAACGATTTTGAAAACTTCAATAAGCTCCCCCCTTAATCTACTAGTTTCGAGTGAATGGAAGTCTAACTCTTTAATCCTATCTTCATAAGGCTTGTTGCGCAATGACGGAATTAGTTTCGTGGCACGACGCTGAACCCTTTCTAACCTATCAATATCCTCACGCAAATACGGGCACCAAAAGTGAAGGGCATATTCTAAATGAGGCCTGACTAGGGACTTGTAAGGGGGCAATATAATATCCGTCGATTTAAATTCGAAATTACGCGCATTATAATGTAAATATTTTTGGGGGGGTTAAGACAAACACACATTGTATTTTCACTTAATTTAGTAAATGGTAGAAAACATATACAAAGCGGAACCAGTGTTCATTAAATAAGTCTTAATGGCTACAAATAGGCCTTTACACAATATAGATATACATCTTTACACAATACAGCGGGTGCTAACGTATGGGAACCTTTTTTTATCTCTCTGCATACGAACTCGTCATTCATTTCAGTGTCGCACAAATCGAATAATTTTAAAAAAATTATAAATCCCTTCCCACGTAACATGTGCATGATAAATGAGAGGGTGTACATGCCGCACGTGTTGCTATAATATCCTTGAAAGCGATACGGGTTCCATACAATCTCAGGTACATGTATCTGTTCGATAAACTGTACAACCACAGGATAGTTCTAGGGCTGAGTGCCAAGTGAGTCAAAATAGTACATTCTTTCCCTATTTTTAAAATAGATTGCAAACCAATGAATCCCCTCACCCCCGACAATGTCGGTGTTAACGATAACCCCATACCAGTTTCTCGTAGTTGGCAATTTCAATATTTCATTCTTCGCAAACACGCCGATAAATTTGGAGCGAGTGATTCGGTCACTTTTCATTACTCTCTGGAGTGTATTCGCGTCCATTTTAAAAGTGTGTGACCACGTTCCTGAAACGATCAACTTCTATTAGTGCTTGTGATTCGAGGTATACGAGTACACTAATAGGAACGTCTATAGCAGGGGTTCCTAACCTTTTTGGCACTGCGCCCCCCTTTGGTCAACTTTGTAGCCATGGCGCCCCCATACCCAAAGGGCGAAAGTTTTCATCAGTTCCATATGGACGTCTAGAATCCAGATAATTATAGGATTAATAATAAAAAACATCAACGCTCATGTGTTTATGAGAAAATTAAGTATTTATATGTACAAAAAATATGAAACTGAGAAACCTTAGTGCACTTTTGCAGATTAAATAAATTCATGTATTGTATACTTTTTTAGAAAATCAAAATAATACTTCTTACAAACTAAAAATTAAGTATTTGAACGGAAATAATATATTTTCTTATAAATTTGAATGGCATTTGTTGACCGTTGACCACCTCACGACCCCCTTAGGAATCTCAAACGCCCCCTATGGGGCGCGCCTCCCAGGATCGGAACCGCTGGTCTATAGGCTTGGCAAATTCCAACCTGACTGAGATATCCCCACTCTGTTGTGGAATTAAGTGCGTATTTACGCCAGCAAACAAATCAGGCGTAACATCAAATGAATAAATGTTAAAATCTTCAGCAAATTCTTTCTGCGTTACGCCGAACCGGAGCTCATCACAAGCACCTGTATTATGAGCCAGACTACTATAAGTTCTCGCGCAGAGCGGGAACACAGCGTCTGATGAGTAGTCCGTAATCGTAGTCCCTCCCAACGCGATGCCATTTACGTATAGAGTTATATTTTCAAGGCCGAAATTATCGAATTTAAAGGCACTCTTTTTATATTTTCCATTCGTCGAGGCGTGGTCCTGCATTCCAATTAATATTCTTTTAGGTAGGACTCCAAGGGCCACGTTTTCGAGTTGCTTCGAGGCCAACCCGGTGGGTACCGTCTATAGTTTGATTTGTACCCTGACAATTGGGTATTTTACTCTGGCGTGTATTAAGTCTTTCTCAATTTCTATTTGTTTTGGAGAACTTAATTTCACTCGGCGTACACGCAAATACGCCTCCATGATGTGAATCACAACGGGTTTCGCGCCCTCTTCTTGATCAGACCCCAGATTTATGCAGATCTCAGGACTCGTGCGGTTGAGCTTCAACTTCAGATCGATGCCGTTCATAAGCAGTTTCAACTGGAATGTGAAATCTGTATGCAGGCGTCCAAAACACTCGTATATCTTTTTTTCTAGAATTTTTAAATTTATCCTTTATACCATTTTCAACTTTAGTCTGATAAAAGCCCTCAGCTGTTAAAAAGGTGTCCTTCGCTTCTTTTGAAAAGTTAAGGACATTTTCCAGATAGGCTCGTAGGTGATAATACCCCGTTCCTGCCGAGATGTTAACCTGATTTAAATACACCTCACACTGGCTGAATATAGAGTGTAAAAAGTTGGTTTCAGGGTACGCTGAGTAACTATCATCGCAGTCCGTTCCATCTGAATGGGCTATACGCAGTTTAGCGTACATGTGTATGCAGCTCGGGTCAAAAAGGTAAGGGTCTGAGCTGGGTATCACGAATTCTTTAGGGGCACTCGGTGAACTAATTGTTTAATGGGTTAATTGTAATAAAGTCGCTATGCTCAATAGAGACCTGAGTGGGAGGTATATCAAAAAGGGACAGTTCCGATTTACAGCATTGTAAACTACACGGATGGATGAAACGTGCCATGACGAGTCAGAAATAGTGCCACCTCTCTCGACAACTATTAAACAGCCTATGATTCGTGAGAGTAGTGTCCTCAACTTATATCAGTTAAAAAAATGATCAGCCATAGGTTTCATACGCTTAGAGCACTTCTTTTTTGATTTCCTTTTACGTTTAGAGCCACGTGATGGTAACCCCTTCTTCCTGGCAGATCTCTTCTTTCCGCCGCCACGCATTTTTCTCTTTGCATCTTTGATGATTTCGTCCCGTGTACGTTTTAAATGTTTCTTTAGAGCTTCTTTAGGCTTAGTTCCAACCATTATTTCTTCTGCCGCGTTAAAACCTGTTCGTAACGCCTTCCTCCCAAGGTATCTAGCACCCCTCTTCAACAGTGGGACAGCGGTGCGTAGTATGGATGAAAAAATGGATCCAAGCCCACTCCCACGCTGATATCTCACCCCTCGATAGACTGTGAATGGCCTTCGGGTCATTATAAACGACGAAAGTGTAGTTTCTCTGTTAAGCTCCCATCACCGAATGGGAAATTTTTTCCCTCAATCGTTCTTATATATAACGAGATGTTGGTTAATAGATTAGTCGCAACATTCACATAATGGGGCTTGTCATATGTAATGCTCAAACTTTTCTCTCTATGGTTGGGGATGTGTGCAGTGCGCAGCAGGTGCGCCTGGGTGTCCCCAACAAATTGGTGCTCTACGATATTGCTGTAAATATAGCACATGTCTGGAGATGGAGAGCTTTCACCCAATTTCTCCATCTTCAATTGATACATTAAGCTGGACAAGTCATGCTGTGTCTCGTGAAAGATATCTCTTTGGAGAGCTGCGCTATATCAGCCCTCAGCCACAATTGTCAACAGCTCTTTATCTTTAATATTTCTACTAAGCGTTGATTTTAACTTCAATGTGCATGCAGGCGTGTCTATGTTTACGACTTCAAAAAGTAAATCGTTTGTCAGGTACGACTTTTCAAGACTCTTCTTTGACCCCGTCACAATGTCCATGGCTGTATCATAATGGCCGATTCCTAGCGAAACATTTGTGCTATAGTACTGCACCTCACAGAACAAGACTGATTGCATAGTATTGTCTAAGGTTGTCTAATTTTTCGCACTCATCGATTCTTCTAAGGATCAGAAATATGATTTGCTCATTTTCAAGAGTAAAAAATTTGGAGACAAACTGGAGTTCACATAAACCCACTTCATACGATTCACGCTCCAATTCAATGGGTCCATGGAGTTCTGTCACAAAGTTTGCCAGGGTGTTGTTAGGATGTACAGAGAGAGAAGAGGACGGGAGTGTGACATAGAAGTGGCTAGGCACCATGTTGCATACTATTTAAGCTTCATTATTGCAGCAGCTTTCATATAGGTCAGCGGTTCCCAACCTGGGAGGCGCGCCCCACAGGGGGGGCGTCTGAGATTCCTAGGGGGGGGGCGTGAGGTGGTCAACGGTCAACAAATCAAATGCCATTCAAATTTATAAGAAAATATATTATTTCCGTTCAAATACTTAATTTTTAGTTTGTAGGAAGTATTATTTTGATTTTCTGAAAAAGTATACAATACATGAATTTATTTAATCTGCAAAAGTGCACTAAGGTTTCTCAGTTTCATATTTTTTGTACATATAAATACTTAATTTTCTCATAAACACATGAGCTTTGATGTTTTTTATTATTAATCCTATAATTATCTGGATTCTAGACGTCCATATGGAACTGATGAAAACTTTCGCCCTTTGGGTATGGGGGGCGCCATGGCTACAAGGTTGACCAAAGGGGGGCGCAGTGCCAAAAAGGTTAGGAACCCCTGATATAGGCGATGAAGCTTTCTTGGTAATCCACTAATCCAGCCATTTCACTAGGTACATTTTTCTCTTTCCTGAACCTTTGCTGCCTAAAATGTTTTCAATTTTAAACACACGTTTTCCTAAATTAAATGTCACTTTCTACAACTCCTCCGGGTAAAAGCCTCCAGCGATCTCTTCCCCATTCAAATCTTCAACGTAATACATCATTATCTCGCCTTTAGGTCTCATAGCACGAACTTTAAAAATCTCGCGTGTCCATCCTTGCTCAAATCCCTTCGCGAATTTATTTCCCGAACGTGATAGCCTTAAATAATCATTGATTTGAAATGTGTAGAGTGTGGTGGCGGTGCTCCATCTCTTGTCACCTCTGGCAGCGTACACCCTTCTAAAACTTCGTTAGGTGTTGTGCCAATCGTACGGTGGTGTGAACGATTGTATGATGATGCCAATGACCCGAGAACGTTTATATATCTGTATGTGTTTTTATGTGTGAAATAGCGATGCATGCGTTCCTTTATGGTACGTTGAACTCTTTCAGCTAAAGAGGCCTTATTTATAGTACTGCTAGTGTAGTAACTGATATTAAACCCTGTCAGCATGTTCTGAAAGCGCGACCTATAAATTCTTTCCCCATATCCGTACAAAAATAGCCAGGAACCCTTTCTTCTTTTAACATCAACGTTTTGGTCGCTTTAGCAACTGTTTCAGGCGATTTATTTTTCAGTAGAATTAGCCACAGATATCTAGAGAATACATCTATTATGAATAGGATGTAGTGGTATCCGTCATTATACACTGAATATCTTTGCATGTCTGTTAAATCCGCTTGCCAAATAGAGTCAATCGAAGCCGCTGTTGTCTTGGCCGTTTTAAACCTTTTTCTCACCGGTTTATGAAGTGTATAGGCATCCTGCTCCCGCAAAAACCGCTCAACATCTTTTTTCCCTACTCCGTAAATACCTCTGTACAGTCTATTAACGCCACCATAGGAGGCGGGGTTAGAAATGTCATAATAGCGTTAACTAAATATGTTGGCCATTTGCGTATTTTAGAGACACGTCGATAAGATTGGGCGTTTGTTCTCTTCTTTCTCTTCTTCAGAGTCGCTGTTGCTGGGAGCGATGGCGTAGTCAGTTGTGACACATGCGAGACTTGATCCAGGTCTTTTAACCTATTCAGATTACCTATCAATGTTTTGGGGACATTTATTTGTTGTAGTCTTGCTTTAATATGCTTCCATCCTGTTGGTGAGGGCCTGTCCCATTTTCTCACAAGATCATGACCAATGTCAACGATGTTAGATCCTTGTACCCTTGTTCCTTCAACAATGACCTCGCCTGTATCCGCCCACTGTATGAGGCCATGAGGGGGTCCTCAATCAATAGATTATAAAGACATAAGCCTTTATTCCTCAATGTATGTGGGAGACTGTTTTTTAACACATGTTCGATGTGTTGTGTTCCGTTGTTCTTTGATTGGTCATCTCTAACGTCGGGCCCAGGTCCTGCGTCGTCATGCTCAGCGCTGCTCGCGCTGTGCCTAATAACCACGGGGAGCTCTGTCGGATTTTTATAATCTTCGTACTCATGAAGAAATTTCTGCAAAGCCTCTTGGTACAAGATCCTTTTCTCATCAGGTGACTTTTCACTGTTTAATAGGGCTAGCAACTCGCCTTCCATTCTTTTAAACCTACTTTTACAGGGTTCTAGAGCCGTGTCTGGAATCTTTGAACTTTACAATGAAGCATACACCTCGTGCGGAATCACTACCACCTTCTTCATTATATTAAGCTAGTCAGTAAAGGCCATAAAACTGAAAATAAGATGGGTAGGAATGATCCTTCTCTTTGTACAATAATTCGCTTTTTCTTACCCACAGTTTGACTTTTATGAGCGAGCGCTCGTATTATGTTCTTGTAATGACGCAAGCGAGCCTTCTGAGGGGGTTTCATTGGCACATTACATTTTATAACATTAAGATAGATTTCATTGATGCATTTTAAAAAGTCGGAGTCGATATTTTTCACAAACATCTGTTGCAGTGCCCGGGGCAATCGTTGATATATTTTTATTAATTCACGATATTTCTTCAGCTTATTTGTCATTCTGAAATATACACCGTTTCAGGCTCGTTTGGGAATATATTCGTTCTTAGAAGCACCCTAAACGTGTTTCGCGGGTGAAGGTCACAAAGCAAATATCCATAACGCTGACTTGTGGTTTCTTTATAAACCTCCAAAAACTCCTTACGTTGATTCGGGAACATTTGTTTGGCTAATACCCCAATTTGTGACACCTCTCTACGTTGTGCGAATAAGACTAGATACTATGTATTTAGCGACACATCGCGCATGTATCTATTTTTGAAAAATAGATTCTGGTTGATGAAGAATACGCTTATGTTAAGATGGTGGGAGAACACTGTAAATGTCTCGGCAAACGTTTTATCCATTTCCAACATGAGATCCTCAATTACAATAACTGTATGCTCATTACCTTTTAACGAATTAACGTCATATACACCCTTGTGGAACAAAATTTCATCTTGGTACTCGTTGAACACTGACTGATATGTCGAATAGCACCATATTACTTTATGTACAAATTTTGAGAACATCTCCCCCTTATCTTTAATGATTTTAAGCATAAATACAGTTTTTCCACATCCTGTAGGGCCAGATATAATAAATGTGGAGGGGCTTGTGAACCTGAATTTTTCTACAGATTCCATCTCTAACACGTCACACCCCTAAGTGGATCATTTACAAAAATTACAAATTTTGAGTGCTGTTCCTTATATTTTGTTTTTCTTCTTCCACAGAACCGTGAATGACGATGATGCACAGCCCCCCATCATCGATATCACAGACGAACCCGATGGCCGTGCAGCTACAGAATCCTTCCCCGCTGACGAACCCTCACCAGCGACACCTGTAGCTTGCGACAGTTCAAAGCGGAAGCATGATCAAGAGCCCTTCACGTTAGGTATAAAGCGTGCCAGGATTGCGCCGGTTGTTAGACCCCAGTAATAGAGCCCCAACCCTCTACGTCTTACGAACCAACCCCCACAATAGTACCTTCCTCAAATATACCCCATTATTCAGTTCCGGGTACTTCCTCCACAGCAGCTTCTCATACTGTGGAGGACTGTATAACATTCGAGTTAGTGCACACCGCTACCCCCACCCCTGCCTGGACTACAAATCGGTACGTGGTCAGGGTTGATCCTGGATCCCTGTATACCAACGGATTGCGGCGCGTAGTTGAACGTATTGTGGAGGTTGCCCTTCAGAACCGCGACAAACGTGAAGTCCGGACGAGGTTGTCCTTCAGGTTCGGGTCAGATGACGGGGACGTAGATAATTTTTAGGTAGTAATACCGTTCAGACGTTTGGCGGCTGTAGACATAGAATATATCTTGGGCCGTATAATGCAAGCCTCTCAAAGTAGTACAGCCTTCAATATGGACAACGTCAGGGTAGATATTGACAGAGTATTCCGGGTTGCGGGTCATAGTGCCACACCTTATACTCTTAATTTCAATTCTCCGGTTACACTGGTCAACAAAGATTTTTCATCAGAGTAAAATTTGTGGTGGCTGGATAGCATTTTTCACGCTGATTCCAAAACTGCATTCAGATTTTTTCTAGCACGTATAGTTTTCAAGATGAAGGCATATATATAACTACACAGATTTAACCATTTTAAATAGGCAAAATACTAATATTTCAACATTTGATTGTGTTTATTTTATTGTGTTTTTTTAGTTTATTCATCTTATTGATTTCAATTATCTTAATTATACATCTTATGTATTTCAGGTGTGAGCTTTTACGTCTAGCAGCATTGTGATTCAGGCAACAACGCCGTGCTTTGTGTGTCAAAAGATCAGTCCAGTCCAAGAACTTGTTGTGTCAAGTTTGTGTACATTTTTTTTGAATTTATAGTTTGCTCAGGTCAGTCAACATGCCTCGACAATGTAAGAATGACCCCGACAAGTTCTGTTTCGTATGCGGCCAGTTGACAACTAAAACACAGCGACGAAGTATTACAACCGACATTAAGAAAATATACAAGCTATACTTTGGTTGCCATCTAGGTGACCAAGATAAACCATGGGCGCCACATCAAATCTGTTCTGGCTGTTCAAATGGATTACGTGATTGGCTTAACAAAAAGAAAGCTTCAATGCCATTTGCCATACCCATGATATGGAGGGAGCCGAGAGATCATCATGAAGACTGTTATTTTTGTAGTGTGAACTTAATGGGGTTTTCTGCCAAGAACAAAGACCAGATTGTATAACCAAACTTGGATTCAGCACGTAGACCAGAAAACATGATGAAACATTGCCCATTCCAATTCCCCCAAGTGATAGGCTAGATTCTATCATAGATGACATGGAAAGTGATGAAGGTGCAACTGGCGTTTCCCGACCATCTACAGAACCAGAGTACACTTTTGAAGGTAGACATTTAGAGCCTAAAAAGTTAACCCAAGGACAGTTGAATGATCTTGTTAGAGACTTATCGCTGTCTAAAGAGAAATCAGAGCTTCTCGCCTCAAGACTAAAGGAGAACAATTTACTTGAGAACAATGTTCGTATTAGTTACTACCGAAAGCGGAATTTTGAATTAACAGCATTCTTTTCAGTAGACGGTCCTCTCTGTTATTGCGATGACATCAATGGACTATTTACAGCCATATCTCAGACGTATGTGGCATCTGAGTGGCGCCTCTTTATTGATTCGTCGCAGAGAAGCCTGAAAGCAGTTCTTTTGCATAATGGTAATATAATGCCATCAATCCCCATTGCCCATTCCGTCCATCTAAAAGAGACATATGACAATATGGATATACTACTTAAGGCAATCAAATACGACAGTCATCAATGGAATGTTTGTGGAGATCTAAAAGTTATAGGAATGCTTATGGGTATGCAGTCAGGATTCACAAAATTTTGTTGTTTCCTTTGCCTGTGGGACAGTCGCGCCATTATAGAACATTACACCAAAAGTGACTGGCCACTTAGGTATACATATGTCTCAGGGATAAGCAATGTCCAGTCTGTCCCTTTAGTGGATCCCCAAAAGATCTATCTGCCACCTCTTCACATTAAACTTGGTTTAATGAAGAATTTTGTTAAAGCAATGGGTAAAGTCAATTCTGAAGGGTTCCAATACCTTTCAAGGAAATTTGCGAAGGTTACTGCAGCAAAATTGAAGAAAGGAATTTTTGTTGGGCCACAAATAAGGGAGGTTTTGAATGACACTGAATTTGAAAAAGTCCTAAGTCCGCTGGAATTGAAGGCTTGGCTGGCGTTCAAATGGATATGTGAAAACTTTCTTGGAAGCAACAAGTCACCTGCGTATAAGGATGGAGTCAAGAACCTCCTTGATGCCTTCAAAGAAATGGAGTGTCGAATGTCGTTAAAAATTCACTTCCTGCATTCCTACTTAGATTTCTTTCCTGAAAACCTTGGTGCAGTGAGTGACGAGCAAGGAGAGCGCTTCCATCAAGATATTCAGATGATGGAGAAGCGCTACCAAGGATACTGGAATGAAAGCATGATGGCGGACCATTGTTGGATGCTGTATCGTGACAATCCAGGCCAAATTTACAAAAGGAAATCACACTCACAGCGCTTTTAATAAAATAATGTATATATTCTTTATTTATAAGTACATTGAATAAGGTATATGATGTATTTGTTGTTTAGCATTCCTAAGTGTGATCTATACATCCATAAATTTTCTTATAGCAATATCAAAAACTTAAAAATATCAAAACCAGTGTATCTATATAATTATACGTGCTAGAAACAAAATAAAACCAGATTCGGAATCAGCGCGACAAATGGATTAAGAAAGGTGTGATCATGTTTGTGATGAGGAAAAAAAGTTTCATTTTGTTGGCCAGTGTTATTTACAGAGAGCCTTTAAACGTCGATGGTGGTTGTGGTTTTATAGCAATAATCTTAGCTCATGTGTTCACTGTGCTAAACACATGGACGCAAAAAATTTGGCTGCCTACGGTTGTGCAGCGTGCCCGTAAACTGACTTCAGATTGTAAGCTTGAGTTTGAGTGTAATATGGGTCCTGAAGAACTAAGAAGGGCCGAGCAGGAAATGAATGCACGTGTAGTCGTATTTAGAATGGATGATCGTCGCAGGACTGTGTATGTTTTTAAAAGCTGTGTGAGAGATCGTACAAGACCTCTACTTATTTTAGGATTGTCAGGAACATCATATCTCCCCATCCGTAACATAAGTCGAAAATATGGAAGGCATCATGATTTGTATAAGGGATGTCTCGTGTTTGCTGATGAGATGGTGAAACATTGTAAGGGTTGCTACATGGTATGTGAGCAGTGTAAAAGCCCCATATGTGAAAGTCGTGTAGTTGAATCCGAGAAGAGGGAACTTGTAATGTGTGTAGACGTATATTTTTCAATAATAAATGATTTGAACTCCATAAATCAATTGGCACTTGCAAGAAAATGAGGATTTGTAAGTGCGGCATGTTTCACATGATGGATAATTGGGGGAATTTCAAACATAAATGCGATGAAATTCACTCTTCTACATGTCATGAAAAATATAAGGCGGATGGAGTGAGGCATGTATGTTATATGAAAGATGCTAAGCCTAAAAATAGCCCTTGTATAACCGTGTACTACGATATAGAAACTTACACGAACGCTGAAACCAAAGAGGTCATTCCACATTTACTCGTAAGTCAGACTATCTGTGATGAGTGCATGGAGATCGAGTGTGGCGAGTGCCACAAATGTGGAAAACGAACAAACGTTTTTAAAACGACTGCACACAACAGCCCTGTGAAACTTTTTCTATCCTATATTGTCAAATTAGCGGACAAGTTAAAAAAAGACTGTATATTCTTGCCCATAACGGGGCGAAATTTGACACACAGTTCCTTTATAAGGAGTGCTTGAACACGAGTCGTCTGCGATATTTACAGGTGATCCCTTGAAAAGAGGCAACAAACTAATACAGATGCAGATAAGAGGTAATGTACAGTTTAAAGACACCCTGCTGTTCACACCTTGTAAATTAGCAAAGCTACCCAAGGTCATGGGCGTAGCCGCTGAAGTTTCAAAAGGGTATTTCCCTTACACATTCCTCACTAACGAAACTTTGAATTACGTAGGACTACCTCCACCCAAACATTACTTTAACTACACCAACATGAGTGATAGTGAGCGTGAAGATTTTGACCGCTACTACAACAGTTTTAATGAAGCTAGTCCATACAATATAGCCGATGAATGTGAACGTTATTGCGTGAATGACGTACGTGTACTTAGTATATTTCAAGCCTTTAGAAGGATGTACATAGCCCGTTTCAAATGCGATCCGCTGCAAGTCGCGACCACGATCGCCTCATTATGTTTTACAGTGTTCAAGAATAACTTCATGCCTAAAGACACCTTAGCAGTCATTCACAGAAACAACCCCCGCAGTTATGGGCACAAGGCTATTTACTGGCTCATACACCTACAGCAACAGACCGGGGTATACATAAAACATGCCCGCAACACGGGTGAAGTACCCGTTAAGGTCAATGGTCGTGTTTTTTGGGTTGACGGCCTAAGTGAGGATCCAGCCACTGGTGAGAAGACTGTGTATTCCTTTAACGGCTGCTGGTGGCATGGATGCCCGCGCTGAATGTGCCGTCACAGGGGACCTTTATGGAAGATCCCCCGCCGACAGCCTCGCATGGACCCGTAACCGTGATCAACTTATAGGCTCCCAGTTCACTCACAAAATCGTGTGGGAGCATGAGTATGATGATGCGGATGGAAACAGATGCCCAGTACCGTGAAGAAATAAGGGCCATCAAACGTTCAATGGTGTTGGACCCCCTCAAATGCGGTGACAGCTTGTTTGGAGGGCGCACAAACCCATTCAAGCTATACTTTCCGCCTACGGAGGGCGTGAAACTCCACTACTACGACTTCTGCTCTTTATACCCCTACGTGATGAAGAACAATCCGTACCCCGTAGGTGCGCCTGAAAAAATGGTGGGTCCCACCATACCAACCATCGAGGAGTTTTCAGCTAACTTGAATGAGCGCTACTTTGGACTCTCTTTCGTAGACGTGCTCCCCCTCGCGATTTATGGATGCCGATCTTACCCGTCGTTATAGATCACAAGCTCATGTTTCCCCTGTGCGTGAAGTGCGCAGAGGAGAACAACGGTGATTGTAACCATACAACCAACCAGCGTAAGATCAGAGGTGTATATACAAGCCCTGAGCTGGCCCTAGCCGTTCGCCATGGGTATAGAATATTGAAGATACATGAGGTGTGGAGGTTTCAGAAGCTACCCAACCTTTTCACACCATATATAAACGCTTTTTTGAAGGATAAAGTAGAAGCATCAGGATATCCGCGAGGGGTTGATACCGAAGATGAAAAAACGGCTTATATTCAGCGTTACCGTGCCCATGAAGGTATACAGCTTGACCGATCCCAAATTGTTAAGAATCCTGGCAAGCGCTTTAGTGCAAAGTTGTGTCTAAACAGTCTTTGGGGGAAATTTGCACAGAATACCGGCAAAGGGAACGTTCATTTGGCACAAAGTTATAGTGAAGTCTGGGATTATGCCAACGCTCCCGATAAAGAGGTTATGGAGATCGTGAATGTAGGTAATACTTACATAATAAAGTACAACATCACCGAACTGGCCACAGATACCTCACGGGTTACAAACATACCTGTAGCCAGCTTCACAACGGCCTACGCCCGCATCAAACTTTGGGGTCTACTGCACTCTCTTGGACGGAGGGTGCTGTACGCTGACACAGATAGCGTGATATTCACAGCGAGGGAGGGTGAATACATGCCTGCTATTGGGGAATTCCTCGGAGAGCTAACTGATGAGATCAAGGATGAGTATGGTGATGGTGCATACGCAGACTCGTTTGTGTCAACAGGGCCAAAAACCTATGGGGTACGGGTGAGGGTGGGGATGATATGAAGTATATCGTGAAGGCTAAGGGTATCACGCTTAACCATGCGAACCGTCGAGTCGTTAACTTTGACTCGTTGAAGGATCTAGTGTGCTTGGAAGATGAGGGTGACCAGCCCCCCAACTGACTGTGGGGACGCACAATTTTCGGGCGCAGAAACTGGGGTGTGTGAAGGAACTTAGGGGCACGAAGGTATGCCGTAACACCTATAGGAAGCGTTACCAGGTGCCTGGTACCTATGATACCGTACCCTTTGGTACCTTAATCCTTGATTGTATTTATATATATGTGTATTGTTAAATATGTTTATTTATCACGTATATTTGCTTCAATTAAGGTTTCATTTTCTCCTTTGCGTGCGTGCGTGCGTGTGTGTGTGTGTACAGTAAAAAGCTAAGCTCCGCCCACTGTAAGATCGGTCACGTGACTCCTGCCACTACCTGAGCATATCTCTATCCCTGCGTGCTCAGTTGACCTCTGCATACCCTTGAGCTCAGACGTGTATTCTCCCGCGTAGACGAAAAATAGTAATGGCTACCTTTAATATTGCGTGTTCAACGTTTATGAAGTGGTATTCGGCAAAGTGCCAAGATGTGGTGGATACTGAAAAACTCCCTATTCCACCCTCCTTTGATACTTTTAAGGCTACATTGAGCCGTGCGAAGGACCAAGATGTTCAAATACTCTACGGGTATTCTGGCGAGGGCATTGTATTTCGTAGTACAAACGATGTATTGAAGTATGTTGTAGACCTAACCTTTATAAAGCTCACATATACCGCGAAGTAGAAGAAACAACACGTTCAGAAGATAAGCAACGGTTATGGATAGTGAGTCTTGTTGATGAGTGGTGACAAGCGATATTATGTCATGTTACATCATACCGACTACTCGTACCCTACGGTTGAGAATGTAAATCTTGTCATCATGGAGAATCTTAAGTATTTTTACCACTATATTAATATATATCATGACGAGGTTTGTAGTGAGGTTGTGGCTAATGGCTTGTGTGAGTTTTTAACAGACTTTAGAGACGAGTATCGCTTGTTAAACAAAAAGGATAAATATGGGCATATGTTTCTCTCAAATAGTGCACCGGATTGTGAAGATGTTTAGTTTGTGGAAATGAACGTCTGGTGAGTGATAAAACATTAAAGCCGGTATTGCTTCATGTAGCGGAAAATTCTGTTTGTCCAGTATAATGGGCACAAGTGTTCGAACAAGCCTGTACACGCTTCAGCAGTTTATGGTGTGACTCGCTCCCCCATCGAGCCGCCCACCCGTGTACCTCACCCCTCCGAAACACAGTTCGAACAAACCCGTACACGTTTCATCAGCGTGACTCACTCCGCCCGTCGAGCCGATCCGCCCACCTGTGGCTCATAGTCATCTCAGAGCTTGAACCGACTAGACGTGCGAATACGATGGAACTTCCTTTGAGAAGCATTCTCAACGCCGCGTACGATGTGTCCGTGACAAAGTCATTGCGCGTGTTCAGGCGTGAAACCGGAACCATTAACTATGTACTTGAAACGATTTGCAGGCAAGCAAACTCTGGTAAACGTAATGTTATGTATTTAAGTGTTGAGGAGATGAATAGAGTGTTCGTGATAGTTGAGAAATGGGGAGAGGACCGTTATAAAATACCTACAGGTATACCTACAGAAGAGAGCAGATTAGTGACGCCCCCTCACAAGCCGTTGGTTGCACGTTGTGTATAAATAACGATCAGCCATGCATTGATATACGACTCATGTGGAAGAATGCATCTGATAATAACTCTGTACTTATTCGTCAGCCAGACTCTGTATCATTCGTCAGCCAGACTCTGTACTGAACGGACGCATTCCTGAGCTCTTTGATATTGCATCTACTTTTGTATATTGCTGAGAATTTTACTTTTGGATAGTTTTGAATTTTATATACTTGCGTTTAAATTCACGTTGTTATAGTTAAGTAATTGACTATTAGTGGTTTTTAGCGATTTAGAAGTTTTCATAGCGTGCCGGCTTAATTTAACTTATACCTGTGACGGTTTAAACTAATTTTTAACTGCGCGATGCCGTCACAGAAAGCGTCGTGTGTTAGGTGTATGGTAAACCGGTGGTATTCGGAATTTAAGGATTATAACGGCGGTCCTATGGCGATTACCGATAGATCAGTTTGTTTCTTTTGCGAGTTCATGGAGGAATTAGTTGACATAAAACGCAGTGTACGTGAGGTAACCGAAAGACTTGCAACGCTTGATGAGGGCAGGGGTAGGGCTACGGTTGACGGAAGCCGAACCAATACTAACGTTGAAGACGTTAGTAATTTGAAGGGTGAGGTACGTAACCTAGTTTCTAGTTTAGGTAGCTTGTCGGGAAGGTTGGATAGAGTTGAGGAAGGGGTTAAGGTTAGTCCGAGAGTAGTAGATAGCGAGGGATATAGAGAGGTTAAGGGTGGAGCTAGGCCGCGTACGTTAGGTGATAGGAATCCCTCCCCCCTATCGAGGTTTCGAACCCTTTGGCCCATTTGGAAAGGAACGTGAATGAGGGGGAAACTATTTTAATTGGGGACTCTTTAGTGCGCCACATGGACAAAGAGTTCGTTGAACGGCATCCAACCAAGAGGAGGAGGGTCTGTCTCCCAGGGGCCAGGGTTGAGAGAGTTAGAGACGAAGTGGATAGGATTGACGTTGCCTCCCGTCACTCAATGTTGATGACAATGGTAGGAGGCAACGACTCGTATAGGCCCGATACGAGAGTGCCTGACCTTTTGGAGAGATATAGGGGGTTAATTAGGTCCCTGAAGGCGAGGTCAGATAGGTCTTTACTTCTAGGTATTACCCCTAGGCACGGGTTGTGTCTTAGGATTACGTCAAAAACAATATTTTTGAATAATAAATTAGAAGAGATTTGTGCTGAGGAAAATGTACCCTTCGTAAAGCTGTGGTCCGAATTCAGTGATCCTAGCCTGTTTATAAAAGATGGGGTGCATTTTAATGAAATAGGTAATGCTAGGCTAGGTAGGTTAATAGACGAAAACGTTCGAAAGCTGTATAGGTCGAAGCCTTCTTTAAACGTTGTGGGTCCGGGGAACGCGGGCCCGACGTGATAAATAGTTTAAGACGCGGGCCCGTGGTAAAAAATAACTTAAACGTCTTTTATTGTAACGCGCGTAGTATTAGAAATAAATTAAATGAATTTAAGGCGATAATTTATTCCGGCAACTATGATATAGTTGCTATCACTGAAACTTGGTTAAATACCGTGACTCGGGACTTGTTGGGGGAACTTGATATACCTGGTTTTAAACTCTTTACTAATGATAGGTTACATAGGTTTGGTGGAGGCGTTTTGCTGTACATTCGTAATTCCCTTAGGGCTATCGAGGTTAAGTTAGATTTTCCGGCAGCAATTAATGCGATATGTGTTGAAGTTAGGGTGCGTAGTATTAGTTTTAATTTTTTTGTTGTTTATAGACCTCCCGTTCAACCCCTCGATACAGATACTAGATTTTACTCACTTCTTGGTAATTTTATTGACAATTGGAATAGTATAATTTTCGGAGACTTTAACTGCCCTAATGTTAATTACGAGAATTTTACTGGTAATAAGGAGGGTTTGAGATTGGTTGAGTTTATGGACGATAACTTTTTACGACAGATAGTTACCGAACCAACGCGCGGTGATAATATTTTAGATTTGGTGATGACGAACGGCGAGAATATAGTCGAAGGTTTAGAAGTAAGCGAGTGTTTAGGATGTAGTGATCATCGAATTCTTAGGTTTAAGGTAGCGATAAAAAACACTAAGGATAGTAACGTAATAGAAGTCCCTGATTTTCGTAGGGCTAATTTTGATAGTTTTGCGGATAGGATGAGAGTAGTGGACTGGGATAACATATTTATGGGTAATGACACAAATTTGCGATGGGTGGCGTTTAAAGAAAGTTTTAGGAATATTGAAAGGGAGTTTATTCCTCGTAGGCCCAAGCGCGCTAGAAATCATGGTAAGCCGAAGTGGTGGACTAGGGAAATAGGCGAGTTCATAAAAGAGCGTAATAGAGCTATAGACTTAATAAGCGCAATGGCACGGCAGCTAACTTTAATAAATATATCGAGCTTAGACGTCAGGTTAAAAGATCAGTTAGGAATGCGAAGCGTAATTTAGAGATACTTATAGCTGCGGATAGTAATCATAATCCAAAAAAGGTTTTGGAATACGTAAATAATCGTAAGCCGGTAAAAGATAACATAGGCCCTCTAGTGGATGTTAATGGCGCTTTGGCTTCTGACGCTCAGGCGATGGCGGGTATTTTCAATAACTTTTTTGCGACAGTTTTTGTCGTAGAAGACGTAAATAATGTCCCCGACGTGGACGATATCGTTCCATTTAGTAGCGAGACTATTTTGGATTAAATAACTGTTTACGAGGCTGAGATTGCGCATTATATCGATAGGCTAAAAGTTAGCAAGGCTCCAGGCCCTGACGCTTTTTATCCCAGACATTTGAAAGATTTGAAAGACGTTATCGTAGGCCCCTTAACGAAGATTTTCAATCAGTCACTCGAAACGGGGATTATTCCTGAAGACTTCAAATTAGCTAACGTCACGCCTATTTTTAAAAAAGGCGACCGCGCAGTAGCTAGCAATTATAGGCCCATTAGCTTAACGTCAATTGTTGGTAAACGTTTGGAATCCGTAGTTAGGGATCGTATCATCGATCACTTAGAAAGTAGAGATTTGATTAATAGTAGTCAGCATGGGTTTCGACGCCATAGGTGTTGTTTAACTAATTTGTTAGAATTTTATAACGAAATAGTGCGCGAATACGATAGGCATAGAGCAGCTGACGTTATTTATTTAGATTTTAAAAAGGCGTTCGATACAGTTCCGCATAGGAGACTAATTGCGAAGGTCAAAACGCACGGTATACGTGGTCAGGTAGCTAACTGGTTAGAAGGATGGCTTCGTGCTAGGAGACAGAGGGTCGTAGTTAATGGTAGTAAATCGGGGTGGTTAGATGTAGGTAGCGGTGTCCCACAGGGTTCAGTGTTAGGCCCATTGCTATTCGTAATTTACATTAACGACATAGATGTTGGACTGATTAGTAACGTGTCAAAATTCGCGGCCGATACTAAAATAGGCGGTAAGGTTGTTAACGAGGACGATAGTAATAGGCTCCAAGACGATGTAAATAGGATTATGGAGTGGACAGATAAGTGGCAGATGCAATTTAACGTAGACAAATGTAAAGTTTTGCATATAGGTTCTCGCAACAATAATTACATGTACACGATGGATGATAGGGAGTTAGCGAGCGTTGACGAGGAAGTAGATTTAGGCGTACGCGTATCTAAGGATTTAAAGGTTAGAGCGCAAAAGCTAATAGGATGTTAGGCTTCATAGCGCGTAATTTCGAATTTAAATCGACGGATATTATATTGCCCCTTTACAAGTCCCTAGTCAGACCTCATTTAGAATATGCAGTTCAGTTTTGGTGTCCGTACTTGCGTGAGGATATTGATAGGTTAGAAAGGGTTCAACGTCGTGGCACGATACTAATTCCGTCATTGCGCAACAAGCCTTATGAAGATACGATTAAAGAGTTAAACCTGTATTCACTCGAAACTAGGAGATTAAGGGGGGAGCTTATTGAAGTTTTCAAAATCGTTAATAACATCGATAATGTAAATTTTGACAAATTATTCACTTTCGATACTAGTAATACTCGTAATAACGGATTTAAGTTGCGTGGCAGACGTTTTATTACTAATATCGCTAAACACTTCTTTACGTTTAAAGTAATTGATAAATGGAATAATCTTCCCGCGTCAGTCATTCATTCTACCAGCGTTAATATGTTTAAGAACCGTCTTGACAGACATTTTAAAAATATTAACGTTGTTTAAAATAAAAAACAATTAGTCACAGGAGCTTTGGGGGTGGTGGTCGAGGATGAGTCTGTTGACGATTAATGCCAGCTTGTGACATGCCAGCGTGTGATGCCAGCAATAAAATTTAAAAAAAAAAAATTAGACTAACATGAACGTAGATGTAGCTCGTAGAGTAAACTAACCCACTTTTTGTTTAACTTTACCTGCTTTTTTTTTTCCTTATCTCCTTACTTTGCATGTCTGTAACTCTCTTTTCTTGCATGTTTGTAGTTTGCATGGTATGACAATGAGTTAAGCATGTGTTTGCATGGTTTGTAAGCGTTCTTATTTTACTTCTTTTCATCTTTCACCCCTCTCCTATTTTCTCCGACTATTTTTCTGACTTGTCGGCAGTGGCCGGTGGATGATGATGGTGAGTCTTTTTTCTCTTTTTATGAATGAATGTTAACCCATGAGTGATAGGTGTTGCTCCTTACTTAACCCCTTATTCTCTTCTCTTCTCTTAACCCCCTACTCTTTCCTTTCTCTCGGGCTAACCTTAGAGTGAATCTTAGGGTCTTTGTTAGCCTTAGCTTCTGTAGATCTGTAGATCCTCAACAGAATGTCTGAAATCGTCGGATTCCGCAAGCTGAAGCCTATATTAAACGCTCGTGTTACGGATATAATTTATTTTGACACGGTTCTTGAGTACGCATACACCGCTCTGCTCGACGGATTTATCGAATGTAGGAATGAACAAGGCGAGAATGGTCTGGAGCTGGATGCATATTTAAAAGGTTTAAACTCTTCGAAATATCCCGAACTTTGATACAAAGCACTTGAGCGGTACATGGCAGAGCTTGCCTACACTGTTCAGTGTTCACCCTGAAGAGCTGTATCTCTAGATAATGAGTAGCTGTCGTTACGACTTGGAAGATTATTTCAATTGCCGCTATGCAGAGTGAAGAAGAGTTCGCGATTGAAAAGCTCGGGGCGGTAATAAAAAACCCTCGATTGGAAAGGAGTGTTTATAAACTTGTATTTAATAATGATGTTGTGGCTAACGATGACATCTTTGTGCGTGCTTTTCATTGTATTCTAGCCGTGTTTAAAGATAACTTGCCAACCAAATGTAAAGTGGGCACAAAAATAGTATTGAACGATATGAAAGCTATTTATATCGAGTATAGGCATTCGTATAACTTGAGCGGTGAAGTAATGCTTGGACGGTTTTACCGTGTAGTGCAAGTAATAACGATGTGAATGTAGACTCGATTATGTGTGAGTTTAACGTTTTGCGCCGTAGAATATAAAGTAGTTTGATGTATATTTATTTATTTAATTATTTAATTGTATATATGTATATATATTTCCTGTACTAATTTGCAACTGATTATACTCCTTCGTTTTGTATATTATTATTTTTAATATATTTAATTATTTAATATAAATGTAATATATAATATATATATATATATATATATACATATATATATATTTCCTGTACTAATATATTGATGGTTATACTACAACGTTTTGTATATTTTTTATTATATACAGTATTCCTCGTTCGTATTTCTTATGCTATTATTATTTCTTGATCATAAATATTCCACTGTATATTTATTTTGATTATATATTCATCGTTCGTATTTCTTATGCTATTATTATTTTTGATCATATATATTCCATTGTATATTTATTTTCTATATATTTCGTGAAATTGAATCCATTAATTCGTCTAAATAAACAGAATGATGTAATGGTGTTTTATTTAATTCTTTTGGTTGTACACATTTAATTACAGCAAATGGCTGCCTTCTAAAACGGATTTCTAAACCAACTGCCAAAAATATCTGGATAGCACAATCTGGCAACCCTAATAATGTACACCTGAACAAGCCAATTACGCCTTGTATGTCAACTGGCTGATTAAGCCAGAATATATGCTTTAATTAAATAAATAGCGCAGTCTGACAGCTCAGCCAGATAAGCCAACTGGCTGATTAGGAACACATTAAGACAACGGCTCGGCTGAAGTCTTAATATGCGCTTGGCTCCTGCCAGGCGAACACCTCTCTTCCTCTCTCTCCTCCTCTCTTTCTCTTGGGGGATAACTCCGCATCCAAGTTGCATAACCCCTCGTTGCTCTTGCAACATTCCCCCCTTTGTTGCATAACATCTTGCAACATTCCCCTCCCCCTTTTTCATATCTTATGCAACCTTTCCTTTGCAACATTGATCAACACTTGCGGTTGCATTGCACTCTCTCCTTTTGCGCCCACACTACTAATGCTATATATATATATATACAGGGCGTCCCAAAAAATGTATACACACTTTAACAGCTGATAGCTCAATTGATGTTTCTTTCTTTCCAAGTTAAACCCATTAGAATTAATAATGGCAGTCAGACTAAGCTTTGAACAAAGGAAATTCATTCTAAAATGCTACTGGAAGTGTGAAAACGCAGTTGAAGTGCAAAGACAGTTTAGGAGGGAGTTTCAAACAGATCCACCAACGCGACTTACCATCACTCGAATTAGAGATAAGTTTGAAGCCGATGGAACTGTTCAGAATGTCCACAAGAAGCGTTCCGGAAGACCACGGACATCGACAAGCCCACAAAGCAAGAAAGAGTACTGGAAATGTATCACCAAAGTCCAAGAAAATCTGTGCGGCAAGCGAGTCGTGAGGTAGGAATTTCAGAATCGTCTGTCCAACGCATTTTGAAGCGCTGTCAATGGAAAAGTTACATTCCAAGATTAGTCCATGCTATTAATGAAGATGATCCGGACCGAAGAGTGGAGTATTGCGAGTGGTACTTGGCACGATGTGGATGTGGATTGGACGAAGGGGTTTCGTAGAATACCCTCCGCGTTCACCAGACCTCACACCACTAGACTTTTTTTATGGGGATACTTAAAAGACAAAGTCTACGCTATAAAACCTGCAACAGTCGCTGAATTGAGAGCAGCCATTGAACGAGAATGCACACAAATACCAAACGAAATGTTTCGTGATGTTTGCGATTCCATTGCTTCGCGTTATCAGCAGTGCCTGGACCAGAACGGACGTCAGTTTGAAAACAGGCGTTGACAAAACAATTAAATAATGTCTGTAGATTCTATTACATTTTGAAAATGAAATGTATTTTAATAAACACTGCCTTTATAAGTATTTAAAGTGTGTATACATTTTTTTGGGACGCCCTGTATATATATATATATATATATATATATATATATATATATATATAATATATATATATATATATATATATATATATATATATATATACAGTACTGGCCAAATTATTAGGAATTTAACCACGAAGGGAAAAGAAACACAAAGTGGTGCTCAAGCGCTTTCGTCTAATGACATCCTCAGGATATATATATATACCTAAGACCTAAAGACTTAAACCCATGGAATCTAACCCAAAATCCATGGAATATTATACCCCAAATGGAGAGGAAATTCAGGGAAATTCTAGAGCAAAAGATTTTGGGGTTGTAATGACTGATGATGCGAAATTTGAAACACAAAATAAGATAGCAGTAAACAGAGCAAAGAGAATAACTGGGCAGATATTGAGAACCTTTTAACGAAGGGATAGGAATGTGATGATTCCTCTACTGAAAACCCTGATCATACCCAAATTGGAATACTACTCGGCCCTAACATCCCCATATAAAAAAGAAGATATTAGACAGCTGGAAGGGATCCAGAGAAGCTTCACAGCCAAGAACAACGGGTGCAAAGAACTAAATTACTGGGAAAGGTTACGCGAACTAGACCTATATTCACTGGAAAGTAGAAGAGAGAGATACACCATTATTTATACTTGGAAAATAATGGAGAAAATAGTCCCTAATCTTACTCTGAACCCTATAACTCCCCAAACAACGGTGGAAAGTAGAAACGGTAGACTGTGTCGTATTCCCAAATTGAAGACGAGAGAGGGAACATCCTTAACCCTGAAAGAAAATAGTTTTGTGGTGAGAGGACCAAAACTGTTTAATCAGCTGCCCAAAGACCTAAGGAACACGAAGGGAGTTGCAGTGGGCATCTTCAAAAGAAGACTAGACGCCTGGCTCAGAACAATCCCCGATGAGCCTGGCGTACTTGGCTATGTGAGGTGGAGAGCACAAGAGACCAACTCATTACTTCACCAGGCCAACTCGAGAGGAGGGGCGACAAGCTTGACCTTCGTGAAATGAGGATTCATCGCGCGGAACCTTTGAAAAGTTGAAAGGAGGAAAGGTGTAGATATAGTATGAAAGCTTGGTTTGGCTGTTTTTGATTTGGTTTTTAAGCATGATTTCGTGGGTTTTCAATTTTTTACCTGGCAACACTGGCCTGGAATGACAGGTTTAGTATTAATATTTTATATTAATGCATATAGAATAAATTCGTAAAAACTTAAAATGTATTCTTACTATAAAATATACAAACTAAAACAAAACCTGCTTATCTCTGTAACTATATGTACAAACTTTAGTACATAGTTATAGAGATAAGCACATCAATAGACACCGGTACAAGGCCCAAGGGGGGGGGGCGACTGCCTCTGTCGCCTCCCCCTTCGGTACGCCCCTCGACGAAGGGGGTCAGGCAGGTGAGGCTGAGTCTCACCTGTTATTTCTCCTGCTAGGGACTTAAAAAACTATCATAAAAAACTAACAATACACAATCCCATCTCTTGTTAAGTTGTTCGGCTAAAAATTTCCATCCACCCATCCATCCAACATCTAAACCCCATTTGCCTAGTGAGGGTGGGGAGAGAGACGCGAGAAGAGAGGGAAGGTATGTGGCTAAAAATTTTGAGTCAGATATCTTTACTTTATATAACATGTTATAATGACCATGTTACGATTTATAAATAAGGTTATATAGCTATTTGCATATACACTGTGACTGTATATAAAGTTAATTATTACTGTATTATTATGCATCTTCTCAAATAACAAAGCCTTACAACTCGCATAAAAATGCGCAATTCCACGTCTTGTCAGGAAAACAATTTTAAGCCTGACTTCTCTCTTTGAAACATGTTATGATGTAAATCTTATGATTTATTTATAATGTTATAAAGTCATTTGGATATTCACTATACGTAAAGTTAATTAGTATTTTAATTGATTTATTACTTTGTATCCACCAAATAACCAAGTTTTTAATGTTCCAAGTCAGGCAAATTCGTTTCTGCCTGACGATTTGCTGCTGTGCCAAATGTCCAAAATGCTGCGCTCAATTGCCAAATCTCTTTTTTTTTTAAACTTAATCTTGTTTTCAATAATATGCATATTATATACTTTATAAGATGGGTTGGGTGGAAAATAATTGTCCAAGTTACTTAATACTTAAAAATTAATTTGGGATCAAGTAAAGATAAGCACCCCCAGCCTTCTTTAATTAGCCTTATAAGGTTAACTAACGAAAATATCACGACCTAACCTAACCAATCGTTAAGTCAACTGTACGCCCTTGACGATTGGTTAGGTTAGGTCGTGATATTTTCGTTAGTTAGCCTTATAAGGCTAATTAAAGAAGGCTGGGGGTGCTTATCTTTACTTGATCCTTAATTTGGATCACCTGAAGACCAGGGCCCCCAGCCTCAATTACCAAATGATATCTTCGTTAAAACTAACGAAAATATCACGACTTAACTTAACCAATCGTCAAGGCCGTACAATTGACCTAACCGGGCATTCAATTTAATTTATTATTATATTTGGTACTGTAAAGCAAGAAACAAGATTACATTGGGGCCCTGATCTTCAGTGATCCATTAATTTACTTCAAGGAAAAATTTAGTGAAAGAACTAATTACAGTAATAGCCTAATTAATAGATTGGAGTTCATGTATAAATAAATAAGGTAAGGCGATGTGTTATTTCCTAAATTTATGCCAGTTAAAATATTCTAATTATCATACATAATACATATCACAGTGAAACAAGTTGATATCAAATTATACAGTGTACATATATGTTTGAAAGGGTTGAGACTGAGTATCCACAAAAGCCTGGCGTCGCCCCTGATTATATATATATATATATACACACAGTAGGGTGTGTCAATTTTGTCAACTTTTTTCAAATCAATTTTGGTAGTGAAAATATAGTGTCTTTTCATGTCAAAACTTTAAATTGGCCAACCAAAATGAAATAAAATAACCCTTACCTACATCAATTTTACCTTAAAGTTTCAGAAATTGACTCTTTTACTAAATAATAGGACATAAATTGATTAACTATTCATCTGTCACAGAATTATCCCACTGATCGCATATGCAGTGTTTTCAAGGTCATATAGTTGTTGTACAATGTACAAGTCACAACATGAATAGAACTGTCCCTCACTCTCAGTCCTCAGTTGCCTCTTAGATGTCATAGACGGTGGTTTGCTGTTATTGCTCTTGTACCTACTTCATAGTTATTCTACTAGACGAATACTACAGTTTAACTGTAAGTATGGATTATTGATTATTACAATTATTTATTATTATCATATTCTTCTGTCTAATTATGTTGTAATCCCATGAAATATTTTTTTATTGAATTTTAGAACATCGAATGACTAAAACTTTGAAACATCGTAATTGATATAAAATACTTAAATGTTTTTCTTTCTTTTCAGATATTCCTAAGATGCCAAAATTGAAGACGAGAGGTCAGTCGTCATGCCACTTGAGCCTGTTAGTCGGTACAGGCAAGGAGCTTCCCGCATCAGAACTACCAACAGTGCGAGATATACTGAGACTAGGGTTACTCCTTCGTGAACAAAATACAAAGGATAGAAGGAACTACACAGAGAAAGAGCTCATAAGGGACATGATTCCCCCTCTTCTGCATCGGTTGAAAAAAGCTGTGTTATTCAAACCACCTGTACTCAATCAGTATAGAACTAGTGAGCTAAAATTAACAAAGCTGTAGCACAAAGCAGTTGAGACATCACTTGGTAAAGGAAAACTAGCAAAGAAAAATAAATTTCTGCACACACATGATACTCTTCTTGACATTTTTAACTGCCAGTGTCCCATAGAGTTGTGTTCTGAAGCCAATTGTTTTCCCTCATGCAGAAGAGAACCTCACCCTCACATTCATTGTTGCTGTCCTCGTGAGAAGAAGATCCTTGTTTTGGAGCTGGCTTTCATAAAGGCGCAGAGAACAAAGGCAGGAGGCCAAGGAAGTATGCAGATTGGTTCGGAAGATTATTCAGAAACCAAAAAACAGATTGTTATTGCTAATAAAAAAGAGAAAATCCGAGAGAGGAAAGAAAGGAAGAAAAAGAAGAGTGAAGAAGCCACCCAAAGAGATGAAGAGCTCTATCAAGAGGTTTCTCACTTCTTTGAAAGCTCTTCAGATGAACAGAAAGAAGCAACATCAGATGATAGCTCCAAAATGCCATCTGAACCTTCGCCGAAGAGAATGAAATACAACACTAAAGACATCTCAAACATTGCCCTTGCCAGTATTCGCCACCAAACGGGGCTACGAGAGACTGCAGAGATTGCCACTGCCGCTTGGATAGATGCAGGCCTCATCAGCCGAGAGGATACATCCTTAGTGATAGATCATAATAAGATAAGAAGAGCACAAGAAAAATAATGAAGGAAATATCTGATCAGCATGAAAAAGATTTGAAGGAGGAAGGTCTCTCTTGCCTTTTGTTTGATGGAAGAAGAGATGACGCAAAAGTTCTCCTAGAGGTAGAGGGAATGGACAGAAAGTTTCCCGGTCTCATCAAAGAAGAACACTACTCTGTGTGTTCCGAACCTGGTGGCTGCTATTTGTTTCACTTTGTTCCTGAAGCAGATGTAGAAGGCAAGAAACATGCAGAGGCAATTGCTGATCAAATAATATGTTGGCTTCAAGAAAGAAGACTTGACAGTTCACTGCAGGCCGTTGGTGGAGACTCAACTGCGGTGAACACTGGATGGCAGGGCGGTGTTATGACGCATTTAGAGAAAAAAATTGGAAGAAGACTTGTTTGGATTGTATGTGATTTGCACACAGGGGAACTACCTCTTCGTCGTCTCATCCAGGAACTTGATGGTCCCACAAAGAGCAACAACAAGTTGTCAGGCCCCCTTGGCAACATGCTGGATGAAGCAACGGAATTAGAAATAAATACAAAATTTCCAAAGGTCGAAGTAGGCCCTCCCCTTCCAGTGTTGTCTGAAGAAGTTATCAAAGACCTCAGCACGGATCAATCTTACGCTTATCGTATTGTTCAAGCAATTAGATCAGGAGAGTTGGCTCAAAATCTGGCTATCTTGGAGATTGGACCCTTAAGTCACAGTCGTTGGTCAACTACAGCGATTCGTTTCTGCAGGATTTGGGTTTCCAAACATGCACTGAAGGGCAAAATGCTACAGAATTTGATTTTGATTGTTGAATTTATTATTGGGTTTTATCTTCCTCACTGGTTCAATGTAAAACTTAATCCAATGTGGATGGAGGGGCCCAACCACATCTTGTTTCAATTACAGCTACTGAGAACCCAAAGGAAAGTAGTGGTGGACATCGTGTTACCTGTGGTGAGAAGGTCCGCTTGGTATGCTAGGCCAGAGGCAGTTTTGCAAGCAATACTCTGCAGCCAATGTACCAAAGAGCGAACTGAGGCTGTGGAAATCATTCTAAAGCTTAGAGGAACATCACTAGATGATGACCAGCTGGGAGACTGCTCTGTTCAGACAAGGAAGGTACCTCCGATAAACGTCAATGCCACGAAATTGTCAGAATTAGTTAACTTGAGTTCGGAAGTTTTGGAGCCACCACTGACAACATGTATAACAAACAAAGATTTAACACAACTTAAAGAGGCCCCAATGCAAGTGCCAAAGTGGCCTTCTCACACTCAGAGTGTGGAGAGATGTGTGAAAATGGTCACAGAAGCAGCTAGTCAAGTTTACAGTCACGAGAGGCGAGAAGGCTACATCAAAGCGCAAGTAGCAAGCCGAATGCTGATGTCAAGGAACCGCAGCAAAAAGGACATGACTACATTGGTTACTTTCAAATAAAGACTCTGAATGATATCTTATTGCCACTTTAAATGTTGATAGGATGTTTGCGCACATTTGTTATTTTGTTACGAATTTATGGAAAAATTGAATTTTTGAATTAAAATCGATGTAGGTAGGAGTTATTTTTTATTGTTTTTGAAGCAAGGATATTATTTTGTATGCCAAATGATTACATTAAATTGCTACCAAATCACATGATTTTTCAATTTAGTCATTTCACCCACAAAATTGACACACCCTAATATACAGTGTATATATATGTGTATATATATGATCAGCTAGAGTTCAGGACCCCCAGCCTTCTTTTGTTAGCCTTATAAGGCTTACTAAAAAAAATATCACGACCTAACCTAACCAATCGTTAGGTCAATTGTACGCCCTTAACGATTGGTTAGGTTAGGTCGTGATATTTTCGTTAGTTAGCCTTATAAAGCTAACTAAAGAAGGCTGGGGGCCCTGATCTTCAGGTGATCATATATATATGAAAATTATTTCACGAAAGTAACACGTGAATAATATTTATGATGAAAATAACCACGAAGGAAAATTAAAACACGAAATAGTGCTCAAGCGCTTCCATCTAATGACATCCTCAGGAACGTTGAATTTTTTAACCCAATTCGACAAAACAGAAAAAACAAAAAAAAAACAAAGAAAAAACTAATATGAGTGGTGCAGAAAATATTTTAGGAGGAGCATACAACTCACGTGGAATAGCTACAAGAGGTTTAGTTTCAGGACAGATTTAGATAAGAAGGGCAAGGCGTTAAAACTAGTAGCTATTATTTTTTATTTGTTTTTCTTTTTGATCTATATATAGTCTCAATCTTGTTATTAATCTCAGTGTTCCTGAGGATGCCATTAGACCAGGGGTGGGGAAACTTTTCAGTATGAAGGGCGAAAATCGATAACATAAACACCTCCGCGGGCGTCTGGCAAATTTTAAGCTTATATACAGCCTGTCCCAAAGAAATGTATACCCACGTTGTTCGATAATACCAGCTATGAGGATAATAAATATATTACTTTTTATATGTTTTTTAATAAAGAATTTTCTCCTGAATCTAAATATGTAATTATTTTTATTAAAAATTGAAGAACAAAAAGGTTACAGATGTTTTAATTATAATTATTATTTTCGAGACTTCATGTGCGATATTTTCTAATATTTTAACCGACTGTTTTGAGATACTTATGTTTAGTGTTGATATTGAAGCATAAATGTTGTAATTATTAGTTAATTCAAAAAATTTACAAATTCCATGGTTAAATGACACTTTATCTAAGATGTTCGACGTCTTCCAGAACGTTGTTTTTGTAAGTTTTGCACAGTGCCGTCGGTTTCAAACTTATCTCGTATACGTGCAAAAATATTAGAAAATATCGCACATGAAGTCTCGAAAATAATAATTATAATTTAAACATCTGTAACGTTTTTGTTTTTCAATTTTTAATAAAACTAATTACATATTTAGATTCAGGAGAAAATTCTTTATTAAAAAACATATAAAAAGTAATATATTTATTATCCTCATAGCTGGTATTATCGAACAAAGTGGGTATACATTTCTTTGGGACACGCTGTATATAAGATGTATTTTAAAAAGCTATTTGCTGGGCTGTAAATAAATAATTTTTAGTAAATAATAAATACCTAAGCGGGCGAATTGAAATTATCTCGTGGGCGAAATTTCGCCCGCGGGCGAGGGTTTCCCCACCCCTGCATTAGACGAAAGCGCTTGAACACTATTTCGTGTTTTCATTTTCCTTCGTGGTTATTTTCATCACAAATATTCACGTATTACTTTCGTGAGATAATTTATATATACATACACCGTCTGCCAAAAAAAAGGGTTCACTCTAAAAACATCCATGGAATCAACATTTTTCAAACACTCAGTATGAAACTTTCCACGTAAAAGATACATAAAACATCTACTTGTAAACCAAATTTCAGTTCGAAGCTATCAAAAATAACAATTTATTAAATATTTCTCTAATAATACTACAACTGATGCTCGACAAACTAATCAAGAATCCTTTATTTCCATTTTCACTTTTGTAAATTCTAATATACGATTTTTTTTTGCAGGGTTATGAAATATAGTGAATATGCCATTTTCAGAGGAAGATAAGATTATAATTAAGCATTATAGACTAGAAAATGGATATGGACGAACGAAACTACTCTCCGAATTCCCCAACAAACGAAGAACTCTTGGTGGTTTGGGAAAATTTCTAAAGAAAATTCACGAGACTGGGGATATCAAAAGAAGAGAGGGAAGTGGGAGACCAAAAACTGTTCGCATACAGGTGTCAGTTGGTATATCAAAGTTAGGAAAACATCCATTCATTTTATTGAGCCTGGTGTAAAAGTCAATGCCGAGTACTATCGAAATACTCTACTGCGAAACATGCTTCCCGAAATGCAAAATCTGGCTAACGGTGGTTATTATCTTTTTCAGCAAGACGGAGCAACGTCCCATACCGCAATAGCAACTGTGGAATACTTAAAAAATAATGTCCCAGAATTACATGAACTCCAAAATTGGCCACCTAACAGTCCTGACTTGAACTTTGTTGACTGGAATCTGGGAAAATTTGGCAAAGAGAGTTTACAGGAGCAGGGTGAGAAATGTTGATTACTTGCGTCAGCTTCTTGCGGAGAAGTAGGAAGAGATACCACAGGAGCAGATCGATCGAACCATTGATGAATTTCGTCCAAGATTGAAGAAAATTGTTGAACCAGAAAGGAAACACATTGAACAATATTTTTAATAGGAATTCCAAAAGAGTAAAATGTTAATTTGATTTCTTTTGTAAACTTAGGATTTAAGTTCTGTTTCGAAATTCAAAATCCTTTTTTTATTTTCATAGTTTTTTAATGGAGGCATTTCCTATATTTTATAAATCTTATGCTGTATTTTATAACTAAAATGAGAATAAAAGTTTTATTACCAAAGTTTTACCGCCTTTGTGGACTCCCAGAATTCAAAACTGGAGCGATGTTCACCAACAAAATTTGTTGAACATAAACAATCCTCATTAATCATTAATTTTGAATATAATAATCTGAAAATTGGTGTACATATATAATGTTTACATAGTTTTGCTCTATATGAGTTTCATGGTGATTGGTTAATAAATGTTGATTTCATGACTTTTTTTAGAGTGAACTCTTTTTTTGGAAGACGGTGTATATATAATGGGATAAAATTTTTCTGCGAAAACTGCATGACCGAAATAAACTTTTACACAGAGGAAAATAGGAGAAACGAAGAAAAGCGAAGTAGAAAAAAATTAAATATCGTCACACAACGAGGCCGAAACCATGCAGTCGAAAGAGAGTATAAAGACAACAGATAGTATAAGGCCAACGAAAGACATTAACACAAATAGCACAAATAGGAAAAGACAAGAGGGCAATCAAGAAAACGGAGTGAAACTGTCCCCCAATAAGGAGCAAAAAACAAAGGCTACGAGTAAATATGAGGAAGGAATTATATGCAGATATTATGTAAAAGATAATTGCATATTTAAAAAAAGAGGACAATGTATATATGAACATCCCCCAATATGCAATTCTTTCTATAATAATGGTCATTGTAAATTTGGAAACATGCAAATTCTACCACGCGGACATCTGCAAGACACGCAATATATGGAACCTGCAAATACGGGAAAAAATGCTACTATCAACATCTCCCGACGAACCCAAAGAACAAAGGACAAAGTTTAAACGACAATAGGAATAACAATAACAATAGGAACACAATAAGCAAACAAAAAAAAATTTTCAACATCGCAGACACGATGCGGCTGCTAAACGTCATCCAACGCATTCAGTTGACACAGCTGGAAACCCCCGAGCCAAACCGCTTCCGGGCAAAAAGCTACCAGAACAGGTAGACGGAAACTGATCTCTCTCGGAGGATCATAGGGCAACGAAACAAGTCATACCGAAGGAAAACGCACTTAAAATGCACAAGGGGCAACTAAAAACCAAGAACATAAATATTGTCCTGGCTAATATTCAAGGAATAAGTCCAAACCAATCACTCAACAAAGTTTCATACCTGAAAGGATTTATGGACGAAACAAGGGCGGACATCGCATGCCTCACAGAAACTCATCTTAAGGATTGCCAAGGAAATTGTGAAAACTGCGAACATTGTATTGATAAGAAAGAGATAAATTAGAGGGCTTCAACTTACTAAGAGCGGATAGAACAACGAGACGTAAAGGTGGATGTGCTATATATGTACATGAAGGTCATATGACAGAGACGATAATAAGTAACTCAAACAGCTTTGTGGAACTCCTAGCAGTGAAAATAGAAAAACTAAACGTGATACTAATAGTCATCTATAGACCTCCAAACACCCCACCCGAAAAATTCTCGGAGGCCATTGATGACATCAGAAAGCTAATAAAGGCCATAAATCTTCCATCCCCCAATATAATGATCTGCGGAGACTTTAACTTCCCATTTATAAAATTCAAAAAGGTGGATAGGAATATATATATATATATATATATATATATATATATATATATATATATATATATATATATGCTGCAAACCCACAAGGAAAAAGAAAAAACGATTCCAAGGCCTTTCGTGTATTCAAAGCTACACCTCGTCAGGTGTAGCTATGAATACACGAAAGGCCTTGGAATCGTTTTTCTTTTTCCTTGTGGGTTTGCAGCATTCATTCATTTCACGTGTTTTATTGTGAAATTCATCCCATATATTATATATATATATATATATATATATATATATATATATGAGGATAATTCAATAAGTATCCACACTTTTTATTTTCACAATTTATTTTCACATCTGATAGATTATAAATACATCACTTCTCAACATAATCTCCCTGTTTCTCAATACACTTAGTCCAGCGATCTACAGGCTTCCTAATGTCATCACAAAATAATGTTTTTGGCTGTGTGCGTAGCCAGTCATGCACCGCCTCCTTCAAGTCATCATCGCCTTGGGATCGCTGACCTCTCAAAGCGTCTTTTAGTGGTTCAAACAGGTAAAAATCAGAAGGTGCCAGGTCTGGACTGTAGGCTGGATGGTCAAGAACTTCAAATTTAAGTTCTTGAAGGCATTTTCTAGTCTGTGAGGCGGTATGAGGGAAGCATCCAACATCTCCCGTTGCAAGGAAGTTCAAAGCGCAGCCGTCAGCAGGTAAAGTTATGCTAACACTGTTTTGGGATACACGAGGCCCTATCCTTGAACATTATCTAGAGCGTGGAACTACAGTAACAAGTGAATCGTATTCTGACATGCTTCGGAATGAGTTAAAGCAAGCAATTCGCACAAAACGGAGAGGGAGATTGTCGGAAGGTGTTATTCTGTTACACGACAATGCGCGCCCTCATACCGCTGCACATACTAGAAAATGCCTTCAAGAACTTAAATTTGAAGTTCTCGACCATCCAGCCTACAGTCCAGACCTGGCACCTTCGGATTTTTACCTGTTTGGAAAAGTAAAAGACGCTTTGAGACGTCAGCGATTCCAAGGCGATGATGACCTGAAGGAGGCGGTGCATGACTAGCTACGCACACAGTCAAAAACATTCTATTGTGATAGCACTAGGAAGCTTGTAGGTCGCTGGACTAACTGTATTGAGAAACAGGGAGACTATGTTCAGAAGTGATGTGTTTATAATCTATCAGATGTGGAAATAAAATTGTGAAAATAAAAAGTGCGGATACTTATTGAATTACTCTCGTGTATATATATATATATATATATATATATATATATATCGGTGCTCTTCCAATACGTGCTCTACCGTAAAATTTACATTCCAATATGTGCTAACTAACGAAAATATCACGACCTAACCTAACCAATCGTTAGGTCAATTGTACGCCCTTGACGATTGGTTAGGTTAGGTCGTGATATTTTCGTTTGTTAGCACATATTGGAATGTAAATTTTACGGTTGAGCACGTATTGGAAGAGCACCTATATACCAGGACAAGGAGGGGCACAAGAGAATACCAGAAGCAGGCAAAAATGTTGATGGCTCTCACAAATGAGTTCATGCTGACACAGGAGATAACAGAAAATACCAGAAAAAAATAACTGCCTAGATCTGGTATTCACGAATAACACGAACTTGATTGCTGATATAAAAATAACCCCACCCATTATCTCAGACCACAACTTAATCGAGATATCAACAAATATGACGACAACATTATAAGACAATACACATATTGAGGAAAGAAGCAAATTTGGGGCCTTTAACTTAAACTCCAAAACTATAAATTGGGAAGCAATCAGATCGCACATGGCCCAAATAGAGTGGAGAACAGTTTTAGAGAATAAAACAACAGAAGAAATGCAAACAACCTTTGAAAAAAAAACGCCGAGAATTTTACAAAAATATGCTCCGGAATCACAATCAAAAGGAAAGAGGAGCTGGTTAGAGAGGCAAAAGAGAAGAATATTCGGCAAAAGAAAGAGTGTGGAGGCAAAGTTAGCCAACTGCGGAGATAATGCCAGGAAAGTAATACAAGGACCATACAGAGAGGGAATAGGAAAAAAAAGGCTGTAGAAGCAATAAAGGAAAATCCAAAATACTTCTATAGCTATGCGAAAAGGAAAACAAAAACGCGCGCTGCTATTGAACCTTTAAGGAAGAGAAATAATGAACTAACCGACGATCCAAAAGAAATATCTGAAACATTGAGAGCCCAGTATGAATCACTTTTCAGTACCCCAAAAAGTGACAAAGCGATACCTGACATAGATGCATTCTTTGAAGAGAAATTGCAAGGAGAGTGTATAACAGACTTTGATTTTACCCAAGAAGATGTAGCGAGAGCTATAAGACAAATGAAACCACATTCAGCTGCAGGTCCGGACAAATGGAACGCATTATTGATTAAAAACTGTAAAAATGAAATAGCTACGCCTTTATCCTGGATATGGAGAAGATCCCAAGACACTGGGTAAATACCGAGCATCTTGAAAAGAACAAACATTGTCCCTATATATAAAGGAGGGGACAGATCTCAAGCAAAGAACTATAGACCAGTGTTATTGACTTGACGTTCCACCTCACCAAAGTATTTGAAAGAATAGTTAGAGAGAAAATTTATGATTTCTTGGAGACACTGGAAAGATTCAACGAAAATCAGCACGGATTCCGATCAGGTAGATCATGCCTATCACAACTAATAGAACACTACAACAATATCCTAGACGCACTGGAAGGCAATGACAACTACGATGTCATATACACAGATTTTCCTAAAGCTTTCGACAAATGTGATCACGGTATAATGGCACATAAAATGAAATATATGGGAATAACAGGCAAAGTGAGAAAATGAATCTACAACTTCCTCAGAGAACGTCTACAGGTCGTCAAAATTCAAGGTATATCATCATCAGAATCGGAAGTACGCAGCTCAGTACCACAAGGGACAGTACTGGCCCCACTCCTGTTCATTATCATGCTAACAGACATAGACAGCGGAGTAAACAGCAACAGTATAGTAACATCCTTTGCAGACGATACAAAGATCAGCAGAAAAATCAGTGATCTAAATGAATTGGAGGCTTGGCAGAGGGACACGAACAAAATATACAAATGGTCAGAGGACAAAAACATGACATTTAACATTGAGAAATTTCAGCTCTTGAGATATGGTAGAAAAGAGGAACTTAAACAGACTGCATATTATGCTCCAGATAGACAGGAAATTCAGAGAAGCACGAAAGCGATCGATCTCGGGATAATAATGACAGATGATGCGAAATACGAAACACAAAATCAGATAGCGATAAATAAAGCAAAAAGAGTCGCGGGACAGGTACTATGAACGTTCAAAAGAAGGGATAGGACAGTAATGATTCCCCTGCTAAAAACACTGATTATACCAAAACTTGAATACTGCTCAGTTTTGACGTCCCCATATAAAAAGGAAGAAACTAATAAACTAGAAGAAACGCAAAGGCATTTCACAGCCAAGATTGATGGCTGCAAAGAACTCAACTACTACGTAAACTAAATCTGTACTCCCTGGAAAGAAGAAGAGAGAGATACACCATAATCTACATATGGAAAATGATTGAGAAACTGGTACCAAACCTAAACCTAAACCCAATTACCATTCAAACAACACTGGAAAGTAGGAAAGGCAGAATGTGTAGTGTTCCATAATTAAAGGCCCGACAAGGGACCTCCTCAACACTGAAGGAAAATAGCTTGGTTGTCAGGGGGCCAAGACTTTTTAACCAGTTTCCAAAGGACTTCAGAAACGTTACAGGGGTCAAAGTTGAAGTCTTCAAGAAAAGACTAGATGCCTGGCTCATGACGGCACCAGATGAGCCGGGTGTACCTGGCTATGTAGGGTGGAGAGCGCAAGAAAGCAACTTGCTCCTCCACCAAGCCAGACCTAGAGGCGGGGCCTCCAGCTTCACCTTCATGTGAGTCCAACGCACGAAACAGCAACGAGGTGTGTGTGTGTGTGTGTGTGTGTATATATATATATATATATATATATATATATATATATTATTATATATTAGGGTGGCCCTTATTTTTGAATTTTTGAATTTTCTGTGTTGCACCCCCTGAATTGGTTTGATTCCATGTAAGACGAAAGAATTTGAAGAATTTTTAGAGGTAACTCAATGTGCTCAAATCCTATTTATGTTTTTTTATTATATTTAGTTAATTTAAATTTTACATTTAATTAAATAATTATATTTAATTAATTATATTTAATTAATTTAAATTTTATTATTATATTTAATCCTATTTGTTTCATTTCAGAAAAAGTATGGCTTCTAGTATAGTACCAAATACGCGCTCTATAATTGATGTTTATCCACTTGGAAGTGAAATTACTGAAATTATTGGATCCAAGCTACCATCAATCAGACAAGCTCTTGGTGTTTTTCTCTAGCGCCACAATAAAAAAAAAGAAACTAAACGAGATGCGTCAACATATGTAATTCAGAAAATTCTGCCATTCTGGGAGAAAGCTAGAATACCGATCAAAGAAGTACATCATTGCAAGGAAAAGCTTGAGGAAGTGTTCGAAAATTGGAGGCTGCTGAAAAAGAACAAGGACGAACATCAGCTACTCAGAAGTCTAATGAAGAGAAGTTTATTAGTGCGCTCGATGATCTCTTCGACATTGCACATGCGGACGCCTTAAAGAGGATTACTATCCCCAAGGATCGTGAATTTTTGATAGCTCAACGAGAAAAGGGGCGACGCGGCTGCATGACTGGGTTTGATGTCAGCCTGCACAAGAAAGAACACAGAGCTGCTAAGATAAAAATGGAAGAGGATCAAAGACGCACACGTGAAACTTCAAGGGTTAGTGCTTAGCTTTATATAAAATCTAATGCTGTCATTTATTACTTACATGGTTCTATATATTTTATTATATATACACATTATTCTTTTTCTGTTCTGTTCTATATTATTCTGTTCTATATATGCACATTATTTTCAAGGTTCTATACATTTATTTACTGCTGATTTTACTTCATAAAAGCACAAAACTAATCTGGTCCTTCTTTTCCTTTCACAGAAGAAGGCGGCTACTAAAGTAATGAAGACTTCATCAAGCAGTGAATCAGATCCTGAAGTCAAACCCGAAGAGCCTGAGTGGACTGCTGAGCCAGGACCTAGCACAAGCGATCAGCCTCGTCAGCGTGGTCGAAAGATGGTCATTACCTCAACCTTATCTGCTGTTCTCGACCGTACCAAACTCTCTGACAGAAAGGCAACAATGGTAATGATTGAAACAGCAGTACGTCTCTACATTAAAGCCTGGATCACTTGTCCCAGCGCACCCTGTGCTCCAGCAAATGATCTTCAGTTCCACAAAGATTTGCTGGGTTACTCGTCAATACATCCGAACATTTCACAAGTCGCCTTGGCCAAAATGTCCAACCATCTCTGGTACCTTTCGGAAGAATTGGTTGCTCTAGCCTTTTTTGATGACAAGACCTCGGCTTCGACAAAGATGCAGATGATTCACGCGCTGAATACTAACAGTAGTGCGAAGGACGATGAAGCACCCCCCAAAAAGTTCAAGTTGATCTGTAAACTTTCGGAGATAAGTTACTCCAGGATTTCGTCACAAACAGCTCCCGCACTCTATTCACAAAGTTTAATCTATCGGAACACTTTCTCAAGGAAGATCCAACAATCTGGAGCGAAGTGGATGAGTACAAACGAGCGAAAGAGAAGGTGAGAGCCATCAAAGTTGTGAATGACTATGCAGAGAGAGCGGTTGCTCTCATTCAAGAATACAGCAGTCATCTTACGAAGGATGAAGAACAGTTACAGTTTCTTCTACAAGTTGTCAACGAACACCGCCGTCTCTTCCCAGATAGCTTGAAAAAACTCTTTCTATGGCTGTATAAGTTTCGTTTTTCATGCGTATTCATGATAGTTATATATTATTCAATATGTTAAAACTTCATGCTGTTTGAGTTACTTCAAAATGTTGGAATAAATGTTTCAAAATTTATATAATATATATATATATATATATATATATATATATATAATATATATATATATATATATGTGTGTGTGTATATATATATAATATATATATATGCACTGCATACGTTTCTGAATACGCCAACGCATAAAATGAAAACATTTAATTGGCAAATAAAAATTAAATGATTGAAATGTTTTAAACTTTAAAGTAGAGCGAAGATTTATAAATGAGTGCCTAATTTGAAGCACAAAACACTGGAGCGAGTGAAGAACAATGCAGAAAAAGGAAAACCACTGGCAAATCTTTAGTTTGGTGAAGGAAAGGAGGAGGAGGAGGAGGAGAATCTAAATGGAAGACCCTACTGGAAGAGAAGAAAAAGGAACGAAAAATAAAGAAGAGAGAAATAATGTCATGATCAGTTCGAGTGAAGAAAGAGAACCAACCAAAAAAAAAAAAGATGGTGGAGATTCAACATTTTCGCTTCTCACCTTAAGACATTCTGTGATGAAGTAATGATAACAGGTTAGTCCCCATGCGTACCTGCCAAACAAAAAGGTCAAGGTTACAAATGTGCGGACAAAAATTTCAAATTTACAAAATATAAATATAACACTTATTTAGGAAATGTATGTAATTTCATTAACCATCTTTATCAGCTGTCTTCAAATAATGGGTTTTACCATCCAAAACGTGTTCTTACATTAACAGCGCAATTATAATTTAGGTGTTGAAAATTTTAGATTTTATCACTGAAATTAACACAAAAATCCCTAATTAACTGAAAAATTATTCCGTTAAACCAGTAATAATTACGGAATTGCCTTAAAAAAAAAAAAAAATATATATATATATATTATATATATAATATATATATAATATATATATTATATAATATATTATAATATATATATATATAATATATATATATATATTATATATATATTACTCAACTTCATTTTTATGAGGGCAAACTTTATAATGTAAAAATAATTATTTTGTACAGGTTAATTTTTCGCATTAGTAATATAGATACTGGCACACTGCCTACCATGCTTAAAGTAGTGCCGTACCCGAGGAAAAAGTTCAATAAAAATATCTCAAGATAATATCTCGTTATAAATAGAATATATATATACACACACACACGAGCGTATATATATATATATATATATATATATATATATATATATAATGCTGGTTTCATGCGTGTCCTGGTCTCATTTAGCTCTGAAAGAAGTGTATAACTTATTACATATAATTCAGAGACAATGAAAAGTCAAGAAATGTTAACAATTTTTGGAAGTCTCATCGGCTGCTCCCATGTTGTTTCTCATCTGGATAAATGAACCAGATATTATAAATGAGTTTCAGCTGACTGTTCGGTGCGTAAAAAGGGCCCATATATATATATATATATATTTAGGATAAAAACGAAGACGTAGAGCAAGAAAGTCATTATATTTGGCTGCAGCCGACGTTTCGGGCAACTCTACCCATTTTCAAGGCCTAATAAATAAAAAGCTAAAATTAATGCATGACAAAAAAAAAAAAAATATACGAATGTCAAAAACAAACTAATTCATAGCACAGAATAAAACCACTTAAAGAATAAAAATTAAAAAGCGTAAAACAAGCATAAGCCAAAAAAAAAATTAAAATTATATACATGACAAATAACACATGATAAAAGTAAAACTTTAAAACTAAAAACATTCAAACAAATTAGTTAAAAACTTCACTAATAAAAAGCTAAATGAAAAAACGCAAAAGTGCACGAAACATACCATGCTCACTTGACATCCTCAAACAACTGAGGCGAAAGGAGACAGGGTCAAGGGGAAAAACAGAAAAATTTAGTTGGTAGGCATTCTAATTAATATAAAGGGGGTAACAGCTAGAATCAATATTTAAGCTGGAGTTCAGAAATTTAATGCACAAAGATTCATAAATACGGAGAGAGGACGGACATTTTAATGATTTAAGAATTTTAAAGTTATTAACGGAAATATCAACTTTACACTTAACAGAATGATTTCTAATGGCAGACTGTTCCTTTTTAGATAAAACTTTTCCTGTCCTATGGCTAATACCCATATGGGAGCAAAATCTTGCCTGCAAAGAACGAACTGTGCTGCCAACGTAGTTCCCCTGGGAACACCCAGGGCAGGTAAACAAATAAACGACAGAACAGTTCATCGCAGGGGGGATTTTGTCCTTACAACGGAAAAAACATTCAAGGGTATTATTATTCACAAAAGCAACCTTAAAATCAGTGTGAAAATAAAATTTCCTCACCACACTCAACAATTGCTTTTTCACAAAAGTGTTAAATTGGTAGAGATCAGGTAAAACAAGATATTTACAATTCTTAGGAACATCATACGTTGGGATAAGTGGGGGAATAAACATTATTAAGTAATTTACCAATAATACCTTGTACAAGAACCCGTGGAAAACCATTTTTAAAGAAAAAATCAGTAAGGAATTCAAACTCATTATGAAGCAGAGCAAAGTTTGAGCAAATATTATAAGCTCTATGCACTAAAGTGCGAATCGAACTTAGTTTGTAATTAAAATCGCAAAAACTATAAAAATTAAAACCTAAACCCGTAAAAGTAGGCTTCCGGTATATAGAAGTTAAAACAGTTGAGCCTGATTTGGAAACCAAAACATCAAGGAAAGGAATAGAACCTTGAACTTCCTTTTCCTGCGTAAATATAATGTTCTTATGAAGTGTGTTCAAAAAATTTAAAAACTGAACTGATTGATTATCCGTTTGGAATAAAGCAAACGTGTCATCAACATAACGTCTGTACAAATTCGGCTTAAGGTGAGGGGGGCACTCACAGAAGGCCCTTTCCTCAAGATGAGACATGAAAATATTCGCAAAAACGGGACCCAAGGGGCTCCCCATCCCCACTCCATCCAACTGACGGTAAACTACCCCTTGAAAACTAAAAAAGTTATCCTTGACAGCCAAATTCAGAAGCTGCTCAAACTGTGCTCTGCCAAAGCCGTGAAAAAGTGAGTCCGGCTGTGGAAAAGCTTTATTTAAAATAATTGTAATGGTCTCATCCAAGGGGACATTTGTAAAGAGGGAAGATACATCAAAACTTGTCATAAACAAAGAATTCATATTAAACTTCTTAATTTCCGACACAAAAGAAAAACTATCCTTAACACTGTACAAGTTCACAGTAAATGATGATAACAGTGGGACAAGAAATTTGGCAAGTTTGTAATTAGCCAAAGGATAAGACGCTAAAATTGGGCGCAATGGAACACCGACTTTATGAACCTTAGGCAGACCATACATAAGGCCCAAATAAGAGCCTGAAACGTACAATTCATCATAAGTGGAGGAGTTAATAACACAATCATGTTTAAGCTTAAGCAAAACACGGTTAACCTTGTCTTCCAATCGCTGAATAATTTTAGAAACCTGTTCATCTACCTTAACAAATTTTAATGAATCAGAAAGAATATCAAGCATTTTTTTAATATAATCAGTTTTATTCATAACCACAACACCGCTACCCTTATCTGGTTTATTCTTTCTGATTCATTAAAATTTGTTAAGGTAGATGAACAGGTTTCTAAAATTATTCAGCGATTGGAAGACAAGGTTAACCGTGTTTTGCTTAAGCTTAAACATGATTGTGTTATTAACTCCTCCACTTATGATGAATTGTACGTTTCAGGCTCTTATTTGGGCCTTATGTATGGTCTGCCTAAGGTTCATAAAGTCGGTGTTCCATTGCGCCCAATTTTAGCGTCTTATCCTTTGGCTAATTACAAACTTGCCAAATTTCTTGTCCCACTGTTATCATCATTTACTGTGAACTTGTACAGTGTTAAGGATAGTTTTTCTTTTGTGTCGGAAATTAAGAAGTTTAATATGAATTCTTTGTTTATGACAAGTTTTGATGTATCTTCCCTCTTTACAAATGTCCCCTTGGATGAGACCATTACAATTATTTTAAATAAAGCTTTTCCACAGCCGGACTCACTTTTTCACGGCTTTGGCAGAGCACAGTTTGAGCAGCTTCTGAATTTGGCTGTCAAGGATAACTTTTTTAGTTTTCAAGGGGTAGTTTACCGTCAGTTGGATGGAGTGGGGATGGGGAGCCCCTTGGGTCCCGTTTTTGCGAATATTTTCATGTCTCATCTTGAGGAAAGGGCCTTCTGTGAGTGCCCCCTCACCTTAAGCCGAATTTGTACAGACGTTATGTTGATGACACGTTTGCTTTATTCCAAACGGATAATCAATCAGTTCAGTTTTTAAATTTTTTGAACACACTTCATAAGAACATTATATTTACGCAGGAAAAGGAAGTTCAAGGTTCTATTCCTTTCCTTGATGTTTTGGTTTCCAAATCAGGCTCAACTGTTTTAACTTCTACATACCGGAAGCCTACTTTTACGGGTTTAGGTTTTAATTTTTATAGTTTTTGCGATTTTAATTACAAACTAAGTTCGATTCGCACTTTAGTGCATAGAGCTTATAATATTTGCTCAAACTTTGCTCTGCTTCATAATGAGTTTGAATTCCTTACTGATTTTTTCTTTAAAAATGGTTTTCCACGGGTTCTTGTACAAGGTATTATTGGTAAATTACTTAATAATGTTTATTCCCCCACACTTATCCCAACGTATGATGTTCCTAAGAATTGTAAATATCTTGTTTTACCTGATCTCTACCAATTTAACACTTTTGTGAAAAAGCAATTGTTGAGTGTGGTGAGGAAATTTTATTTTCACACTGATTTTAAGGTTGCTTTTGTGAATAATAATACCCTTGAATGTTTTTTCCGTTGTAAGGACAAAATCCCCCCTGCGATGAACTGTTCTGTCGTTTATTTGTTTACCTGCCCTGGGTGTTCCCAGGGGAACTACGTTGGCAGCACAGTTCGTTCTTTGCAGGCAAGATTTTGCTCCCATATGGGTATTAGCCATAGGACAGGAAAAGTTTTATCTAAAAAGGAACAGTCTGCCATTAGAAATCATTCTGTTAAGTGTAAAGTTGATATTTCCGTTAATAACTTTAAAATTCTTAAATCATTAAAATGTCCGTCCTCTCTCCGTATTTATGAATCTTTGTGCATTAAATTTCTGAACTCCAGCTTAAATATTGATTCTAGCTGTTACCCCCTTTATATTAATTAGAATGCCTACAACTAAATTTTTCTGTTTTTCCCCTTGACCCTGTCTCCTTTTCGCCTCAGTTGTTTGAGGATGTCAAGTGAGCATGGTATGTTTCGTGCACTTTTGCGTTTTTTCATTTAACTTTTTATTAGTGAAGTTTTTAACTAATTTGTTTGAATGTTTTTAGTTTTAAAGTTTTACTTTTATCATGTGTTATTTGTCATGTATATAATTTTTAATTTTTGTTTTTGGCTTATGCTTGTTTTACGCTTTTTAATTTTTATTCTTTAAGTGGTTTTATTCTGTGCTATGAATTAGTTTGTTTTTGACATTCGTATATTTTTTTTTTTTGTCATGCATTAATTTTAGCTTTTTATTTATTAGGCCTTGAAAATGGGTAGAGTTGCCCGAAACGTCGGCTGCAGCCAAATATAATGACTTTCTTGCTCTACGTCTTCGTTTTTATCCTAAATGTAAAATTACGTCTCCTTAGGAGGGATCCTATTTCATATGTGTATATATATATATATATATATATATATATCCGACGTATTTGGAGCTGACTTTACTCAAAGAATGATTAGACACTCGTACTAGTCGCCATTCCCAGCCATTTTTGTAGCTTCAAGCAATGTTGCTGAACTACGGGTAACATGCAAGTGATTTTAAAGTTTGTATTTTTTAAGTTATACGACAAGAATTGGTAATTTACCACCGATTTTATATACTGTACCTCTCCACTCTTTCATTGCCTCAGACAAAAACAAAAGCGCGCTACATGAAGATATTGAAAAAACAAAATTAAAACCGTCGAAGGCGAGAGACGCTGTTAAAATCTATCTTCTTTAGGGAAAATGTGGAGTCTGAAGTTAATAAAAATATAAAAACAATGACTGAAAATTGGGTTAATTTTTGTCTTCCTAATTTTCTCTGTCTGACACGCTTTCAAATAAACATGTTAAAGGTAGGCCAAAATTTGTGGATGCCAGTTATTTATAAAAGATATCAGTGCACTTAAGTTTTGTTTCATAGGAACATAATTTATCTCGCATACGTTATATGTAGGCTGACCATACGTACCGTTTTGAACGGGACAGTACCGTTCTGTATGGGTTTTTGTATGGGTTCTGTCACTGAAGAATAATTGTAAGCTCTAGATGTTTATGTACTTACTTTTTCATGAATACAGAATATTACATAACCCCCGTCCCTTTTTTGCCATCCCAATGTCCCGTTTTTGTCTCAAGGAAATATGGTCAGCCTAGTTATATGTCATGATGGTTACACGTGTAAAGCAAAATGTGATATGTAAATATAACAGAAGAATTCTTTCTAAGGATTTTCCACGCTTTAGTAAATTGCAAAAAGGACGATATCTTACGATACAAATTATTAAAGTTTAAGTTGGATGGTCTGAGTGCGTCATACACTTAAGGCCTACCCATAAATCGAGTTAAACATGACAAGCTAAGAAGCAATCTGCACTAGTGGAAAGCCACAGCTTATTTAAAATTCTCCTGCTTTGCCATGTCAGAAATAGGGTCTATTTGAACATATTTGTAAGATAAATTTAGTCATAAAAACGTGAACTGGTGAAAGATCAACGATGGTTCAGGAAAAAAAAGGAATAACCGGAACATACACACACACACACACACACACACATATATATATATATATATAATATATATATTATATATATATATATAAAATGATGAGGTTGTTTAACCTCCTTCGGAACATCTAAGGTAATATAACGGACAGGACCCACATAAGCTTTACGTGGGATCCGAACTCATTGAAAAAACTAAGGCTCATGGAATCAGGGGTGTAGTAATAAATTGGCTAGAAGAGTGGTTGCGAGGTAGGAAACAGAGGGTGGTCGTTGATGGAGCGGAGTCGTGTTGGGCTAATGTAGCGAGTGGCGTTCCTCAGGGTTCTGTATTGGGCCCCTTGCTTTTTCTTATATATATTAACGATTTAGATGTCGGCCTAGTCAGTACAGTTTCAAAGTTTGAGGATGACACGAAGCTGGGTGGTAGGGCGATTAATGACGAAGATAGGGTAAAATCCAGGAAGATCTGAATAAAATCGTTGATTGGTCAGTCACATGGCAAATGAGATTTAACGTTGATAAGTGCAAAATTTTGCATATAGGTTCGCGTAACGGTAATTTTGCGTATAGTATGTCAGGGAAAGATTTAACAAGCGTAGAGCAGGAAAAAGATTTAGGAGTTATAGTCACTGGTGATTTAAAAGTAGCGAAACAAAGTACAGCAGCGGTCAATAAGGCGAACAGTGTTATGTTTTATAGCTCGAAATTTTGAGTACAAATCGCGCGATATTATAGTTCCTCTTTATAAATCATTAGTTAGACCCCATTTGGAGTACGCGGTCCAATTTTGGAATCCGCATATGCGCAAAGATATAGACAAAATCGAAAGAGTTCAAAGACGAGCAACTAAGATGATTCCGTCGCTTAGGTCAAAGTCGTACGAGAATAGGCTTAAGGAGTTAAAATTGACTACACTCGAGACTAGGAGGCTAAGGGGTGATCTAATCCAGGTTTTCAAAATTATGAATGGGTTCGATAACGTAGATAGAGATAGCTTTTTCGAAATATCTCATTATAATAGGACTAGAAATAACGGGTGTAAGTTGAGAAGTAGAAGGTTCGAGACAGCAGTTGCCAAAAACTTTTTCACGCATAGAATAGTAAATAGGTGGAATAGTTTGCCGGTAGAAGTAATTAGTAGCACGTCTATAAACATGTTTAAAAATCGATTACACGCATATGTTGATAGATTGGGTATTAGGGTGTGTCAATTTTGTGGGTGAAATGACTAAATTCAAAATCATGTGATTTGGTAGCAATTTAATGTAATCATTTGGCATACAAAATAATATCCTTGCTTCAAAAACAATAAAAAATTACTCCTACCTACATCAATTTTAATTCAAAAATTCAATTTTTCCGTAAATTCGTAACAAAATAACAAATGTGCGCAAACATCCTATCAACATTTAAAGTGGCAATAAGATATCATTCAGAGTCTTTATTTGAAAGTAACCAATGTAGTCATGTCCTTTTTGCTGCGGTTCCTTGACATCAGCATTCGGCTTGCTACTTGCGCTTTGATGTAGCCTTCTCGCCTCTCGTGACTGTAATCTTGACTAGCTGCTTCTGTGACCATTTTCACACATCTCTCCGCACTCTGAGTGTGAGAAGGCCACTTTGGCACTTGCATTGGGGCCTCTTTAAGTTGTGTTAAATCTTTGTTTGTTATACATGTTGTCAGTGGTGGCTCCAAAACTTCCGAACTCAAGTTAACTAATTCTGACAATTTCGTGGCATTGACGTTTTTCGGAGTTACCTTCCTTGTCTGAACAGAGCAGTCTCTCAGCTGGTCATCATCTAGTGATGTTCCTCTAAGCTTTAGAATGATTTCCACAGCTTCAGTTCGCTCTTTGGTACATTGGCTGCAGAGTATTGCTTGCAAAACTGCCTCTGGCCTAGCATACCAAGCGGACCTTCTCACCACAGGTAACACGATGTCCACCACTACTTTCCTTTGGGTTCTCAGTAGCTGTAATTGAAACAAGATATGGTTGGGCCCCTCCATCCACATTGGATTAAGTTTTACATTGAACCAGTGAGGAAGATAAAACCCAATAATAAATTCAACAATCAAAATCAAATTCTGTAGCATTTTGCCCTTCAGTGCATGTTTGGAAACCCAAATCCTGCAGAAACGAATCGCTGTAGTTAACCAACGACTGTGACTTAAGGGTCCAATCTCCAAGATAGCCAGATTTTGAGGCAACTCTCCTGATCTAATTGCTTGAACAATACGATAAGCGTAAGATTGATCCGTGCTGAGGTCTTTGATAACTTCTTCAGACAACACTGGAAGGGGAGGGCCTACTTCGACCTTTGGAAATTTTGTATTTATTTCTAATTCCTTTGCTTCATCCAGCATGTTGCCAAGGGGGCCTGACAAGTTGTTGCTCTTTGTAGGACCATCAAGTTCCTGGATGAGACGACGAAGAGGTAGTTCCTATGTGTGCAAATCACATACAATCCAAACAAGCCTTCTTCCAATTTTTTTCTCTAAATGCGTCATAACACCGCCCTCCCATCCAGTGTTCACCGCAGTTGAGTCTCCACCAACGGCCTGCAGTGAACTGTCAAGTCTTCTTTCTTGAAGCCAACATATTATTTGATCAGCAATTGCCTCTGCATGTTTCTTGCCTTCTACATCTGCTTCAGGAACAAAGTGAAACAAATAGCAGCCACCAGGTTTGGAACACACAGAGTAGTGTTCTTCTTTGATGAGACCGGGAAACTTTCTGTCCATTCCCTCTACCTCTAGGAGAACTTTTGCGTCATCTCTTCTTCCATCAAACAAAAGGCAAGAGAGACCTTCCTCCTTCAAATCTTTTTCATGCTGATTAGATATTTCCTTCATTATTTTTTCTTGTGATCTTCTTATCTTATTATGATCTATCACTAAGGATGTATCCTCTCGGCTGATGAGGCCTGCATCTATCCAAGCGGCAGTGGCAATCTCTGCAGTCTCTCGTAGCCCCGTTTGGTGGCGAATACTGGCAAGGGCAATGTTGAGATGTCTTTAGTGTTGTATTTCATTCTCTTCGGCGAAGGTTCAGATGGCATTTTGGAGCTATCATCTGATGTTGCTTCTTTCTGTTCATCTGAAGAGCTTTCAAAGAAGTGAGAAACCTCTTGATAGAGCTCTTCATCTCTTTGGGTGGCTTCTTCACTCTTCTTTTTCTTCCTTTCTTTCCTCTCTCGGATTTTCTCTTTTTTATTAGCAATAACAATCTGTTTTTTGGTTTCTGAATAATCATCCGAACCAATCTGCATACTTCCTTGGCCTCCTGCCTTTGTTCTCTGCGCCTTTATGAAAGCCAGCTCCAAAACAAGGATCTTCTTCTCACGAGGACAGCAACAATGAATGTGAGGGTGAGGTTCTCTTCTGCATGAGGGAGAACAATTGGCTTCAGAACACAATTCTATGGGACACTGGCAGTTAAAAATGTCAAGAAGAGTATCATGTGTGTGCAGAAATTTATTTTTCTTTGCTAGTTTTCCTTTACCAAGTGATGTCTCAACTGCTTTGTGCCACAGCTTTGTTAATTTTAGCTCACTAGTTCTACACTGATTGAGTACAGGTGGTTTGAATAACACAGCTTTTTTCACCCGATGCAGAAGAGGGGGAATCATGTCCCTTATGAGCTCTTTCTCTGTGTAGTTCCTTCTATCCTTTGTATTTTGTTCACGAAGGAGTAACCCTAGTCTCAGCATGTCTCGCACTGTTGGTAGTTCTGTTACGGGAAGCTCCTTGCTTGTACCGACTAACAGGCTCAAGTGGCATGACGACTGACCTCTTGTCTTCAATTTTGGCATCTTAGGAATATCTGTAAAGAAAGAAAAACATTTAAGTATTTTATATCACTTGCGATGTTTCAAAGTTTAGTCATTCGATGTTTTAAAATTCAATAAAAAAATATTTCATGGGATTAGAACATAATTAGACAGAAGAATATGATAATAATAAATAATTGTAATAATCAATAATCCATACTTACAGTTAAACTGTAGTATTCGTCTAGTAGAATAACTATGAAGTAGGTACAAGAGCAATAACAGCAAACCACCGTCTATGACATCTAAGAGGCAACTGAGGACTGAGAGTGAGGGACAGTTCTATTCATGTTGTGACTTGTACATTGTACAACAACTATATGACCTTGAAAACACTGCATATGCGATCAGTGGGATAATTCTGTGACAGATGAATAGTTAATCAATTTATGTCCTATTATTTAGTAAAAGAGTCAATTTCTGAAACTTTAAGGTAAAATTGATGTAGGTAAGGGTTATTTTATTTCATTTTGGTTGGCCAATTTAAAGTTTTGACATGAAAAGACTATATTTTCACTACCAAAATTGATTTGAAAAAAGTTGACAAAATTGACACACCCTATTGGGTATAGTTTAAGGTAGTAAAGTTCAGGCTTTGTGGTGATAGATCCCACAGCTCAACACAAATGTTGTGCGATATAGGGAGGCAGCATCTTGGGTTAGGGGATACTCTCTGTCCTTACACACCCCATTTAAAGAGATTCCCCTGCCGAGCGGTGCCCCCCATAGTACTGTGAGGTATTGAAAAACTCATGATCTTCACTTGCCCCAAAACACCTTGAAATGGAAGACCCAAAATGGGTGCACACACATTTCTACATTACTGTACAGTCTCTACAGCCACACCTACACTTTTCCTCCGAAGTATATATATTGTAATGTATATGGTTGTAAATTTTGACTTGGTCCGCAAGCGGTATGGACCGTGACTTATTTTTGGTTGGCAAAGTACTAGTATTGATGGATGCCGTAATGAAATTGACTGGATTCTTTGGATCTGATATATTTATATGTCGGTTATAAATAGATATAGTGTAACATATTTGTGGATAGTAGTCTATTATGACTTGATCCTCTGGATCCAGAGATTCTATCTTTAGTATTAAATCGATAATTAATTAGTTTTAAATTGATAATTATTTAGTTTTGTAAAAATTGGTCGTTGCCGCTGTACAGGCAGTTTTTACATAAATTTCTTATGTTCTTGTGGTTCGGAACCCGCGTAAAATTGTAGGTCCCCTCCGCCACCACGGAGGACATACACAATACACAATTACGAACACAGTTAGGTAGACCAGTCATGAGTGGATCCTAGGGTCTTTGTTGGTCTGAAACATTATAACATTATTAACATACAGTAGTCGGGACGCGGAGGACGGTCTCCCATCCAATCCAATGTCGCGGTGTTACGACATTGGCTACGACGTAGCCTTCTATATATACACAAACTCAGAATGGTCCCCTGAGAAACTTATATGTTAAACACAGACCGTGCATGGAACAAGGAACTCTTCTGGGAAATTACATCCACTACAGTTCGAATAAGTAATGATAAATGACAAATACTATAGTTTTTTCTTTTTCATGATGGAAAGCCCAACGTGAGCACCGGGTTAAGTTTTGATTTTTGACTAAAACTACAACAGTTACCCCTTTTTCTTTGATGTATTCAATCCGACGTGAATGCAACGAGTTTCTTGCGTATATTGGGGTTCTGAATGTAGTAGGCTAGGTATAAGCTGTAAACCCTAGATCCTGTCCCAAAGCTGAATCCTATCTGCTTTGCAGATAGCTGGTGAGGGAAGCTATATTTTGGGCCTCTTTGCGAGTAACCCGGTGCCCACGTTGGGCTTTCCATCAGGAAAAAGAAAAAACTATAGTATTTGTCATTTATCATTACTTATTCGAACTGTAGTGGATGTAATTTCCCAGAAGAGTTTCTTGTTCCATGCACGGTCTGTGTTTAACATACATATATATATATATATATATATATATATATATATATATATATATATATATATATATACATAATGAAAATAACCACGAAGGAAAAAGAAAACACAGAATGGTGCTCAAGCGCTTTCGTCTAATGACATCCTCAGGAACAGTCCTGAGGATGTCATTAGACGAAAGCGCTTGAGCACCATTCTCTGTTTCCTTTTCCTTCGTGGCTATTTTCATCATAAATATTAATCACGTGTTACTTTCGTGAAATAATTTTCATATATATATATATATATATACACACACACACACAGTATATATATATATATATATATATATATATATATATATATATATATATATGATGGAATTAATATAGAAATGAAAATACGAGAGAGAGAGAGCGAGAGAGAGAGAATACACACACACACACACACACACACACTGTTTTGTATTTAGAATTCAGTTGCAGTTCTATTATTATTATTATTATTATTAAAATATGGATAAGTGCCTAGGGTATGTTTAAAGACAGATCAGGATTAAAAATAATCTTTCTGCAAAACTTTACCAAATTTATATGTATTACATTAATGCCTGTAATTTCATCATAATAAAAATTTTTACTTGAGTTAATCGTGTTCAAGAAAGACTGTAAACGATCGAAAAGTGTTTGTGAATAATTAATGTCAGTAGTATGCCTGCAAAAAGGTGGAGTGCAAGTTGTAACTGCATAATATTACGTAATGTTGCAAGAGTGCCAACCCCATTTGTCGCAAGAGTGCCACCACACCCTCTTCGTTACAACCCCCACCCCCCCTTTGTTGCTAAACTCCGCCCCCTCGTTGCCAAGGCACCCCTTTGTTACCAGCCCCGAAATGGGACTGCAAGGGGTATGCAACCTGGAGTTATCCCCCAAGCTGATCCCCCCAAAGGGGAGTGCCAACCTTTGTTGCCAAACCCAAAATGGGATCGCAAGGGGCAAGCAACTTGGAGGCGGAGTTCTCCCCCAAGCTGACCCCCCCCAAAGGGGCATACTTAACCTAAGAGGCCTCTATGGGAGGGAAGGGGTTTCCTCACCACCCAAAGGGCCAGAAAGAGAAAGGACCAGAGGTCCTTCCTCGGCTGGGATCGAGCTCATATGACTCCGTCGTCCGCCTCCCGCTCTTTTATAGACCTCTAATCGGCCAGTTGGCTGAGTTACCAGATAGCGCCATGTATTTAATTTATTAATCAACCAGAGCCAGTTGGCTTAACAGTCAGTTGGCTTAGAAGGCTGAGAAATACATTGTTTATTATTCCTCCGTCATCTGTCTTAGAAAGCTGATAGCAATAATTAATTTAATTAAAGCATATATTCTTCTGTCATCTGACTTACAGGGTTGAGCTGCCAGATAGAAATAATCATTTAATTAAAGCATATAATCAGCCAGAACCAGTTGGCTTAACAGTCAGTTGGCTTAGAAGGCTGAGAAATACATTGTTTATTATTTCTCCGTCATCTGTCTTAGAAAGCTGATAGCAATAATTAATCTAATTAAAGCGTATATTCTTCTGTCATCTCTCTTAGGGGGTTGAGCTACCAGATAGAAATAATCATTTAATTAAAGCATATATTAATCAGCCAGAGCCAGTTGGCTTAACAGTCAGTTGGCTTAGAAGGCTGAGAAATACATTGTTTATTATTTCTCCGTCATCTGTCTTAGAAAGCTGATAGCAATAATTAATCTAATTAAAGCGTATATTCTTCTGTCATCTCTCTTAGAGGGTTGAGCTACCAGATAGAAATAATCATTTAATTAAAGCATATATTAATCAGCCAGAGCCAGTTGGCTTAACAGTCAGTTGGCTTAGAAGGCTGAGGATTACAGTGTTTATTATTCCATACAATGGGATATATGTATATAGCTAAATAAACACATATATATATATATATATATATTTGACTTTTAACAATTCGAACAAAGCATAACAATGGTTTTCCGAAAAGCTGAATTGAATTGATTTGTTAATATTTTTAGAAAGACATTCAGCCTTCACGTTCCTTTCCTATTCTGTAAAGTGACCATATGACCTAAATATGACCGTAAGGAGTGCCCACCTTTCGCCGAATATGATTGTAGTAATGACAGACAAAGCCCCATTGTCCCACAATAGAAATATGCAGGTGTCTCTGAGAGCAAATCTAAATAAAAAAAACTTTGCGAAATTCCGGCATACTTGAATGAACTGGTTTTACCAACATACGGGTCTGATGCTCCACCCAGATTTGATGACGGTCTTCCAATCACCGTCCAGGGATACCTGAATGATCTCGTTTTTGAATATGCATATGCCTAAACCACGCCCTAGCCTTCGTGGCTCCTCCCATTCATTGCTCGTGAAAAAGGAGCGCTGCTCATGGATTGGTTGCAAAAGCATTAATCGTAACCCAATAGGAAGTTAAATCACGTTTGTGGGTTGGTCACTTAGCCACCTATAAATGGGGTGTTTCGTTATTCAGAACGAGTTTCTCTCCCAGTTCATAACAGCGTACATACAAGCCATGTCTGAAATCTATAACTCCCCTGCCCTCATTGAAGAAAGCGATATTTACGGGCAAATAACGCTTTTTCTATTCAACACCTTAGGACAGAATTAATTATTCTCATCTCAGAATGTCGCGGAAATTTGCGAGACAGTGGGGCAGCCCCTCATTCAAGAAACCGCTGAAATGTAAGTAGTTTGTAATGTCATATTAAGTGCTTTGAAAATTAATGTCTGTATCCCATATATATATATACACACAGGGCCGGATCTAGAAGTTGCGAGGCCCTAGGCAGATCTAGAAATTGCGAGGCCCTAGGCCTATATATATGAAAATATGGACTTAATTATCGGTACTATACCAGCAATATTAGAATCCCGCATAGACAGAACTATGCCAGCACTTAAAAATTAAACCAAACCAAAATAATCACGCATGGAAATTGTATAAGAATATAAATAAACCATACAAATAAGTATAAATTATAATATGAATCAAGATTTGTATCGAAAATATAAGACAATGATTTCTAAGATTTATATAATATTATAGGTAATGACTTTCCATAGTATACAAACGTTTTTCATATGTGATGTATAAGGGATGTTGACATTTCATTTTTTATAATAGTGAGCGATCGACTTATCAGGCTAAATATTAATGCTTTAATATTTGGTTCAGATGCTCCTTGAATATTACAGCAATGCTTTTCTACTTTTCTTCGAGCTAAACTCTTCAATTAATTGAGAATAATCTAATGAATTTGTTATATCGTTTTCTATTGATAACATAGCTAATGATTGCAATCTCGCTTGAGACATGGTGGAACGCAAATATGTTTTAATAAGTTTGAGATGCGAGAAACTTCTTTCAGCCGAAGCAACAGTAACTGGGATGGTTAATACTGTTCGAAGTGCAACATAAACATTAGGATAAATCTTACTTAGTTGTTTTTGCACTATATAAACAAGGGCATTTCCGAAATCTGTTTTCTCAGGTATAAACCTGCAAAGTACTTTAAGTTCTTCATAGAGTTCTAAATCATTAATATTACTTGAACAGAACGCGCAAAACGGCTTCAGCGAGGCCCCCTTTGGCGCGAGGCCCTAGGCGATCGCCTAGTTCGCCTATAGCTAAATCCGGGCCTGTATATATATATATATATATATATTATATATATATATAACAGCTCTCGTTAGTTTTTAATTTTTAAACCAAAGTTCATTGTACGTGCTTCTCGTCAAATTAAAGATGAAATTTTCTCACACAACTACCGCGAAATATTTTCAATTATAATCTAACTCCCTCATCAATATAACGGTTTTCAATTTATAGAATTTTAAAATCTTAGCGCTGTTCATTGTAATGTTTACGCTTTCAGAATATCCTTAACCTAACCTAGCAATGTTTTAATTTATAAAGCGCAGTGATAATGCGAAGTAGTGTCATAATATGTGTTCTAAAAAATCGTGTTTGATTAATGTCTGTGTCCCATATATATATATATATATATATATATATATATATATATATATATAACGGCTCTCGGCAGTTTTTAATTTTTAAACCAAAGTTCATTGTACGTGCTTCTCGACAAATTAAAGATGAAAATTACCCGTTTCCCCATACCAAATTAGAGACGCTCACATATATATATATATATATATATATATATATATATGGTGGCCATTACTTTTAATTGCCTCAATTTCACGACAATTATTTTAATTACAGGACCGCCACGGAGTTAGACCGTGTTATAAACACTTTCGGCGAAAGGAGAGCGAGTGCTTCTTCGCCGAACACCCCACCCAGCAGTGCAGAGGTTACAGTATTGAATCACAGTCAGCCAAGCGAGCCCGAATTTGCAGACAAGTTAATGTGAGTATTTTGACCCAGTATAGTATAGGGTGTCCATAAATTATTCACCCCATTATAAGCCTTAATAAATTCGTTATTATAGGAGCTATCTTAAAACGGTTTGCGGCAATTAATAACACAACTCAAGAAATTTTTGTTTTAATTCAGTAAACCTCCACGTGAGCCCCATTGGTAGCACGCAGAACATCATGGCGATATACGATTTCGTCCCAAACATTAAGAGGCATGTCTTGCATGATGGAAGCTAATGTCTCTTCAATCCGGTGTCTTAATTCTGGGATGTTATTAACCTTCTTTGCATACACTCTGTCCTTTGTGTAGCCCCATAAAAAAAAATCCAGAGGCGTGATATCCGGGGAACGAAGAGGCCACAGAATAGGGCCATCTCGCCAGATCCAACGAGAACGGAACTTTTCATTGAGGAACCTCCGCACTTCTAATCCCCAGTGTGGCGGTGCCCCATCTTGCTGAAAGAACACACGGGGCTGCATATCCTCAAGCTGAGGTGCAGCATACCATTCAAGCATATCTAGGTAATTTTTAGCCTTTACAGTGTTCTCATGGAAGAAAAATGGACCAATCACACAGTTATGGGAGAGAGCACACCAAACGTTTATCTTGGACTGTTGCGTTCGTGTTCAATAAATTCATGGGGATTTTCTGATCCCCATATACGACAATTGTGTCTGTTGACTTTACCAGACAGATGGAATGTCGCTTCATCACTGAAAACGACATTGTTCAAAAAATGCTCATCTTCATCAATACGGTCAAGAATGTCAACAGCAAACTGTACTCGTTTGGGTTTGTCATTTGGTAGAAGTTTCTGCAAGGTTTGCAATTTGTAGGCATAAGTTTCAACCTCTTGTGAACCACTTTATGCACTATTGAACGCGGTACTTGCAGTTTTCGGCTTGCTCGGCGGTGGATTTTGTAGGACTTTGGATAAACGCCTCCTGAATTCCTGCTATCTTATCTTCAGGCACACTAGGCCTTCCAGCTCCTTTCTGATGTAGCACACTGCCAGTTTCTTGAAATTGTTTCAGCCATCGCTTGAGTGATTGCTTTGTTGGTGGAGTTTTCTGATATTCCTCCCGAAAACGTCTCTGTACAGTAATTGGAGATTTGGTTTCCCACATCCACAGCACGCACACACATTGCTTTCTCCTTCACTGTCGCCATTGTGCCCCTAGTGGATGTTCTGCGAAATAAAGAAAAAAATTTCTTGAGTTGTGTTATTAATTGCCACAAACCGTTTTAAGATAGCTCCTATAATAACGAATTTATTAAGGCTTATAATGGGGTGAATAATATATGGACACCCTGTATTTTTAAAGTAAGTAGACTTTATAATTATACTCATTGATTTAGCCGGCTCTTTTCTCGTTTATAATATAACCTGGCCTTATTCACGACCTATATATACACTGTACATATATATATATATATATATATATATATATATATATATATATATATAACGTTTTAATCGGTGTTATCTTATAAAGAAGCCATAATTGCAAAGCATTTTCAGTTATTCTCTATATCTTTCATCGTTATTTCCGTATATATATATATATATATATATATATATTATGTTTATATTTCTTGTACAGCTAGGTTTTTAGAAACATTAAACTTTTAAGAAGTGCATTCGTTTTTAAAAATAATTTTCTCTTTATTTTACAGGAGCGAAACGGAGTTAGAAGAGATTATAAAAACTTTTAAAGAAAGGGTGGCGAACGAAGTGGTATCCACACCACGCTGCGAATCAGATGTCATGGTATTGGCACACAACCGCTCATCCGAATGCGCTGTCGTCACAGAGATTATGTAAGTATTTTTAGGATATTAACAAAACACAACATTATTTTCATTTATTAAACATGTACAAAAAGGGGCAGCGCCCAATTCTTAATTGTTACAAGTGTATATACAGATTTACACAATATAGAGCTTACAAATTACAGGGGGGTGCAACATGTGGGAATTTTTTTTATCTGTCTGCATACATATTTATCGTTCATATTTGTGTCACACAAATCGAATAATTTTTAAAAATTCATAAATCCCTTCCCGCGCGACATGTGTATGAGAAACAAGATAAAATATAGCCCACATGTTTCGCTGTAAAAGCTTTGAAATTGATATGGGGCCCAAATTATCTCAGGCACACGTAATTGCGCGATAAAATTTACGATTGTCGAGTCATGCCATGGGGGGAACCCAAGTGAATCGAAATAATACATTATTTCCTTAGTTTTAAAATAAATCGCAAACCAGTGAATTCCCTCGCCACCCACAATGTCGCTGTTAACGATTGCCCCGTGCCAGTTTCTCGTGCTAGGCGGCTTCATTATTTCATTCTTTGCAAAAACCCCGATAAATTTGGAACGCGCGAAACAGTCACTTTTCATCACTCTCTGGAGTGTATTTGCATCCATTTTAAAAATATGTGCTTATATTTCAAAATCTGTCTACTTCGATTAGGGACTGTTTCTAGATACATTAGTACACCAATAGGCGCGTCTGTAGGCTTGGCGAAATCCAAACGTACTGAAATCGCACCGGTCTGCTGCGGGTTTAAATGAGTGCTTACGTCAGCAGTCAAGTCAGGCGTAACGTCAAATGAGTAAATATTAAACTGTTCCACAAATTCTTTCTGTGTTAGGCCGATCCCAAGTTCGTCACACACCTCTGTGTTATGGGCTAAACTGTTGTGTGCTCTCGCGCAGAGCGGGAACACAGCATCTGATGAGTAGTTCATATTCATTGTCCCACCCAATGTGACGCCATTGCTATATAAAGTAATATTTTTAAGCCCAAAATTTTCAAACTTCAAGGCACTCTTTTTATAATCCCCATTCGTCGAAGCGTGGTCTTGAATTCCAATTAAAATGTTTCGATGCCAATCCTGTGGGGATCGTGTACAGTTTGATCTGTACCCTGTTAATTGGGTATTTCACTGTGGTGTGTACCAGTTCTTTCTCAATTTCAATATGTTTCGCGGAACTTAGTTTCACTCGGCGTATACGCAAATATGCCTTCATGATATGGATCACAACAGGTTTCACGCCTTCTTCTTGGTCAGCGCCCAGATTTATACAGATCTCAGGGCTCGTGCGGGTAAGCTTCAATTTCATATCTACCCCGTTCATAAGCAACTTCTTCTGGTTTAGTGTACATGTCCAATGGACATGTACACTAAACTACGCATAGCTCATTCTGATGGAACGGATTGCGATGATAATTATGCTGCATACCCCGAAACAAACTATCTGCATACCATATTCAGCCAGTGTGACGTATATTTAAATCAGACTAACATCTCGGCAGGCACGGGGTACTACCACCTACGATCGTATCTGGAAAATGTCCTCAACTTTTCAAAAGAAGCGAAGGATACCTTTTTATCTGCCGAGGGGTATTACCACACTAAAGATGAGGGCACTGCGGAACTGCAGCACCCTTAAATTTTTTATTTACAATTGAAATAATCAAGAACAATATAAGAATGAGCTCACTGAATAACTTTTTCAATAAATTTGAAACTTTTATTCATTGCTCAATGCTCATCCTTTTATTTCAGTAATTATTTCAACCCATTCATAGAGACAGCACCCCTAGAATTTTTAGTCACGAACCGCCACTGATGTCCATACAACTCGGATCAAAAAAGTAAGGGCCTGAGCTGGGTATCACGAACTCTATAGGGGCACTGGGTGAACTAATCGTGTTTAAAGGGTTAATTGTAATAAAGTCACTGTGCTCAATAGAAACTTGAGTTGGAGGCAGCTCAAAGAGGGATAGCTCCGATTTACAGCACTGTGAACTGCAAGGATGAATGAAACGTGCCATGGTGAGTTAGAAACAGTGCCACCTCCCCCGACGAGTATCAGTCAATCTATGATTCGTGAGAGTAGCGTCCGCAGTTTATATCGGTTAAAAAAAATGATCGGTCGTAGTTCTCATGCGCTTAGAACACTTTTTTTTTGGCGCCCTTTTACGTTTAATACCACGGGAACCCTTATTCTTCCTAACAGTTCTCTTCTTTACACCACGTGTTGGTACCCCCTTCCTCCTATCAATTCTCTTCTTTCCTCCGCCACGCATTTTTCTCTTAGCATCTTTGATGATTTCATCCCGTGTACTTTTTAAATGTTTTTTTAGAGCTTCTTTAGGTTTAGTTCCTGCGAGCATTTCCTCTGCTGCGTTAAAACCTGTTTGTAACGCCTTCCTCCCAAGGTACCTAGCCCCACTCTTCAGTAGTGGCACAGCTGTGCGCAGTATGGGTGAAAAAATGGACCCAAGTCCACTACCACGCTGGTATCACACCCCTCAGTATACCGTGAATGGTTTTCTGGACATTATAACTCAGTGCGTCGAAAGTGTAGCTTCACTGTTAAGCTCCCGTCACCGAATGGGAAATTTTTACCCTCAATCGTTCTTATATATATTGAGATATTAGTTATTAGATTAGATGAGACAATCACATAATGGGGTCTGTCATATGTAATACTCAAGCTCCTTCCTCTATGGTTGGGAATGTGCGCTACGCGCAGCAGTCCTGCCTGGGTATCCCCAACAAACTGGTGTTCCGCTATATTGCTGTAAATATAGCACATGTCTGGAGGCTGAGAGCTTACATCCAATTTCTCCATCTTCAGCTGATACACTAAGTTGGACAAGTCATCCGGTGCCTCGTGAAAGGTGTCTCTTTGGAAGGCTGCTCGATAACGCCCCTCGGTTATAATTTTGAACACTCTTCCGTCTTTAAGATTTCTGTTAGCCTTTGATTTTAGCATTAGAGAGTATGTGCAGTGCCTCCTCTGTTTACGATTTCGTATATTAAATCATTCGTAAGGTGTGAGTTTTTTAAACATATGTTTAAGTCTCTCACAACATCCTCAACCGAACCATAGCGGCCCGGTCCTAGTGTCACAGTTGTACTGAAAAACTGTGCGACCTTAGTCCGGGCGATACGTATAGTTTCATCCCGAGTTACCCCGGCTTTTGCACACTCATCACAGTTTCTAAGAATTGTAAAAACGGCATCTTTATAATCAATATTTAAAAAGACGGTATCCAGCTGAATTTCACATATCCCCACCTCATACGAATCACGGCCCAATTCAATGGGACCATGGAGTTCTGTTACAAAATTGGCTAGTGTGTTGTTAGGGTGTACAGACAGGGACGATGAGGACGGGAGCGTGACGTAGAAATGGTTGGGGCCATGCTGCATACTAATTAAGCTTCATGACTGCATCAGCTTTTATATAGGTATTGAAGCTTTCTGGGTAACCTAGCCACTTCACCAGGTACATTTTTCTCTTTCCTGTACCTTTGGTTGCTAAAATTTTCTCAATTTTAAACACATTTTTTCCTAAATTAAATGCCACTTTCTGAAGTTCCTCGCGGTAAAACCCCCCGAGATTTCTTCCCCATTCAAATCTTCAAAATATATCGTTATCTCGCCTTTAGGCCTCATAGCCCTAACTTTAATAATCCCGCGTGTCCATCCTTGCTCAAAACCCTTCGCGAATTTATTTCCCGAACGTGACAACCTTACATAATAATCATTGATTTTGAAACGCACAGATTGTGGTGGTGGTGGGGTGGTCCATCACTTCTCGGACGCCTGCCTCTTTCTAAAACATCGTTAGGCGTTGTACCGATCGTACGGTGGTGTGAGCGGTTGTAGGATGAAGCCAGTGATTCGAGAACGTTTATATATCTGAGCGTGCTTTTATGTGTAAAATAACGGTGCATGCGTTCCTTTATGGTACGTTGAACTCTTTCAGCTAAAGATGCTTTATGTATAGAGTTGGAAGTGTAATAGCTGATATTAAACTCTGACAACATGTTCTGAAAAGCTCGCCCTATAAATTCTTTCCCCATGTCCGTACAAAAATAGCCTGGAATCCTGTTTTCTTTCAACATCAGTGTTTTGGTCGCTTTAGCGACTGTTTCAGGCGATTTATTTTTCAGGGGAACTAGCCACAGGTATCTAGAGAATACATCTATTATGAATAGGATGTAGCGGTAACCATCGTTGTACACCGAATATCTTTGCATGTCTGTTAAATCTGCCTGCCAAATAGAGTCAATCGAAGCGGCTGTTGTCTTTGCTGTTTTAAACCTTTTTCTCACCGGTTTATGAAGTGTGTAAGCATCCTGGGCACGCAAAAATCTCTCAACATCCTTTTTCCTTACACCATAAGTACCTCTGTACAGTCTATTAACGCCACCATAGGATGCTGGGCTAGAAATGTCATAATAGTGCTTACTTAATACGTTAGCCATTTGCGTATTTTAGAGGCACGTGGATAAGGTTGGCCTTCTACTCTCTTCTTTCTTCTCTTCAGAGACACTGCAGCTGTTGTGGGTGAAGGTGTACTCAGTTGTGACACGTGCGATGCATGCTCCAAGTCTTTTAACCTATTCAGATTACCTATCAATGTTTTGGGGACATTTATTTGCTGTAGTCTTGCCTTAATATGCCTCCATCCTGTTGGTGATGGCCTGTCCCACTTTCTCACCAGATCATGAACAATATCAACGATATTGGACCCTTGCACCCTTGATCCATCAACAATGACCTCGCCTGTGTCTGCCCACTGTATGACGGGGTCCTCACTCAATAGATTATAAAGACTTAACCCTTTATTCCTCAATGTATGGGGAGGCTGTTTTTAGCACATGTTCGATGTGCTGTGTTCCGCTACTCTTTGGTTGCTCAGGCCCTGTACCACTATGCTCAGCGCTACTCGAGCTGTGCCTCACGGGGAGCTCTGTAGGATGTTTATAATCTTCGTACTCATGAAGAAATTTCTGCAAAGCCTCTTGATACAAAACCCTTTTCTCATCAGGCGTCTTTTCACTGTTTAATAGGGATAGTAGCTCACTCTCCATTCTTTTAAGCCTACTTTTACGGGGCTCTAGAGCAGCGTCTGGGGTCCTTTGTAATGAAGCATACATCTCGTGCGGGATCACAACCACCTTCTTCATTATATTAATCTAGTCAGTAAAGGCCCCAAAATTGAAAATAAGATGGGTAGGAACGAACCGCCTCTTTGTACAATAATACGCTTTTTCTTACCCACAGTCTGACTTTTATGGGCGAGCGTCCGTATTATGTTCTTGTAACGACGTAAGCGAGCCTTCTGACAGGATTTCATTGGAACATTACATTTTATAACATTGAGGCAGATTTCGCAGATGCATTTTAAAAAGTCAGAGTCGATATTTTTAACAAGCATCTGCTGCAACGACCGAGGCAGTCGTTGATAGATTTTTATTAATTCACGTATTTCTTTAGCCTATTCATCATTCTGGAATGTACACGGTTTCAGGCTCGTTTGGAAATATATTCGTTCTTAGAAGCACCCTAAACGTGTTTCGCGGGTGAAGGTCACAAAGCAAATATCCATAACGTTGCTTTGTGACCTCTTTATAAACCTCCAAAAACTCCTTACGCTGACTCGGGAACATTTGACTGGCTAATACCCCAATTTGTGACACATCTCTACGTTGAGCGAATAAGACTAGATATTGCGTATTTAACGATACATCGCGCATGTATCTATTTTTGAAAAATAGATTCTGATTGATGAAGAACACGCTTATGTTAAGGTGGTGGGAGAATACTGTAAATGTCTCGGCAAACGTTTTATCCATCTCCAACATGAGGTCATCAATTACGATGACTGTATGTTCATTTCCCTTTAGTGAATTAACGTCATAGACCCCCTTATGGAACAAAACATCATCCTGGTACTCGTTGAACACTGATTGGTATGTCGAATAGCACCATATAACTTTATGCACAAATTTTGAGAACATTTCACCCTTTTCTTTAATAATTTTAAGCATAAACACCGTTTTACCACATCCTGTAGGTCCAGATATAATACATGTGGATGGGCTCGTGAATCTGAATTTTTCTACAGCATCCATTTCTAACACGTCACACCCCTAAGTGACTCATTTACAGAATATCACAAATAACGAGTTCTGCTCCTTATATTTTGTTTTCTTCCACAGAACCGTGAATGACGACGATGTACAGCCCACCATCATCGACATCACGGGTGAATCCATTGACCGTGCATCTACAGGGCCCATACCCTCAACGGCGGCACGCTCAAAGCGGCGACACGCTGAAGAGTCCTCCACGTCAGGTATAAAGCGCGCGAAATACGCACCGGTTGTTGGACAATCCGCGGTACAACCCCAGCCCTCAACGTCTTACGCTACCAACCCTACATCAGCTTCAGCCCCTTGTATCCTCCACAGCCCCCACCCGTTCTGTAGAGTCTGCTGTAATAGACCCCAGCCCTCAACGTCTTACGCGCAACCCCACATCGTCCAATATAGGCGCTCGTCCATCCTCCTCAGCGATGACTCGTTCTGTTGAAAATGATATAACGTTTGAGTTGGTGCGCTCCGCAACCCCGACCCCAGCCTTGACTAGAAATCGGTATATAGTCAGGGTTGACCCTAGATCCCTGTTGTAGCGCGCATTGTAGAGTTTGCCCTTCAGAACCGCGACGAGCGTGAAGTCAGGACGAGTCTGTCCTTCGGTTTCGGCTCAGATGATGGTGATGTAGATGATTTTTGGGTAGTCATACCATTTAGACGTTTGGCTGCTGAGGATATAGATTATATATTAGGGCGTCTAAAGCAAGCTGCCCAAAGTAGTATACCATTCAATATGGACAACTTCACAGTAAATATTGACCGTGTATTCCGTGTTGCGGGTCATAGTACCACCCCGTATACTCTTAACTTCAATTCCCAGGCTATTTATAGAAGGCATATAAACGTCGATCGTGGTTGCGGCTTTATAGCAGTAGTCCTAGCACGTATGTTTACTGTACAAAATACGAAAGCCGATCATATTTGGTTGCCTACGATCGTGGAGCGTGCCCGTAAACTAGCTGTAGACTGTGATCTTGAATTTGACTGTAATATGGGCCCTGAAGAGCTGAGAAGGGTAGAACAGGAAATGAATGTCCGTATAGTTGTATTTGGGCTGGATGAACGTCGTAGGACTGTGTATGTTTTTAAAAGCAATGTGAGAGATCGTACAAGACCCCTACTTATTTTAGGACTGTCAGGGACAACGTATCTCCCCATCCGTAATATAAGGTGCCTTTACGCGAGTTATGATAAAAGTCGAAAATATGGGCGACATCATGATTTGTGTAAGGGGTGTCTCGAGTTTGCAGATGATATAGTGAAACATTGTAAAGATTGCCACATGGTGTGTGAACAGTGTAAAAGCCCCAAATGTGAAAGCCGTGTGGTTGAAGCTGAGAAGAGGGACTGTAATGTGTGTAGACGTACATTTTCAGTAATAACTGTTTTGAGCTCCATAAAGCAATTGGCACGTGCAAGAAAATGAGAATCTGTGAATGTGGTATGTTTCACATGAAGGATAATTGGGGAAAGTTTGAGCATAAATGTGATGAAATTCACTGTTCTGCATGCCATGAGAAATATAAGGAGGATGGCTTAAAGAATGTATGTTATATGAAAGACGCAAAGCCTAAAAGCAGCCCTTGTATAACTGCATACTACGATATAGAAACATATACGAATGTCGAACCCAAAGAGGTAGTTCCACATTTACTTGTGAGCCAGACTATCTGCGACGAGTGTATTGTATGGAGATCGAGTGTGATGAGTGTCACAAATGTGGTAAACGGACAAACGTTTTTAAAACGAATGTCCACGATAGCCCTGTGAAACTATTTGTGTCCTATATTGTCAAGTTAACCGACAAGTTCAAAAAAATGACTGGGTATATTCTTGCCCATAACGGGGCAAAATTTGACACGCAGTTCCTTTATAAGGAGCTGCTCGAGCACGAGTCCTCTGAGATATTTACAGGTGATCCCTTGAAAAGAGGAAACAAACTTATACAGATGCAAATAAGAGGTAATGTGCAATTTAAAGATACTTTATTATTCACGCCTTGTAAATTAGCAAAGCTACCCAAGGTGATGGGGGTAGCAGCTGAAGTATCAAAAGGCTACTTCCCTTACACTTTCCTCACTAGCGAAACTTTAAACTACGTGGGGCTACCTCCACCCAAACATTATTTTAACTATGGTTGTATGAGTGCAGATGAACGTGAAGACTTTGATCGATACTACAGCAGTTTTAATGAACGTAATCCTTATAATATAGCTGATGAATGTGAGCGATATTGCGTGAATGATGTGCGCGTGCTTAGAGTATGTTTCCAAGCCTTTAGAAGGATGTACTGTACATAGGCCGTTTCAAATGCGATCCGCTGCAAGTCGCAACCACCATCGCGTCATTATACTTTACGGTGTTCAAGAACAACTTCATGCCCAAAGCCACCTTAACCATTATTCACAGAAACAATCCCCCGCAGTTACGGCCACAAGGCTATTTACTGGCTCATACACCTACAGCAGCAGACAGGTGTATACATAAGGCACGCCCGCAACACGGGTGAAGTACCCATTAAGATTAATGGTCGTGTTTTTTGGGTTGATGGACTAAGTGAAAACCGTGTCACTGGTGTGAAGACTGTGTACTCCTTTAACGGATGCTGGTGGCATGGATGCCCCCGTCCTGAGTGCGGAATCGCCGGAGATATCCACAGTAGACCTCCTGCTGACTGTCTTGCATGGACCAGCACCCGTGATCAACTTATAGGGTCCCAGTTCACTCACAAAGTCTTGTGGGAGCATGAATATGGTGCACGGATGGAGACAGACGAGGTGTACCGTGAGGAAATAAACACGATCAAGCGTTCAATGGTACTGGATCCTCTCAAATGCGGTGATAGCTTGTTCGGTGGGCGTACAAATCCCTTCAAGCTATACTTTCCACCTACGGAGGGTGTGAAACTTCACTACTACGACTTCTGTTTTTTATACCCATACGTGATTAAGAACAACCCGTACCCCGTGGGTGCTCCTGAGAAATTGGTGGGACATAGGCTGCCCTACATCAGTGAATTTTCAAGAAATTTGAATGATCGCTACTTTGGACTCTCTTTCGTGGACGTGCTCCCTCCTCGCGATTTATGGATGCCGATCTTACCCGTCATCATTGACCACAAGCTCATGTTTCCCCTGTGCGTGAAGTGTACGGAGGAGAATAATGGTAATTGTAGCCATACACCCCACCAGCGTAAGATCAGAGGCGTATATACAAGTCCTGAGCTGGCCCTAGCCGTACGCCATGGGTATAGAATACTGAAGATACACGAGATTTGGAGGTTTCAGATGCTACCCAACATTTTCACACCGTATATAAACGCATTTTTGAAGGATAAAGTTGAAGCATCAGGGTATCCGCGAGAAGTTTTCACCGAGGAAGAAAAGTCTGCCTATATTCAACGTTTCCGTGACCACGAAGGTATACAACTTGATCGCGCCCAAATTGCAAAGAATCCTGGCAAGCGCTTTAGTGCAAAGTTGTGTCTAAACAGTCTATGGGGAAAATTTGCACAGAATACTGGAAAGGGAAACGTTCATTTGGCACAAAGCTATAGCGAAGTCTGGGATTATGCCAACGCACACGATAAAGAAGTCATGGAAATCGTGAATGTAGGTAATACTTACATAATAAAGTACAACACTGAATTGGCCACAGATACCTCAAGGGTTACAAACATTCTTGTAGCCAGCTTCACAACAGCCTACGCCCGCATCAAACTTTGGGGTCTATTGTATTCTCTTGGGCAGAGAGTCTTGTATGCCGATACAAATAGTGTGATATTCACGGCGAGGGAGGGTGAATACATGCCTGCAATTGGTGAATTCCTCGGCGAGCTCACTGATGAGATCAAGGATGAGTATGGGGACAACGCATACGCCGACACTCTTGTCTCAACAGGACCTAAAACTTATGGGGTACGGGTGAAGATAGGGAATGAAACGAAATATATCGTGAAGGCAAAGGGTATCACGCTCAACCAAGCGAATCGACAGGTCGTTAACTGATTCGCTGAAGGATCTAGTGTGTTTGGACGATGATGAGGGCAAACGGCCTCCCCAACTAGTTGTAGGCACCCACAATTTTCGGGCGCAGAAGCTGGGGGGCGTGAAGGAACTTAGGGGTAAAAAGGTGTGTCGTAACACCTATAGGAAACGTTACCAGTTACCTGGTACCTATAATACCGTACCCTTTGGTTACCATAAACTTTGATGGGTCTATTGCTAACTTATTCATCATACATATTTGTAAATATATATGTATTGAGAACAATCTTTGATGTGCCTATTGTTAACTTATTTATTGCATGTATTTCTAAATATATACATGCTGATTATTTCGTTTATTAAATAAATCATGCATCGACTTGTGTTTCACTTTGCTTGTGTGCGTGTGTACAGTAAAGTTAAGCCCCGCCCACTGTAAGACGGGGGACGTGATTCATCCCGTAGCCTGAGCAGACCTCTGTACCCGCGTTCTCAGTTGACCTCTGTACACCCTTGAGCTCAGACGTGTATTCTCTCCCGCGTAGAAGAAAATGGCCACCTTTAATATCGCTTGTTCAACATTTATGAAGTGGTATTCAGTAAAGGGCGTAGATGTAGTGTACACTGAAAAACTCCCTATCCCAGCCTCCTTTGACTCTTTTAAGGATGCATTGAATCGTGCGAAGGGTCAGGCTATTCAAATACTCTACGAGTATTCTGGCGAGCGGGGTTATAGGATTTCGCAGTACAGACGATGTACTGAAGCATGTTGTAGAACTAAGCTTTATAAAGGCACACGTGCACCGCGTGGTAGAAGCAGCACGCTCAGAATCTAAACAACAGTTATGGGTAGTGAGCCTTGTGGATGAGTGGTGTGATAAACGGTATTAAATCATGCTACACCATGTCGATTACTCATACCCTACGACTGAAAATGTGAATCTCGTTGTCATGGACAATCTTAAGTATTTTTACCACTACATTAATATATATCATGATGAGGTTTGGGAACGTAAACTACACTAGGATCTTTAGGAGACATTTTTTAAATGAATCCACCCAATAAAAGGTTAAAACTAACGAAAATATTACGACTTTTTATATATTACGGCAATGTAGTGTAGTGTAGTGGTGTAGTGGTTAGCGTTGCTGACTACGAAACCATCGGCCCCGGGTTCGAGACCCGACGGAAGCCGGCGCGCAGCAAAACTCAGCTGTTCATCCTTCCACACAATAAAGAAAGTGGTTGGTAGATAAATGGGTACCCTAGGTGGCCTAGTGGTCAAGACGCTGGGCTGCTGATGGGGCGTGGTTCGGATTCCACGTTAAACTGTAGGTCTAAGGTGGAGTGAAAAGCTTGACCTTCGTCAGAATTAACACTTCGGGCGGAAGCTAATCAAAGGTGTGTGTGTGTGTGTGTGTGTATATATATATATATATATATTGACGATTGGTTAGGTTAAGTCGTAATATTTTTGTTAGTTTTAACGTTTTATTTGATTAGGTATACGCGGACAAAGTTGGGGAACGCAAACTACACTAGGATAATGTAGGGGAACGTAAACTACACTAGGCACCACAGGGGGACGTAAACTACACTTACTCCAAATAATGGGTACTTAAATAATGGATCACTTTAACATATTGCTTCCCAAAGCATTCGGGAAGCAATATGTTAAAGTGATCCCTCCTGGGAAGCAATATGTTAAAGTGATTAACACTGGGAAGCAATATGTTAAAGTGATTAACACTGGGAAGCAATATGTTAAAAAGAGAAAGGTTGGTTGAAAGAGGTTGGTAATCTAGGAGATAACCTACCGACCGTAAACAAAGCTATAAATGTTAAAGTTATAAACTTGCTCAGTTTTTTCTTGGTGTTAATAAATTGAATGCCCGGTTAGATCAGTTGAATGCCCGATTAGGTCAATTGAATGCCCGGTTAGGTCAACTGTACGTCCTTGATGATTAGTTAGGTTAAGTCACAACTTAACCTAACCAATCATCAAGGGCATACAGTTGACCTAACCGGCCATTCAATTAACCTAACCAGGCATTCAATTAACCCGGTTATTTAATTAGGTTTCATTAGATTAGATAAGGTTAGGTCATTTCTGAAAAAATGGCACATTTCCGAAGGAAATGAAGGTCATTTTCAAACAATACGCATCAAATTACATAAGAAAAACATGTTTTCAATTCATTAGCGAGATGCGTGTTAAAACGAATAATTACTCTTTGATATACTGAGATCACTTTAACATATTGCTTCCCAAAGCATTCGGGAAGCAATATGTTAAAGTCCCTCCTGGGAAGCAATATGTTAAAGTGCTATACACTGGGAAGCAATATGTTAAAGAGAAGTTCCTGGGAAGCAATATGTTAAAGTAATCCTAAATAATTTGTATAGTTTTGAATGTACACATATGCACGCAGAAAGTGGTATAATATATATATGAGGGTAATTCAATAAGTATCCACACTTTTTATTTTCACAATTTTATTTTCACATCTGGTAGATTATAAACACATCACTTCTCAACATAGTCTCCCAGTTTCTCAATATACTTAGTCCAGCGATCTACAAGCTTCTTAATACCATCACAAAAGAATGTTTTTGGATGTGTGCATAGCCAGTCATGCACCGCCTTCTTCAGTTCATCATCGCCTTGGAATCGCTGACCTCTCAAAGCGTCTTTTAGTGGTCCAAACAGGTAAAAATCCGAAGGTGCCAGGTCTGGACTGTAGGCTGGATGGTCGAGAACTTCAAATTTAAATTATTGAAGGCATTTTCTAGTTTGTGCAGTGGTATGAGGGCGCGCATTGTCGTATAAAAGAATAACACCTTCCGACAATCTCCTTCTCCGTTATGTGCGAATTGCTTGCTTTAACTCATTCCGAAGCATGTCAGAATACGATTCACTTGTTACTGTAGTTCCACGCTCTAGATAATGTTCAAGGATAGGGCCTCGTGTATCCCAAAACAGTGTCAGCATAACTTTACCTGCTGACGGCTGCTTGAACTTCCTTGCAACGGGAGATGTTGGATGCTTCCATTGCATGCTCTGTCGTTTGCTTTCTGGTTCATAGTGATGGATCCAGGTTTCATCTCCAGTGATAATGCGCTCCAAAAAGTTTTCACCTTCATTATGATACCGCGCCAAAAGACGAGAGTAGACGTCCATACGATTACGCTTGTGCTCTTCTGTCAACTGTTTGACGATGATGACCTGAAGGAGGCGGTGCATGACTGGCTACGCACACATCGAAAAACATTCTTTTGTGATAGTGTTAGGAAGCTTGTAGATCGCTGGACTAAGTGTACTGAGAAACGGGGAGACTATGTTGAGAAGTGATGTGTTTATAATCTATCAGATGTGAAAATAAAAAGTGTGCCTAGGTGGTGTAGTGGTTAGCATCTCCGACTAGGAATCTACCCGCCCCGGGTTGGGTTTGATTCCCGGTGAGAGCAGGTGGCGTGCAGCTTATCCTGCTGTTCATCCTCCATAAAAATTAGGTTGGTAGATAAACAGGTACCCAGGGTGGCCTAATGGTTAAGACGCTGAGCGGCTGGTTTGGAGGTCGTGAGATCGAGTCCGGGCGAAGACTTCGTAATTTCTGATTTTCCTGTGTCTAAGGTGGAGCAAAAAAATTGACGTTTGTTAGAATAAACAATTCGCGCCAAAGAAAAACCAAGGTTACCATATCAGTGGCGTGCCGTGACCTTTGAACCTTGGTACGCAATGTGGAGTACATCCTCCTTTGCCTGGATTAGAAATTCAGGTAAATATAATTTTGAGGAACTTTCTAATATACTGGAAGAATAAGAATAAAGAACGTAACTTACAAATTATTTGGTAATGGTTTCCAATACATAATACTTAAATTAAACGCAACTTCAAATATTTGCCTATAATTAACCTGATGAAAACATCGAGGCTTCGTTGGCAACTTGACTGTAATGCGGGATGTTGCCAGCGTTCACCATCCCAGCCCATTTAAAATAAATTACATACAGTATAACAAAATACTTAAGAATTACACTTATTCTGAAATTGATTTACTACTCACACTTAATAGTTACATTACAATTATATGCGAGTCATGCATATAACTAAGGTAATCATCTAAAGTCTAAACTATAAAAAGGCAGTCCTGTCTGTAGACACCATGTATTTACTATTAAGGGATTCTGAACATACAGTAGAAAGAAATATGCTTTACTTTGCTTCAACTTGTTACTCTAGCGTGTTAAGATTTTCATTGCTTGATGCAATGAGTTCGGATGTGAAGTTTAAGATTTTCATTGCTGCGTCTTTTCTACAGTTTTATTGACCGAATAATTGACCCCCAAGTTACTGAGAGTTCAATTACTCTGGCAATAAAACTATAGAAAAAGAACGCAGCAATGAAAATCTTAAGCTTCACATCCGAAACCATTGTATCAAGATTTGTGAAGCTTAAGATTTTCATGGCTGCATTCTTTTCTATAGTTTTATTGACCGAATAATTGCCTCCGCGGTAACTGGGGGGGCCGCAGGCCCCCCAATCACTGAGGCCGAAGGCTACAGCGCCGCAGTTCTAGCTACATGGGCCCGTAGGGTCCACTTTTGCTAATATTTGATAAAATTTTAACTTTACATGGACTGTTTAGAGCTGAAACGCGAATTGAAAATTACGTACATTATGGCATTTTTCAGTCAGCCTCAGCCAGGGAAATATATCCTAGCCAATAACCATGATTTTATACTCATGCACATGAGAACCAAGCTAGCTCACAGGGCACCCGAGAGTCACACGACTTGAATTGTGTCCGTGCTGAACGGAAGAGTGTGGGATCTTTTATTTGCATGGCTTAAATTTCATTTATCCTTAAATTATTAAAAAAACACCTACAATTACTTCCATTTCCTGTTTCCATCCATTTCCTGTTTAAATAAAAAAAATTACCCACAATGTTTCAACCAACAAAACAAAGGGGGGGGCAATGGGGGAGGGGTGATAATGGGGGTGATAGGGGAGAGGGTTGGGGTAATGGGGGAGGGGGTTTTGGGGGAGAGGGAGAATGATCTCCCCCAAAAGGGGTAACTCTAACGTGCCCTCGCCAAGGCGAGTTTGCGAAGCACAAGCCCCGCTAGTAGGGCAGGGAGCCGAAGGCTCTGCTTGTAATCATAATTTTTTTTATTCACAGTGGGAAGGACTTTAAAGAAAAAGTAGAATATAAGTTTACTTTGGTTAATTTTATCTTATGATAAGCTTTTACTTATGCTAAAAGGGGAAGAGAGGAAAGGGGGGATGAGGGAAGAGGGGAAGAAAGGGCAAAAATAAGGGGAGTGCCAGTAGAGCAAAATTTTAATTCCTGATAAGCTCTTAATTCGTTAATGGTTTTTATTGAAAAAAGATAAGAAAAAGTATAAAATAATATATATATATATATATATATATATATATGACAGCACACTGTGAACTTTAGCGGCCACCATTTTCAAAGATAAAAAGAGGAAAAAAATTTAAAGCATATAAGGTTTAACTTCTACAAAGTTTGCCCTCTGTTAAATATTTTTATATAAGTCTGATGGTCATATGATAAATATTAACCTTTTTAGTAGCCCCTCTGTCCCTATAAATGGAGATGTTTATTGTCTAGAATCAAGGTTCTTAAATCCACTACATGAAATGATTCATTTTGTATTGAAGCATCTTCCTCTTCAGTGTTTAATTCATTTAAAACTTCTCCAAGATTTTTTAGTAAATAATCCTCCATTTCTTCATCTGAGGAATCTGGTATTGTAGAAGAATTCCAATCATGGTCTTCAGCCGAATCATCTGAGTCAAATTCACAAAACTCTTCGCTTGAATCAGATCCGAAAGACGCTTAACTTCGCCGATAGACGGGGAGCGTTGTTACATTCAACTTGTGTACAAAAAATGTTGTCGTGTACCTCATTCTTTTATTCGTTATTTACTTTACTTTATTACTTTCCTTTTATCATTTTGCACTTTCTTCTCTTTACACTCTCTTCACTGTACGTTATAAACACAGGCAGACGGGTAGACGTGGCCGCCATTAAACTTTCGAACAAAGCAAAAGGACCGGGGATAATTACACACTATTATTCACTATTTACTGACTTTTTATTTGTGACGAAACAACTTGAACAAACGGGGTTAACACGAGTGCGGACTATCATTAACATTTAATCGCGGAGAGAGACATAATTTAATATTTTAAATAACAATAACATTCTAATACGGAAAACCACCTAACTAGGGCACATCCCGTTCCGAGACTGGATTTGGGGCATTTCAGCCGCGGCACAGTCCATGTATTGCCAATCCGTATTTTTATATTTTTAATTTCAAACAATTATTAATTTCTCCTTTTTTTTACGTACAAACCATAATTAAATTTCTTATTAAACATTATTTTCTTCTTTATTAAACAAAACATTATTAAATTCTTATAAAGAAAACATTTTAAAATTCTTATTAGACCTAATTATCTTTATTAAAAAAAAATACATAACAATATTATATGCTCAATTTATCTTTATCAATTCATTTACTCCTGTCTTGATAAAAGAGATTAGTAGGGAGACAGAAATGGATCGATTTGAAAATTTCCTCCTTGAGAACCTCACGTACGTTTATGAGTTACATTTACGAAAAATTTTGGCATGATGACGTCACGCAGTCTTCACGGCGATTGATGAGGTGTATTTTAAATGGGTTGGGGGAAGGTTAGGTTAACAAAACCTAAGGCTAGGTCAGGTTAAGGGAGACTTCATAAACGTTTATAATATATATTTGAAGATGGCATAGCTCTGCACCGGAGGGGGGAGCGTAGCCTCGTAGAGTTCCCTAGAACAACATCTGAAACCCGGAAACAGCCCGCCTACACGTCCCTGTCACACGCTCACGCGCCCACGTCGTACCAATCGCATCCACTCGCCTGTGTAATGAAGCCTAACCAGTAACCATCCGTTCACGACCGATTTTGTTTGTGCATGCAAGAAAACAACGCTCCCATGAATCATTTTTCTCCTGATATATATACCTTTCAACCTTTCAAATGGTCCATGCGATGATTCCTCATTTTATGAGGGCCAAGCTTGTTGCCCCTCATATACATACATATACATCATGATACGAGGGATAGGAGGAGAATGGAAACAGTTCCTTCTTCAACTAAACCCTACAAATGAGGCGAAATGCTGCAGAAGAGATCGACCTCAGTATGGTCCTAAACTGTCGTTCGAAAACAGCATAAGGTAAGTTATATATATATATATATTAACTGCAAACAACACACAGTATAATTAATATAAAGAACGACGCTTGTGTAGAAGAGCGTCCGCACAAGATGAGGAGAAAGAACGAACAAATGAAAAACGAGGCACCTCCCAGGAATCGAACCCGGGATCATCCAATTGCCGGTAGGACATGCTAACCACTACACCAATGTCCCAGATCAATCAGAAGTCTTAATTCTCCTACATACGAACGGAATCGAATGCCCTGAGGGCTCGTATGTAGGAGAATTACGGTTTCTGACTGATCGGGAACCTTGGTGTAGTGGTTAGCATGTCCGACCGGCAATTGGATAATCCCGTGTTCGATTCCTGGGAGGTGCCTCGTTTTTCATTTGTTCGTTCTTTCTCCTCACCTTGTGCGGACGCTCTTCTACACAAGCGTCGTTCTTTACATTAATTATACTGTGTGTTGTTTGCAGTTAAAATATATATATGTACGGCATGAGAAGGTGCCCCCTCAGGGCATTCGATTCCGCTCGTATGTAGGAGAATTACGACTTCTGTCTGATCGGGGACTTTGGTGTAGTATTTAGCATATCCGACCGGCAGTTGGGTGATCTCGGGTTCGATTCCTGGGAGGTGCCTCGTTTTTCATTTGTTCGTTCTTTCTCCTCATCTTGTGCGGACGCTCTTCTACACAAGCGTCGTTCTTTATATATATATATATAATATGCCCACAGAAGTAATATGAAGTAAAAACAAAAAGAGCTTCAGTTGTCCAGGATCACGATTTTTCTCTCCTATAGTTACAAAGATTCAAATCATTGGTTAATAGACCATCAACTGAAAATAGGGATAAAGTCTGGGAGGGTATTAAAAATAAATAACTTTTTAATTATTCCAAATAGAATACCTCAACAGCAAGCTCTAACAATGTTTCGTGAGAACATTCGTGTGTGAACAGTTGCCAATCAAGAAAACAGCGTATAATATCCTCTCTTTTGAAGACATCGCTGTCATGTACACATTATCAGCTGCTGACGTTCTACTTCTAAGTTTTCCCAAAACTGCCTGTGTGTGTGTGTGTGTGTGTGTGTGTGTGTTTGTGTGTGTGTACTCCACACCCAAATTTAACTTTTCAACAGCGATGGATGCCTCTGATATTGCGTGTAATACCTTTGTAAAGTGATACTCCGTAAATCTGAAGATGTAGTGAATATTCGACGTCACTTTATTCACGCGTCTATTAAATTTTTTAAATTGGCCTTCATTCACGCAAGGTTGACGAACTAATATACTCAAGTGCTTTATGGTTATTCTAACGAGTATCACGGGAGTTCATAATGCTGAAGATGTCCTGGAGTACGTGTCAAATTTCAGCTGCGTCAATGAAATCAACTATAATGGAGTGATAAACCAGACACTCCGTGTAGAAAAACAAAGACTCTGGATTAAGAAACTCTGACAAATAGTACGACAAAACTTATTACATGATATTACACATCACCGATTACACATCCACAACCTAAAACGCCAACCTAGTGATCATAGACAATTTAAAATATTTTTACCACTACATCAACATCTACTAATAAGGTGTCTAGCGAGGCCATAGCTAGAGGCTTGTGTACTTTTTTATCAACCTCAGTGATAAGTACCTTTTGTCTCCCAGAGTGGAACGGTATGGATACGCATATTTCTCGAATAGGGTCCCTTAATGTTAATTGACTTACTATCGAACCATTTAACGTGTTAAGTAATTTTGTGTACACACGTAATATATATATATAATATATATATATATATATATATATATAATATATATATATATAAAACCGCCCGAACCTTCATTTTCATGTTATTAAACGGGGAATTATTTCTAAAAGAACTGGATGTATTATACAAAGCAATGAGAATGTAATTATTTCTACGATGAATTGTGTTTACTATACTAATAAAAAGTAATCCTTTGACATGTTACTAAGTATTGTATGCAACTGGGTTTTCTATTTACTCCTCACTACATTTTGAATAGCTGATTTAATTTAAAATTTAAAAAAATATATGTTTTAACTTTTACATTTCTAATATAAATGAAAAGGCTCTAACGAAATTGTTTTAAAATATTAAACACCAAATTAAAAAAGCGAAATTAGGAGTGTATTAACTTTATAAATAGAAAAACTTTGCATTAATTCTTTAAAATCTTACGCCCACAAATATTTTGCGTTAAAACATTTGCATTAAATTAAAATAGTAAAAACACTTTTACACTTCTCGGAGTTAAACTTGGCTTACCACAGGGTTCAAATCATTCCAGATGAACTGCAGTGTTGTTAGTTCAAATATATAGTCTTTAGATAAGACTCGTGTAAATAAGCATATGTAAATGCATGTAACGATTCACCGTCAGCCGTAAGTTATAACTGGGAGAAGTTCTTGCTTATGGTTTTAAATTTAATTAAAAGTGTCAGTGTACAGAGCTATCGAACTGTTTGTCAAATAATTAATTCCATGCTGGATACCATGAACTTTATTTAAATTAAATGATGGGGTTCGCTTATTCCCCTTCGCAGTAATTAAGATCACATGATAGCATAGCCTACAGCTTTACGAGGCCTCTGAACACCAGGAAAATATAATAGGAAACTAATGATTTGACCTGTATGAGCCATGTTTTGATAAAACACTTATCTTTGGTGTCGAGTGGTGTTTAGTTTTAAGAGCTTATAATGGTGAAGGTTCACTTTACTTCAAAGGAAGGGAACGAAATCTGTCACTCTTTAGGCTTTGTTCAGCGTTCTCATACTAAGCTGATTTTAGAATATTTTAATAAAGTATGAAAATATTAAGTTTTCGATGAAATTTTCAGTAAGTTCTTTCCGAATTTATGTCAACTCTCGTCGCATTTTATTTGTGAATTTATAAAATTTTCATGTGTTTGGCGAATTTATTTGGTTATTCCTTTAATCATCTCTGCTTCTTCTGGTGGTATATATATATAACTTACCTTATGTTGTTTACGAACGACAGTTCAGGACCGAACTGCAGTCGATCCCTTCTGATACATTTCGCTTCATTTGTAGGATTTGGTTGAGGAGGGAATTGTTTTCATTCTCCTCTCCCTCGTAGCCAGCTACGCATGACTGCTCATGGATTATGCACAGCAACCTGGGCAACTGCTTCTTGGAATTTTTCAGATTGGTATGCTGGATATTAAAAAGCCTTGGCCCGTGGACGGGCTGTTTCCGAGTTCCAGGTGTACACCATCCATACACTTATCTCGTGTACTCAGTTACGCATCAGAAAGCAGCAGAAAATAAAGGATAGCATGAATACTAAACTATTTAATCTAATCTACACCATGCATTTTTTTAGGAATTTGTTATCTCTTTATTATGTACTAGAAGTCATCATTTCGCCGTTGCATTATTTCTGTGAACCCTACCAAAGCCATCGTACTGAAGATTTATCATGTAGTAATTTATATTGCATTCTTCGCAAATGAATTACCTAGATAAAGGAACACTGACAAAACCTACAATTTAAGAATATTCCATGCATACTGGAGAATAATAATGCATAATACTAATTTTTTTCTTTTGAACTTTTGATGTGCCATATTTAAAACTAAAGTTCTGGACCTTTTCCAGTTTGTGTACCGTTTTTCATAATTTATTTTTGAGAATATTTTTGTTAAAACTAACGAAAATATCACGACTTAACCTAACCAATTATCAAGAGCGTACAGTTGATCTATTAGTAAATAGTAAATACTATTCCAGAAACAAACAATGTTATAATTAATAATAGATCAACTGTACGCCCTTGATAATTGGTTAGGTTAAGTCGTGATATTTTCGTTAGTTTTAACAAAAATATTCTCAAAAATAAATTATATGAAAAACGGTACACAAACTGGAAAAGGTCCAAAGTTTTACTGTAACTAAATAGCTTCCCTGAAGATGAGTATGACTATTCAGAAATTCAAGATTCGAAAGTGATGAAACTATTCAGCATACTCATTTGCCGAGAAGACCTGGAAGGGAGGGAGGGGAAGTTAGAAGTTTCACCGCGAAGATTCCCAGGGTGAGATACCTCATACTGACCGACACCGCGGTCAGCGGACTTAATCCACTCACTCTTACCCCTCCTGCAGCCCACCCGAAATTTCATTCTTTAACTCGTGAAACTTTTCATCAATATAAGAGTGTAAATAATAAAATTTGCAAACACTATTCCCGTCTTCAGAGTCACTCACAGAAATGTCTTTGGTGTACTGAAATAAGCATACCGCGCATGTGTATTTTGCAACTAGAAATCATATCCCCAATTTACCCGCCCTTTAATGCAAATTCATGCTACTAAAATACTTGTCCAACCTGTTCTTAAACATATTAACTGAAGCGGTTGCCACGACTCCCGCGGGTAGGCTATTCCACCTCTCGACTATCTTATAGGTGAAGAAGCCGCCCTCGCAACGTTTGTTTCAAATCCTTTACCCCTTATTTTAAAAACAGTTTCTCGTAATGTTCCTATCATCCATGTTAAAGAAATTTTCATAATTTATGTTATCAAAACGATTTAAAATTTCGAGCACGTGAATTAATTCGCCTCTTGAACGCCGAGTTTCGAGCGTATACAAATTCATCTGTTTCAGGCTGTCTTCGTATGGTTTTCAACGTAAGGTTAGAATAAACTTTGTTACGCGGCGATGAACCCTTCTACCATTTCTATATCTTTATTTAAATAAGGCGACCAAACTATACAGCATAGTCTTGATGAGGCCTAACAAGCGACTTATATAATGGCCAAACAATATGTAGTGTATTGGGTTTTTTTAATAAAGATAATCATGTCTAAGAAGAATTTAAGAATGTTTTGTTCATAAGAATTTAATAATGTTTTGTTTAATAAAGAAACAAATAATGTTTAATAAGAAATTAATAATGGTTTGTTTGAAATTAAGAATATAAAATGTTAGGTGGCAACACTTGAAATGTGCCGAGAGAGAAAGTGAAATGCCCAATTCAGTCTTCGGGCGGGTTTGCCCCGATTAGGTGGCCTGTCGTATTAGAATGTTGTAGTTGTTGTCTGTTGTATTAGAATGTTGTATTAATTATGTCTCTCTCCGCGATTAAATGTTAACGCTGATTCCGCACTCGCTTTACTTCGTTTGTCTAAATTGTTTCGGTATAAATAAAAAGTCGGTAAATAGTGAATAATAGTGTGTAATTCCTTTGCTTTGCTCGAAAGTTTAATGGCGCCCACCTGGCTACCCGTCTTCCCGTGTTTATAAAGTACAGTGAAGCGAGTGTAAAGAGAAGAAAGAGAAATGATAAAAGGAAAGTAATAAAGTAAAGTTAATAACGAATAAAACAATGAATTGAATGAGGATCACGACATTTTTGGTAGCAGCGGTGTTCCTATTAAATTAATATAAGGGTGTTCCCACGTCCTCTGTACGCGCCTTATATTTCGGCCAAATTACATTGCTACCCGTTTTATAGTCTTTAGAAAATTAGTAGATATTCTGTTTCGGTAATTTAAACAATAAAATGCATTGTGTACCTCATTTGCAAGCAAATTTCGATTCCCATTTCTTAAAAATTCTTTGTATTTGTAATTCAGTATGGCGCGTCATTTTCGAAATTTCTCCTCATAGCGCCATTTTAGAAATTTTCATGGAGTCAGACTCTGTTTCAACCCAACCGCTCGTCTCAGTTTGAGTCAAAATTCTTGTCTTTTTTTTTTTTCTTATTTCGTTTTCTTCAGTCGTGGAGAGACTTATTTAAAATTTAGAAATCCCGTCCGATGACTCATTTCTTTTTTTCTCTTCAACTTTTATTACTCTTTATACAGCCTACATACTTTGTGTTTAAATTTTTTTGCTTTTACATTTTCGGAATTAATAATAATTGTGATGATAATAATTATAATTAGTAAATAAATTTTACACTTACTTACATGAATTAAATTATTTTAGTTGTAATGAAATTATTACATGCATATTTATACATTAGGTCTAAAAGGTTGGAACGTATATGTAACGCATTTCTTGGTATACAAATGTATATAGTAGTGAATTGTAAAAGATTAAATAAGTAACAAAATTTTCCAGTATCTATTGAGTAGTTTTTAAGATTATTCTTCGAATAGATGTGTATAATTAAAGATGTCAGTTCGACACATGACCATCATATGTGTATAATTTTAAGGTAGTTAAGTGTAATTTTAAGGTTTTTGTTCAAAGTCGAAAAATAATGGTCAAAGACACTAATTTGTACTGGGTCGATTCGAACTGGTTGAGGTTAGTTTCCTTGCCATATATAAATTGTGTGAGAAAATTTGTTTAGTTACAATACAGGAATTGTTTTAGAAATTCTTTTGATAAATTAATTTTGGTTCTTTGAATTTTTTTTATACATTTATTTTCATTTTATAGGTGGGCTGATTTTTGTTCTCTATTTTTTTTTATTTCTTTCATGAGTTTTAATGAAAATCCCAAGTGATATTTTGTATGGATAGGCTGGTTCATTAAATTTTTTTTTATTCTAAAATTATATTTTATTGTGATAAGGAGTATGAAAATAAAACCCCACTCTAATAGACAGAGTTTATTTCCACGACAGTTTCGACGCCCACTGGCATCCTCCTCGGGTGGATACAGAAACACGAATGAACCAAAACAAGAGGGGAAAAACAGTCCAGGGACCGACCGTTAAGAAATTCGCACCTAGGTTAGATCCCATTCTCCCGACACCGGAAGGGCATTTTCATTAAGTACATTCGCGCAAATTTAAAACTATCTTCCTGTTCTAAACATACAGATTCTATTATATTTTTTTATATAATTATTACATTTATTATTAAATTTATTACATTTAATATTGCATAATTATTTATTACAGAAATTATAAATTTATTATTACATTGGTTATTACATTGTTGTTTATTATACAGAACTTATAAACCGAAAAACGAATGAAAAAAGCCGATTAGGAAACAATCCAGAGACCATTGAGAAATTCGCACATAGGTTAGATACCGTTCTCCCGACACTGGAAGGGCATTTTATTACAGGGTCCGCTTATAAGTACATTCCCACAAATTAAAACTATCTTCTTGTTCTATACATACAGATTCTAATATTTTGACATAATTACTGCATTTATTATTACATTTACATTTTTTAACATTTATTATTATTACCTTTACCCTAATTATTAAAGTTATAATATTACCTTTATTATTACATCTGTTGCATTTATATTTATTTCCACATTTATTACTTCCATTATTACATTTACTAAAAGCGAGTAAGGAAACATTCCAATCCAGAGACATTTAAAAAATTCACACTTAGGTTCGAACACGTTCCCACGACTCCGTAAGGGATTTTTTGACCAAGAATCTCATTAAAGGGTCTAACTTATAAGTACCTTCACACAAATTAAAATTATCTACTTTTTCTATACACACAGATTCTATTATTTTTCTTTTGACATAATTATTACATTTATAAAGTACCTTACTTGATTCCCAATCTATAGCATGATTATTTTGGCTGGCGTGATAAAAAATGGCATTATTAGTATTACAACTTCTGAAGGCATATTTGTGTTCTTTAATACGGGTTTCAATATTTCTTCCAGTTTCTCCCACGTATACTAAATCACAACTTTTACAGGGAATGCTGTAGACACAGGCTTGTTCCTCTTTTGCCACGTTATTCCTAACCAATTTACTTTTCACGGTAGACGAATATTTGAACGCCAAAGCAAACTTAAAAGCTTTCGTCAACGGTTTTACTCTTTCTAAGCCGGCAATGTAAGGCAAACTCACATATTGTTTTTGGTTAACTGAAGGTCCCCGAGGGGCATTAAAAGATTTTCTGGCTTTAAAATACGGCTTTCTGATAAACCACTCGGGATATTTTAAATCCTTAAAAATGTTCCAAATCTTTGAATTTTCCGGGTCTAGCAAATGTGGGCTACAAATCCTGAGTGCTCTTAGAAACATGGAAGAAATAATTGAGCTTTTAACCCCTTCATCATGATATGAAAAATAATGAATGTACGAATTACAATGAGTAGGTTTTCTATAGACCGTGAAATTGGGCTTTCCGCTTTCGTTAATGACTAAAACATCTAGAAAAGGTAATTGTTTGTCGTTCTCCCATTCATATTTAAATTTAATAGAGGGAACAAGATTATTTAATGACTGAAAGAAAGTGTCAAAGTTGTTCCAGTGGTCAGGCCAAAATGAGAAAATATCATCTACATAACGAAACCAAATTAGATTCCTGGGACATATTGTTTGCAACAATTCCGACTCATAGTATTCCATGTATAATGTACTCAGTATTGGGGATAAAGGGGACCCCATTCCCATACCAAAACGTTGAAAATAAAATTCTTCACCGAAGGAGAAGGCATCTACAGATCTACAGAAGCTAAGGCTAACAAAGACCCTAAGATCCACTCTAAGGTTAGCCCGAGAGAAAGGAAAGAGTAGCGGGTTAAGAGAAGAGAAGAGAATAAGGGGTTAAGTAAGAGCAACACCTATCACTCATGGGTTAACATTCATTCAGAAAAAGAGGAAAAGTGTCTCACCATCATCATCCGCCGGCCACTGCCGACAAGTCAGAAAAATAGTCGGAGAGAATAGGAGAGGGGTGAAAGATGAAAAGAAGTAAAATAAGAACGCTTACAAACCATGCAAACACAGTCTTAACTCACTGTCATACCATGCAAACTACAAACATGCAAGAAAAGAGTTAGAGACATGCAAAGTAAGGAGAGGATAAGAAGGAAAAAAAAAAAAAGTAGGTAAAGTTAAACAAAAAGTGGGTTAGTTTACGCTATGAGCTACATCTACATTCGTGTTAGTCTAATTTTTTTTTTTTTTTTTTAATAATTTTATTGCTGGCATCACACGCTGGCATGTCACAAGCTGGCATTCATCGTCAATAGACTCATCCTCGAGCACCACCACCAGAGCTTCTGTTGCTAACTTTGTTGTTTTTTAAATTAAACAACGTTAATACCTTTAAAATGTCTGTCAAGACGGTTCTTAAACATATTAACGCTGGTAGAATGAACGACTGACGCGGGAAGATTATTCCATTTATCAATTACTTTAAACGTAAAGAAGTTTTTAGCGATATTAGTAATAAAACGCCTGCCACGCAACTTAAATCCGTTATTGCGAGTATTACTATTATCAAAAGTGAACAATTTGTCAAAATTTACGTTATCGATGTTATTAACGATTTTGAAAACTTCAATAAGCTCCCCCTTAATCTCCTAGTTTCGAATGAATACAGGTCTAACTCATTAATCCTATCTTCATAAGGCTTATTGCGCAATGACGGAATAAGTTTCGTGGCACGACGCTGAACCCTTTCTAACCTATCAATATCCTCACGCAAGTACGGGCACCAAAACTGAACTGCATATTCTAAATGAGGCCTGACTAGGGACTTGTAAAGGGGCAATATAATATCCTTCGATTTAAATTCGAAATTACGCGCTATGAAGCCTAACATCCTATTAGCTTTTGCGCAAGACTCCAGGCACTGGTTCCTAACCTTTAAATCCTTAGATACGCGTACGCCTAAATCTACTTCCTCGTCAACGCTCGCTAACTCCCTATCATCCATCGTATACGCGTAATTATTGTTGCGAGAACCTATATGCAAAACTTTACATTTGTCTACGTTAAATTGCATCTGCCACTTATCTGTCCACTCCATAATCCTATTTACATCGTCTTGAATCCTATTTCTATCGTCCTCGTTAACAACCTTACCGCCTATTTTAGTATCGTCCGCGAATTTTGACACGTTACTAGTCAATCCTACATCTATGTCGTTAATGTAAATTACGAATAGCAATGGGCCTAACACTGAACCCTGTGGGACACCGCTACCTACATCTAACCACCCTGATTCACTACCATTAACTACGACCCTCTGTCTCCTAGCACGAAGCCATTCTTCTAACCAGTTAGCTACCTGACCGCGTATACCGTGCGCTTTAACCTTCGCAATTAGTCTCCTATGCGGAACTGTATCGAACGCCTTTTAAAATCTAAATAAATAACGTCAGCTGACCTATGCCTATCGTATTCGCGCACTATTTCGTTATAAAATTCTAACAAATTAGTTAAACAAGACCTATGGCGTCGAAACCCATGCTGACTACTATTAATCAAATCTCTACTTTCTAAGTGATCGATAATACGATCCCTAACTACGGATTCCAAAAGTTTACCTACAATTGACGTTAAGCTAATGGGCCTATAATTGCTAGCTACCGCGCGGTCGCCTTTTTTAAAAATAGGCGTGACGTTAGCTAATTTAAAGTCTTCAGAAATAATCCCCGTTTCGAGTGACTGATTAAAGATCTTCGTTAAGGGGCCTACGATAACTTTTCAAATCTTTCAAATGTCTGGGATAAAAAGCGTCAGGGCCTGGAGCCTTGCTAACTTTTAGCCTATCGATATAATGCGCAATCTCAGCCTCGTAAACAGTTATTTCATCCAAAATAGTCTCGCTACTAAATGGAACGATATCATCCACGTCGGGGACATTATTTACGTCTTCTATGGTAAAAACTGTCGCAAAAAAGTTATTGAAAATACCCGCCATCGCCTGAGCGTCAGAAGCCAAAGCGCCATTAACATCCACTAGAGGGTCTATGTTATTTTTTACCGGCTTACGATTATTAACGTATTCAAAAAACTTTTTTGGATTATGTTTACTATCCGCAGCTATAAGTATCTCTAAATTACGCTTGGCATTCCTAACTGATCTTTTAACCTGACGTCTAAGCTCGATATATCTATTAAAGTTAGCTACCTGGCCATTACGCTTACTAAGTCTATACGCTCTATTACGCTCGTTTATAAACTCTCCTATTTCCCTACTCCACCACTTCGGTCTACCACGATTACTAGCGCGCTTGGGCCTACGAGGAATAAACTCCCTTTCAATATTCCTAAAACTTTCTTTAAACGCCACCCAACGCAAATTTGTGTCATTACCCATAAATAAGTTATCCCAGTCCACTACTCTCATCCTATCCGCGAAACTATCAAAATTAGCCCTACGAAAATCAGGGACTTCTATTACGTTACTATCCTGTGTGTTTTCTATCAATAACTTAAACCTAAGAATTTGATGATCGCTACATCCTAAACTCTCGCCTACTTCTAAACCTTCGACTATATTCTCGCCGTTCGTCATCACCAAATCTAAAATATTATCACCGCGCGTTGGTTCGGTAACTATCTATCTAGTTCTACGTTACATGTTGGCAATTTTCTATCTAAAAAACTATGTACATCATCAATGGGAACTTTCGTAAACAAGGACATATGTCTTATCCAAATCCGAAAAGGAAGTTCTTAATTTAGGGCTGTCGTTTGCCCTTAAACCCGATAAAAACATTGTTTTAGATTTTGTGTCTTCCGTAGTTAATTCCAGGGTGGATATTCCGTGTTTAAATGGTTTGATTCTGAGCAAGTTTCTGGAACATTTCAACTCATTGGACTCTATTCCCAAAAGATTCCGGTTAGCTTTAGACAAGCTCAGGAAGAATGAAGCAATATTTGTCACTAAAGCGGACAAAAGTAACACTGTGGTTATTTTGGACAAGTGTGATTATAAACAAAAAATGGAAGCGTTACTTAGTGATGAATTCACCTACGCCAAAGTGAGATCGTCCCCCCTAAAGCGTCTTTCTGCCGAATTCAACAAAACCATCAGGAACTTATTAAAAGATGTCCCGGCGATTGATCCTAAAAGATTTCTACAGATTAACCCCAAACTCCCCCACATTTACGGCCTACCCAAAACCCATAAGATTAATATACCACTCCGTCCCATTATTTCACACAGGGGTTCCTTTAGTTACAGGTTATCTAAATTTCTTGCAGATAAATTATCCCCATTAGTTGGTAAATTTTCAGGCTCGCACATCACTAATTCCTGTGACTTTATTAACAAAGTTATGTCCTTAGATTTAAAACGGGGAAGAATGATCAGTTTTGACGTTGAGTCCTTGTTTACGAAAGTTCCCATTGATGATGTACTTAGTTTTTTAGATAGAAAATTGCCAACATGTAACGTAGAACTAGGCATGCCCACATCTGTATTTTTAGAACTGATAAAACTCTGTGTCACCAATAATGCCTTCTCCTTCGGTGAAGAATTTTATTTTCAACGTTTTGGTATGGGAATGGGGTCCCCTTTATCCCCAATACTGAGTACATTATACATGGAATACTATGAGTCGGAATTGTTGCAAACAATATGTCCCAGGAATCTAATTTGGTTTCGTTATGTAGATGATATTTTCTCATTTTGGCCTGACCACTGGAACAACTTTGACACTTTCTTTCAGTCATTAAATAATCTTGTTCCCTCTATTAAATTTAAATATGAATGGGAGAACGACAAACAATTACCTTTTCTAGATGTTTTAGTCATTAACGAAAGCGGAAAGCCCAATTTCACGGTCTATAGAAAACCTACTCATTGTAATTCGTACATTCATTATTTTTCATATCATGATGAAGGGGTTAAAAGCTCAATTATTTCTTCCATGTTTCTAAGAGCACTCAGGATTTGTAGCCCACATTTGCTAGACCCGGAAAATTCAAAGATTTGGAACATTTTTAAGGATTTAAAATATCCCGAGTGGTTTATCAGAAAGTCGTATTTTAAAGCGAGAAAATCTTTTTATGCCCCTCGGGAACCTTCAGTTAACCAAAAACAATATGTGAGTTTGCGTTACATTTAAGTTTGCTTTGGCGTTCAAATATTCGTCTACCGTGAAAAGTAAATTGGTTAGGAATAACGTGGCAAAAGAGGAACAAGCCTGTGTCTACAGCATTCCCTGTAAAAGTTGTGATTTAGTATACGTTGGAGAAACTGGAAGAAATATTGAAACCCGTATTAAAGAACACAAATATGCCTTCAGAAGTTGTAATACTAATAATGCCATTTTTTATCACGCCAGCCAAAATAATCATGCTATAGATTGGGAATCAAGTAAGGTACTTTATAAATGTAATATTATGTCAAAAGAAAAATAATAGAATCTGTGTGTATAGAAAAAGTAGATAATTTTAATTTGTGTGAAGGTACTTATAAGTTAGACCCTTTAATGAGATTCTTGGTCAAAAAATCCCTTACGGAGTCGTGGGAACGTGTTCGAACCTAAGTGTGAATTTTTTAAATGTCTCTGGATTGGAATGTTTCCTTACTCGCTTTTAGTAAATGTAATAATGGAAGTAATAAATGTGGAAATAAATATAAATGCAACAGTTGTAATAATAAAGGTAATATTATAAATTTAATAATTAGGGTAAAGGTAATAATAATAAATGTTAAAAAATGTAAATGTAATAATAAATGCAGTAATTATGTCAAAATATTAGAATCTGTATGTATAGAACAAGAAGATAGTTTTAATTTGTGGGAATGTACTTATAAGCGGACTCTGTAATAAAATGCCCTTCCAGTGTCGGGAGAACGGTATCTAACCTAGGTGTGAATTTCTCAATGGTCTCTGGATTGTTTCCTAATCGGCTTTTTTCATTCGTTTTTCGGTTTATAAGTTCTGTATAATAAACAACAATGTAATAATAAATTTATAATTTCTGTAATAAATAATTATGCAATATTAAATGTAATAATTATATAAAAAAAATATAATAGAATCTGTATGTTTAGAACAGGAAGATAGTTTTAAATTTGCGCGAATGTACTTAATGAAAATGCCCTTCCGGTGTCGGGAGAATGGGATCTAACCTAGGTGCGAATTTCTTAACGGTCGGTCCCTGGACTGTTTTTCCGTCTTGTTTTGGTTCATTCGTGTTTCTGTATCCACCCGAGGAGGATGCCAGTGGGCGTCGAAACTGTCGTGGAAATAAACTGTCTATTAGAGTGGGTTTTTATTTTCATATTTTGACCTTCACGTAGAAAAAAGTGAAGTTTTTTGCATTTATTTGTGATAAGGAGTGTTTTTGCTTAACATTTTTATTCTGGGTATAGTGAAAAATGTTTTTTTTACGTTCGCGCGTTTGCATAGAAAATATTATAAAATTATTTCATGATGTAATGCAGTTTGATTGGTTAGGGATATTTTTATAGACGTTCGCTTACAACAAAAAGTGAACACTCTCTTCATAATGCAGTGATTTATTGTCAGTTTTGATTGCGTAGTGTGGTTGCGCTGTATTTTTTTGGTTCATCATATCTTTTCTTATTTATAATAACGGTGAAAATTTGTATTTAGTTTCAACTGGAAACGATAAATTACTGGAATTCCCGTGATTTACAAACCATGCTGGGTTTCGGGTTGAAGGAGAGTTGTTTCTCAGATGTCATTTGGTGAATTACGAGTTTTCATTCTGTGAAATTTAACGTTGCTGGTTGGAATTAACGTATTAAATTAATTTTCGGTATTGATATTTAAATTTTTTATATTTAATGATGATGCTTTGGAAACTATTTTTTTAAACTTCATTTGGGTTTACTCGTGCAGTTGAAGCTCTAGAGTGATTGCTGACCGGAAATTGAGCATTTTAGATTGCCAGTAACGTTTTTGTGGTATCTATGTCCGCTCTACACAAAGTGTAAGATCGTTCATTGTTAGCGGGAGTTGATGATGTGAAGTTTCTGGTTTTCATTTTTGTCTTTTGTATTTAAATGTATCGATGTGATTTCTGAAGGTAGTTTGAATAATAATATTTTTTAGATTACAATAACGGTTACCATGTATGGGCGCGTATATATTTATACTGTGCAGTATTGTTTCTTTGCTTTTTAGTGAACTTATTGGTGGCAAGGCTGTGATTAAAATTTTTGCAAAATTCTGTAAAATTTGTCATATTTTTCTGTAAATTTGGCCAGAGCAAATTATAGTTATTGTTTTGACGTGAAGTGTGGAGAAAATTTTGTAAATTATATGTGAAAAGTGATAACCAGTATCAGTACAAATTTTTAGTAATTTATTTTTCAAAATTTCGAGGAGTTCAATTTGGAAACAACTAAGTTGAATCCGAATTCCATCCATTGCGTTTAGTTGACCTGAATTAGGTGATCGATCAACGATGAGAGAGAGAGAGAGAGAGAGAGAGAGAGAGAGAGAGAGAGAGAGAGAGAGAGAGTTACAAAGAAAAGAAGTACCTCAAAAGCTCTTGCGGCCCATACCGAGGAGGTACCAATGGCAACGGGTGCCACGGAAAATTTTCTACACACTCAAATAGTGTGCAAGATTTGGTCTAAACTTTTCTTGAAATCACCCACAGAGGAACTGTTCACAACTTCTGAAGGTAACCTGTTCCACGTGACACAGATATTATACGTAAAGTAATTCCCACACACACTAGTCCTAAACCGTTTCAAATCCAACTTCCAACCATTGTTGCGAGTTAGGTTATGATGAGTTGACCGCACAGTCTCCGAGTTTCCAGCGAAAACAAGTTCAGGGCGCATAATCGTCGACTGTAGCCCATATGCCTAACGGAAGGGATTAACTTTGTGGCCCTCGCCTGCAATCGCTCCAGCCTCTCAATATCTTTCCTGAAGGTGGGCGACCAGAACTGCACAGCATACTCCAGGTGCGGCCGAACCAGAGAATTGTACAGCGAGAGCACAATCTCCTTGTTCCGAAATCGAAATTGCCTCCTCATATAACAACTTCTGGGCTTTCTTTTCCACCTCTATGCACTGTTTCGTAAACTTAAGGTCGCTGCTAATTAGCACACCCAAGTCTTTTTCCAAATCAGTCGCCTCTATTACTCCACAACATCGAGTAGTCCGACTTGGGATTGGCGTAACCAATGTGCATCACTTTGCACTTACCCAAGTTAAACGGCATTTGCCATTTTTCGGACCACTCTCTATCCTACCTAGGTCCGCACGCAGTTGCTCTATCGCTCGGGCGTCCCAACATTGGCCCCAAGCTTGTGTCATCAGCGAATTTGGCGATCCGACTGACGATGCCACCGTCGATATCATTTATGTAAATGATAAACAACAGTGGCCAAAACGGAACCCTGAGGAACCCCTAGTGACCGAGGCCCAACCCGAACTAGCCCCTTTAATTACAACCCTCTGCCGCCTATTCTTCAGCCAGTTTTCAATCCACCTACCTACTTCCTCACCAATACCCAGCGTGCGCACTTTGGCCATTAGCCGGCGGTGAGGTACCTTATCAAAGGCTTTCTGAAAGTCGAGATAAAGTATATCAATCGCCCTACTTTTATCATAATCACTCAACATGACGTGGAAAAACTCGACCAAGTTGGTGAAACACGACCTATGCCGTCTAAACCCATGTTGGGAGTCCCCAAGCAGCTTGTAGGAATCCAAATGGTCAACGATCCTATCCGCTATTATCCCCTCCAATAACACTGGTATGCATCAATTTTGCTGTCAAGGGTTTTGTAAGTGATTCTTATAGAGTTTTTCCTGCTGATTTCGAATCTGCAATCCTTTTTTCTCAATCAGCTCAGGTTATCCGGCTATGGCCTCATAAGTAAAATAGAATTTTTCGTGATTTTGTCAAAGCGGAATTGGAACAGTAACATCTATCATCACTTGTTTCACTTGTATAATATCTTTTTTTACTTTTCAGGCATATAGATAAAATATTTCATAATGAATAGAGCGTGTAAAAATGATCCCAATAGATTCTGCTACATATGTGGGACGGTTACCATGCCAAATAACCAGTCCCAAATCACTAAATTTGTGAAGACAATGTATAGAGCATACTTTGGAATTAAGCTAGGGGACCAGGACAAAAATTTCGCCCCTCATATGTGCTGCAAGACGTGCATTGAAAATTTGAGAAGATGGAGCAAAGGCAGAGCGAAATCTTTGCCTTTTGGAATTCCCATGATTTGGAGAGAAGGAAAGGATCACGTGACAGATTGCTATTTCTGCATGACAAACCTCCAAGGTGGGCTTATAAATTTATTTTTCTTAAATATTTTGAAATCCTCGTATGAAACTTGACATAATATTCACCATAATGTAATATTCACCATATATAGCATAATATTCACCATAATGGTAATCATACATTTACATATACATATTGTTATAGAAAATACATTTACACATACATATTGTTATACAAGTTACATTTACATATACAATGATTGTATATTTTCTTTCTTTTTCATTCATATTGTCCCCGAAGGGACAATATGAATGAAAAAGAAAGAAAATATACAGACTCCATCGACCTATTTCATATCTTACAGACCGCAGCCTTCCCTCACGAGCCGCCACTGTCTGAATGCTTCTTCTATTTCATATGCAAGTTTTATATCCATGTTTCTGTGTTTCTATTTTCAGGAGTTAACAAGAAGAATAAACACATTGTTGTATACCCTGACATTCCTTCTGCTATGAGACCTGTACCCATGGTCCTGGAATTCCAATACCCGACCCACCTCAAACCCTGGACTTCGATGATTCTGATGATGAATCAATGACCAATGCCAATGACCAGTCCCAGTCGTATATACCTCAAAATACCGCTTCAAATGAGCCGAGGCCTCTCAACCAGGCCAAACTTAATGATCTTACCAGGGATTTAGGACTTTCCAAATTAGCTGCCGAGATCTTGGGCTCACGACTTCGAGAGGACAACTTGCTGGCTCCGGGAACAACATTCTCCTGGTATAGGAAACGAGAGGAAGAATTCCGCAAGTTTTTTGCAGTGCACGAAAATACCTCTTCCTTAGTGTACTGCTGCAATGTTGAGGGGCTAATCGAATCCTTGGGCCTGCCATATAACGCATCAGAATGGAGGCTATTTATAGACTCGTCTAAACGAAGTTTGAAAGCAGTACTTCTCAACATTGGGAATAGGGTTGCATCAGTCCCTGTAGCACATTCCGTACAACTTACTGAGAGCTACGATAACATGAAAATTTTACTGGATGCTCTCGTATACGACCAACATAACTGGAGGATCTGTGGAGATTTGAAGGTAATACTAATATCATAAGTAAACTATTGCTATTGACTATGTTGTTTTTCCAAAGGTTATTTGAGAGCGTATAAGAACACTTAACTTCCCCACAGAAGTGATACAGTCCAATGCATAGATTTTTTTATCTGATAGAACAAATTCTCTAAATTCTTTAAATATTTTCATTTTTTTTTCAGATTGTGGCATTTGTATTGGGAATGCAAGGGGGATACACGAAATACCCATGTTTCCTCTGCAAATGGGATAGCCGAGCGGATGAGAAGCACTATGCACAGCGTGAATGGGCATCCAGAGAGAATTTTGAACCTGGGTCGCATAATGTCGTTTCAGTGCCCCTTGTACCACCAAAAAATTTTGCTCCCACCACTTCATATTAAGCTGGGCTTGATGAAAAATTTCATCAAATCAATGAATAAGGAGGGTTCAGCATTCCGATATCTCGAGAGTAAATTTCCTCATATATCTGATGCTAAACTAAATGCTGGGGTTTTTGATGGTCCTCAAATTCGAACTTTGATCAAGGATACTCAGTTCGAAAACGCAATGACTCCAACTGAGAAGAATGCCTGGCAGGCATTCAAATCAGTTGTCACTGATTTTCTTGGCAAGCGTAGAAGTCCAGAATACGAGTCCGTTGTCGAAAACTTGATGGAAGCTTTCAAAGCTCATGGGTCGCGCATGTCCATAAAAATGCACTTTTTGTGGTCCCACTTGGACTATTTTCCTGAAAATTGCGGGGATTATAGTGAGGAACAGGGTGAACGATTTCACCAAGATATCAAAATAATGGAAGAGAGGTACCAGGGAAACTGGGATATCAATATGCTGGTGGGTGTTTGAAGCGAGACGTGCCCGAAGAAAAACACAGACGGAAAGCCAAAAAAACTTCATTCCTTCCTCAATAAACTTTTTTCCATATTCATTGTATGAATAAAAGTATTTATTCACACAATGTTTTCATTTTTCACGAGTGTTCTTATAATATTACTCGTATCTACAGTGTTTAAGCTAAAAAAATCAATAAATTTGGGGATAAAATTGGACTTATAATAAATGGCCAATAGAGAAAAAATCTGACCTGATTGAGGAAAACCAATGTCATTTTCGAATTCAGCATGGTCGAATTATATAATATGAGTTGAAAAAACCCTCACAGCAGACAAAACAATTTCATATGCATACCAGTGTAATTTACCTACAACTGAAGTGAGACTAATGGGACGATAGTTCCCTGGATTTTCGTGATCCCCTTTCTTAAAGATAGGGGTTACGTTGGCTTCCCTCCAGTCACCAGGCACCTGGCCCGTCTCCAACGATTTGTTGAAGACTGTAGCCAGGTGGGGAGCCACCTGGTCCCGCACCTCCCGCAACACTCTGGGGAGAAACTGGTCTGGCCCAGGAGCCTTAAACGCGCTCAGTTTGTCTATTCTATCGGCAACGACTGTCGCGGTACATCGAACACTATCCAGGCCAGCACCTTCGTGCCTGATGCCTGGCTCGGGGATGACGCGGGTGTCCTCCCTGGTGAACACTCCCGCAAAGTACTTATTAAGAACATTAGCGATGTCCGCGTCGGAGGTCCGCAGAACGCCACTGCTTCTAATGGGCTTTCTACTATTAACATAACTGAAGAATTCCTTAGGGTTCCCCATGCAGAGGCTTGCCACCCGTAGTTCTTCGTTACGTTTCGCTAGCCTAACCTTCGCCTTCACTTCCCTACACAGGCGGATATACGCTTCAGTGTTCTCATGGGAACAATTGGCCTTCGCCCTCCTATACGCTACTTTCCTATTTCGGATAGCCGAAGCGATGTCGCGACTGAACCACATAGGCTGCGTTGAAGCAGGGGTGACGGGTTTTGAGGGTATGGCAGCAGAATGCAGCACCATAAACTGGACCCGGAATGCACTCCACACTCCCTCAACATCCCTGTCGACCTCTAACCCCATCTCACCTACACTATCCCTGAGGCTAACAAAGTCCGCCCGCCGTAGATCGAGCTTACTGCCTCTCGAGTTACTACGCTTCACCCGAGGGACGCACACACGGAACCTAATCAGACCGTGATCACTCCCGCCCAACGATTCGTCAACGGTGAGGCCAGTGACGAGGTTGTCTTCGGTCGTGAATACTAAGTCTAGAACGCTTTCGCCTCGTGTAGGCTCATTGACCCACTGAGTGAGGAAGTTCTCATCAGCAAAGTCAACTAGCCTCCTCCCTTCAGCGTCAGCAGTCCTGTCTTCCCACTTTTTTCCGCGACAGTTGAAGTCTCCTAAAACTACACACACCCTATCCCCTAGCAGGCTACCGAGTTCGGTGTACAGGGCTGTATCCTCCTCGAGGAGGAGATGCGGAGGTCTGTACACCAAGATTAACCTATAGTTCGTCCCTCCCACGTACAGATCGAGGCCAAGCAGCTCCCGTTCCGATTGGAACTGGCAGTCAATCGGACTCAACGTGTCCCTCACGTATATTAGTACCGTTCCCCCCCCCCTCCCCACGGGTGCGGTCTTTACGAAACATTCTGTACCCGGGAATTTCGACCTTCCCAACGTAGTCCCTACCGTCAGTATGAATCCAAAACTCGGTGATAGCAACGATATCCTGGTATTCTGATGTTAAGAGCGCTCGTAGCTAGCAAAACTTATTCCTAATCGACCTAGCATTAAAAAGCATTGCACGGAGGGAGCCTTCTCTATTCTGACCGCCCCCTAGCACGACCCGTTTCCCGAACAGCCAGGGCTGTCGGGAGTTGAAGAGCCTCTCACCAACGAGGGACAACTTCCGCAGGAGCCTCAGCCCCCTCCAACGGGGAAGGAGGGTCACCCACCTATACCTGGACGCACCCTTCAGTTGAAGGTACGTCCGCCACCGGCTCAACATCATCTCTCCCCGGGCTGAGAGAGAGAGAGAGAGAGAGAGAGAGAGAGAGAGAGAGAGAGTTACAAGGAGTTACAAGGAAAAGAAGCACCTCAAAAGGCCTTGCGGCCCATACCGAGGAGGTACCAATGGCAACGGGTGCCAGGGAAAATTTTGTACACACTCAAATAGTGTGCAAGATCTGGTCTAACCTTTTCTTGAACTGATCCACAGAGGAACTGTTCACAACTTCTGAAGGTAACCTGTTCCATGTGTCACAGATCTTATACGTAAAGTAATTCCCACACACACTAGTCCTAAACCGTTTCAAATTCAACTTCCAACCATTGTTGCGAGTTGGGTTATCATTTAAACTAAACATACTTCTAAAATCGACAACGTTGAACCCGCGTAAGAGCTTGAAAACCTCGATCAGTTGACCGCGCAGCCTCCGAGTTTCAAGCGAAAACAAGTTCAGGGCGCGTAACCGTCGATTGTAGCCCATATGCCTAACGGAAGGAATTAACTTTGTGGCCATCGCCTGCACTCGCTCCAGGATCTCAATATCTTTCCTGAGGGTGGGCGACCAGAACTGCACAGCATACTCCAAGTGCGGCCGAACTAGGGAATTGTACAGAGAGAGCACAATCTCCTTGTTCCGAAACTGAAATTGCCTCCTGATATAACCCAATAGTTTCTAGGCTTTCTTTTCCACCTCTACGCACTGTTTCGTAGACTTAAGGTCGCTGCTAATTAGCACACCCAAGTCCTTTTCTAAATCAGTCACCTCGATATGACTCCCCAACATCGAGTAGTCCGACTTGGGATTGGCGTAGCCAATGTGCATCACTTTGCATTTACCCAAGTTAAACGGCATTTGCCATTTTTCGGACCACTCTCCTATCCTACCTAGGTCCGCACGCAGTTCCTCGATCGCTTCGGGCGTCCCAACATTGACCCCAAGCTTGGTGTCATCAGCGAATTTGGCGATCCGACTGACGATGCCACCGTCGATATCATTTATGTAAATGATAAACAACAGCGGCCCCAAAACGGAACCTTGAGGAACCCCACTAGTGACCGAGGCCCAACCCGAACTAGCCCCTTTAATTACAACCCTCTGCCGCCTATTCTTCAGCCAGTTTTCAATCCACCTACCTATTTCCCCACCGATACCCAGCGCACGCACTTTCGCCATTAGCCGGCGGTGAGGTACCTTATCAAAGGCTTTCTGAAAGTCGAGATAAAGTATATCAATCGCCCTACTCTTATCATACTCACTCAACATGACGTGGAAAAACTCGTGCAAGTTGGTGAGACACAACCTATGCCGTCTAAACCCATGTTGGGAGTCCACAAGCAGCTTGTAGGAATCCAAATGGTCAACGATCCTATCCGCTATTATCCCCTCTAATAATTTACCTACAACTGAAGTGAGACTAATAGGACGATAGTTCCCTGGACTTTCGTGATCCCCTTTCTTAAAGATAGGGGTCACATTGGCTTCCCTCCAATCACCAGGCATCTGGCCCGTCTCCAACGATTTGTTGAAGACTGTAGCCAGGTGGGGAGCCACCTGGTCGCGCACTTCTCGCAACACTCTGGGGAGAAACTGGTCTGGCCCAGGAGCCTTAAACGCGCTCAGTTTGTCTATTCTATCGGCAACGACTGTCGCGGTACATCAAACACTATCCAGGCCATCACCTTCGTGCGTCACGCCTGGCTCGGGGATGACGCGGGTATCCTCCCTGGTGAACACTCCCGCAAAGTACTCATTAAGCACATTAACATAACTGAAGAACTCTTTAGGGTTCCCCTTGGAGAGGCTTGCCACCCGTAGTTCTTCGTTACGTTTCGCTAGTCTAAGCTTCGCCTTCACTTCCCTAGACAGGCGGACATACGCTTCAGTGTTCTCATGGGAACAATTGGCCTTCGCCCTCCTATACGCTACTTTCCTATTTCGGATAGCCCAAGCGATGTCACGATTGAACCACTTAGGCTGCGTCGAAGCAGGGGTGACTGGTTTTGAGGGTATGGCAGCAGACTGCAGCACCATAAACTCGTCCCGGAATGCACTCCACACTCACTCAACATCGCCGCCGACCTCTAACCCCACCTCACCTACGCTATCCCGGAGGCTAACAAAGTCTGCCCGCCGGAGATCGAGCTTACTGCCTCTCGAGTTACTACGCTTCACCCGAGGGACGCGAACACGGAACCTAATCAGACCGTGATCACTCCCGCCCAACGATTCGTCAACCGTGAGGCCAGTGACGAAGTTGTCTTCGGTCGTGAATACTAAGTCTAGAACGCTTTCGCCTCGTGTAGGCTCATTGACCCACTGAGTGAGGAAGTTCTCATCAGCAAAGTCAACTAGTCTCCTCCCTTCGGCATCAGCAGTCCTGTCTTCCCACTTTATGCCGCGACAGTTGAAGTCTCCTAAAACTACACACACACTATCCCCTAGCAGGCTACTGAGTTCGGTGTACAGGGCTGTATCCTCCTCGAGGAGGAGATGCGGAGGTCTGTACACCAAGATTAACCTATAGTTCGTCCCCCCCACGTTCAGATCGACGCCAAGCAGCTCCCGTTCCGATCGGAACTGGCAGTCAACCGGACTCAACGTGTCCCTGACGTATATTAGTACACCACCCCCCTCCCTACGGGTGCGGTGTTTGCGAAACATTCTATACCCGGGAATTTCGAACTCCCCAACGTAGTCCCTACGATCAGTATGAATCCAGGACTCGGTGATAGCAACGATATCCTGGTATTCTGATGCTAAGAGCGCCCGTAGCTCGCAAAACTTGTTCCTAATCGACCTAGCATTAAAAAGCATTGCACGGAGGGAGCCTTCTCTATTCTGACCGCCCCCTAGCACGACCCGTTTCCCGAACAGCCAGGGCTGTCGTGAGTTGAAGAGCCCCTCACTAACGAGGGGGCAACTTCCGCAGGAGCGTGAGCCCCCTCCACCGTAGGAGGAGGGTCACCCACCTGTACTTCGACGCACCCTTCAGTTGAAGGTACGTCCGCCACCGGCTCATCATCATCTCTCCCCGGTGGGGGCCCATCATCTCTCCCCGGTGGGGGCCCATCATCTCTCCCCGGACTCGACCTCACCATTCTGTATAGGTGTCGGTCGAGCAGCGCGCCTAGCACACCTTTACCCTAAAATGCATCGAAGGGGTCGAGAGGGAGAGAGAGAGAGAGAGAGAGAGAGAGAGAGAGAGAGAGAGAGAGAGAGAGACCCATACCGAGGAGGTACCAATGGCAACGGGTGCCAGGGAAACACAGTCTTAACTCACTGCATACCATGCAAACTACAAAAAAGTGGGTTAGTTTACTCTAGGAGCTACATCTACGTTCGCGTTAGTCTAATCTTTTTTATTTTTTTATAATAATTTTTTTGCTGGCATATCACACGCTGGCATGTCGCAAGCTGGCATTAATCGTCAACAGACTCATCCTCGACCACCACACCCAAAGCCCCTGTTGCTAATTTTATTTTTATTTTAAACAACGTTAATATTTTTAAAATGCTTATCTAAACGGTTCTTAAACATATTAAGCTGGTAGAGTTAACGACTGACGCGGGAAGATTGTTCCATTTATCAATTACTTTAAATGTAAAGAAGTTTTTAGCGATATTAGTAATGAAACGTCTGCCACGCAACTTAAATCCGTTATTACGAGTATTGCTATTATCGAAAGTGAACAGTTTGTCAAAATTTACGTTATCGATGTTATTAACGATTTTGAAAACTTCAATAAGCTCCCCCCTTAATCTCCAAGTTTCGAGTGAATGCAAGTCTAACTCTTTAATCCTATATTCATAAGGCTTGTTGCGCAATGACGGAATTAGTTTCGTGGCACGACGCTGAACCCTTTCTAACCTATCAATATCCTCACGCAAATACTGGGCACCAAAACTGAACGGCATATTCTAAATGAGGCCTGACTAGGGACTTGTAAAGGGGCAATATGATATCCTTTGATTTATATTCGAAATTACGCGCTATGAAGCCTAACATCCTATTAGCTTTCGCCCAAGACTCCAGACACTGGTTCCTAACTTTTAAGTCCTTAGATACGCGTACGCCTAAATCTACTTCCTCGTCAACGCTCGCTAACTCTCTATCATCCATCGTGTACGTGTAATTATTGTTACGAGAACCTATATGCAAACTTTACATTTGTCAACGTTAAATTGCATCTGCCACTTATCCTTCCACTCCATAATCCTATTCACATCGTCTTGGAGCCTATTTCTATCGTCCTCGTTGACAACCTTACCGCCTATTTTAGTATCGTCCGCGAATTTTGACACGTTACTAGTCAATCATACATCTATGTCGTTAATGTAAATTACGAATAGCAATGGGCCTAACAATGAACCCTGTGGGACACCGCTACCTACATCCAACCACCCCGATTCACCACCATTAACAACGACCCTCTGTCTCATTGCATGAAGCCATTGCTCTAACCAGTTAGCAACCTGACCGCGTATACCGTGCGCTTTAACCTTCGCAATTAATCTTCTATGCGGAACTGTATCGAACGCCTTTTTAAAATCTAAATAAATAACGTCAGCCGCTCTATGCCTATCGTATTCGCGCACTGTTTCGTTATAAAATTCAAAAAAATTAGTTAAACAAGATCTATGCCGTCCAAACCCATGACGACTACTATTAATCAAATCTCTACTTTCTAAGTGATCAATGATACGATCCCTAACTACAGATTCCAAAAGTTCACCAACAATTGACGTTAAGCTAATAAGCCTATAATTGCTAGCTACTGTGCGGTCGCTTTTAAAAATGGGCGTGACGTTAGCTAATTTGAAGTCTTCAGGAATAATCCCCGTTTCGAGTGACTGATTAAAAATCTTCGTTAAGGGGCCTACGATAACGTCTTTCAAATCTTTCAAATGTTTGGGATAAAAAGCGTCAGGGCCTGGAGCCTTGCTAACTTCTATCATATCAATATAATGCGCAATCTTACCCTCGTAAACAGTTATTTCATCCAAAATAGTCTCGCTACTAAATGGAACGATATCGTCCACATCGGTAACATTATTTACGTCTTCTACGGTAAAAACTGTCGCAAAAAAGTTATTGAAAATACCCGACATCGCCTGAGCGTCAGAAGCCAAAGCGCCGTTAACATCCACTAGAGGGTCTATATTATCTTTTATCGACTTACGATTATTGACGTATTCAAAAAACTTTTTTGGATTATGTTTACTATCCGCAGCTATAAGTCTCTCTAAATTACGCTTAGCATTCCTAACTGATCTTTTAACCTGACGTCTAAGCTCGATATATCTATTAAAGTTAGCTGCCATGCCATTGCGCTTATTAAGTCTATACGCTCTGTTACGCTCGTTTATGAACTCGCCTATATCCCTACTCCACCACTTGGGCCTACCATGATTTCTAGCGCGCTTGGGCCTACGAGGAATAAACTCTTTCAATATTTATAAAACTTTCTTTAAACGCCTCCCAATGCAAATTTGTGTCATTATCCATAAATAAGTTATCGCAGTCCACTAATCTCATCTCCGCAAAACTATCAAAATTAGCCCTACGAAAATCAGGGACTTCTATTACGTTACTATCCTTAGTGTTTTCTATCAATAACTTAAACCTAAGAATTTGATGATCACTACATCCTAAACTCTCGCCTACTTCTAAACTTTCGACTATATTTTCGCCGTTCGTCATCACCAAATCTAAAATATTGTCACCGCGCGTTGGTTCGGTAACCATCTGTCGTAAAAAATTATCTTCCATGAACTCAATCAATCTCAAACCCTCCTCATTACCAGTAAAAGTCTCGTAATTAACATTAGGGCAGTTAAAGTCTTCGACAATTATACTATTGCGATTGTCAATAAAGTTACCAAGAAGTGAGTAAAATCTCGTATCGGTTTCGAGGGTTTGAACGGGAGGTCGATAAGCAACAACGAAATTAAAACTAATACTACGCGCCCTAACTTCAACGCATATCGCATTAATTGCTGCCGGAAAATGTATCTTAACCTCGATAGCCCTAAGGGAATTACGAATGTACAGCAAAAAGCCGCCACCAAACCTATGTAACCTATCATTATTAAAGAGTTTAAAACCCGGTACATCAAGTTCCCCCAGCAAATCCCTCGTCACGGTATTTAACCACATTTCAGTGATAGCAACTATATCGTAGTTGCCGAATAAATTATTGCCTTAAATTCGTTTAATTTATTTCTAATACTACGCGCATTACAATAAAAGACGTTTAAGTTATTTTTTACAACGGGCCGGCGTTTTAAACTATTTTTCACGTCGGGCCCGCGTTCCCCGGACCCACAACGTTTAAAGAAGGCTTCGACCTATACAGCTTTCGTACGTTATAGTCAATTAACGTACCTAGCCTAGCATTACTTATTTCATTAAAATGCACCCCATCTTTTATAAAAAGGCTAGGATCACTGAATTCAGACCACAGTTTTACGAAGGGTACATTTTCCTCAGCACAAACCTCTTCTAATTTATTATTCAAAAATATTGTTTTTGACGTAATCCTAAGACCCAAACCGTGCCTAGGGGTAATACCTAGAACTAAAGACCTATCTGACCTCGCCTTCAGGGACCTAATTAACCCCCTATATCTCTCCAAAAGGTCAGGCACTCTCGTATCGGGCCTATACGAGTCGTTGCCTCCTACCATCGTCACCAACATCGAGTGACGGGAGGCAACGTCAATCCTATCCACTTCGTCTCTAACTCTGTCAACCCTGGCCCCTGGGTGACAGACCCTACTCCTCTTGTTTCGATGCCGTTCAACGAACTCTTTGTCCATATGGCGCACTAAAGAGTCCCCAATTTAAATAGTTTCCCCCTCATTCACGTCCCTTTCCAAATGGGCGAAACCTAGAAACTAGGTTACGCACCTCACCCTTCAACTTACTAACGTCTTCAACGTTAGTATTGGTTCGGCTTTCGTCAACCGTAGCCCTACCTCTGCCCTCATCAAGCGTTGCAAGTCTTTCCGTTACCTCACGTACACTGCGTTTTATGTCAACTATTTCCTCCCTTAACTCGCAAAAGAAACAAACTGATCTTTCGGTATTCGCCATAGGACCGCCATTATAATCTTTAAAATCCGAATACCACCAGTTTACCCCACACCTAACACACGACGCTTTCTGCCACGGCATCGCGCAGCTAAAAATAGTTTATACTCGTAACAAGTTTAAGTTAAATTAAGCCGGCACGCTATGAAAACTTCTAAATCGCTAAAAACCATTAATATTCAATTATTTAACTATAACAATGTGAATATAAACGCAAATATATAAAATTCAAAACTTTCCAAAAGTAAAATTATTAGCAATATGCAAAAGTAAAAGTAAAAGCAATATCAGAGCTCAGGAAATGTGTCCGTTCAGTAGAGAGTCTGGCTGACGATAAGTACAGAGTTTGGTTCCAACAAGATGGAGCACCTCCCCACTATTCTTTGATGGTTCGTGAATATTTAAATGAGGTGTTTCTGATCGATGGATTGGGACATTAAAATGCAACATTAAAATGGCCTCCGAGAAGCCCAGATCTCTCGAGTTGTGACAATGCATTATGGGAATTTATAAAAGAAAAGGTTTCTCAAAAACGTTATGATTCCAATGATGGACTAAAGGAAGCTGTAAAGGATGCTTTTAAACTTGTAACACCTAAAATACTAAGGAGCATAGCACACCGAACCTGGCGTAAAATCATTCTGTGCAGCGAGAACGATGGTTTGCATACAGATCCATTGGATACATGATAAACTTGTGTATAACTATGTATAAACTACAATGTTGTATAATTCTTTATAAAATAAAACGTTAAAACTAACGAAAATATTACGGCGCACCTAAAGCAAAAGCAGCCCCTGTGTAATTTCTTTATTTATGGTCAGATTTTTATGAAATCTTCAATATAGAGGTTTTCAAGGCGGACATCGGAATAACGCACACCATTTTTTTTTTTAAATTCGAAATTTTTTTTTCAAAATGTTTTCAAAAAAAAAAAAAAAAAAAAAACCCGGGCATACAGTTCACGTAACCCGGCCTTCAATGTTATTCCGATGTCCGCCATTGAAGGCCCGGTTAAGTCAACTGTATGCCCTTGACAATTGGTTAGGTTAAGTTGTGTTATTTTCGTTAGTTAACGAAAATAACACAACTTAGCCTAACCAATTGTCAAGGGCATACAGTTGACCTAACCGGGCATACAGTTGACCTAACCGGGCCTTCAAAGGCGGACATCGGAATAACACTGAAGGCCCGGTTAGTATTTGAAAAACTCTATATTGAAAATTTTATAAAAATCTGACCATAAATAAAGAAATTACACATGGGGTGCTTTTGCTTTAGGTGCGCCAATATTACGACTTAACCTAACCAATCTTTATAATATATATATATATATATATATATATATATATATATATATATAAATTGACGATTGGTAAGGTAAGTCGTAATATTTTTGTTAGTTTTAACGTTTTATTTGATTAGGTATATGCAGACAAAGTTGGGGAACGCAAACAACACTAGGATGATGTAGGGGGACGTAAACTACACTAGGCATCACAGGGGGACGTAAACTACATTTGCTCCGAAAAGTGTTTTTGAATATTCATTACATGCTACGATTTTTTTTAATTAAAATATATTCAAAAATACTTTGGAGATTTGCTCTGTCTGCACATGTCAGTTCAAAGTTTACATGAAGGTGTGTGAATAATTCCTCTTTAAAAAATTAATTTAAAACTTATGTGGTCGATTACGGCCTACATTATAAATAGTCGTATATTACAAACAGAACATATTAAGTAAAGTGATAATTACATTTTGAAATTGGTTACCTGAAAATTTGTTTAAATTAAAAATCAAGGAATGTTCTCTTGACTTAAGTTTGTAAATGAGTGACGTCCTATTGTTAAATTTAGTATTGTAAATTTTATCGATATTTTTAATGGTTTTCTTCATAAATTATATTTCCTTTTTCAATAAAGTTCATTTACATTCATAAAGGTATACAGTATGAAGATCATAATGCAACATTATATCTAACCTGTTTATCTGTACAGCAGAAGTAAATCGCTGGCAAAACACATGTGGCCTTGAAGGTGTTTAAATAGCGAGGACAAAATGTGTTTAGACGCGTTTCATTTTTCAAATCTCTTTACAATATATGTACACACCAGGTGTCCCTCCAAAAAGCCACTGTTTCTAAATAAGTGTTCTAAGCTAAAAAAAAGGAATTTAGACACTAAGACACACGCACTGTGTGCGTATAACATAGGGGTTTATTAATTTGAATTAAACAACGTGTTCAGTGCAATCGCCATTTTTTTCTCACAGAATATTCAACCTTACACAAATGTTTTACATAATTTTTGGAAATAGCTCAGCTGGGATGTTGTTGATTACCTCATACACTTTCGTCTTTAGGTCTTCAAGTGTCTTAGGCTTGGAAGAAAAGATTCTGTCTTTTATGTTACGATACAGAAAAAGTGACTGATGTGAGGTCAGGAGAGTATGTGGGCCATTTAACTGGCTCATGGAGGGGAGATTAGTCGCCTGGAAAAATGCTTCCTCATAAAGTTACGAGTTTCACAAGCAGTGTGTGGAGGTGCTCTATCCTGCTGATACCACTGTGAATTTCGAGTAATGCAGCTATTTCTTTTACGTTACAAACTAATTAGTTGTGGTAAGTAGAAATCTTGTAGTATTTGGCGATATGAATTTTGCGTTATCATTACTACTTTTTCAGTTTCATTCTCAAAGAAGTAGGGACCTACCACACCATACCAGCCAACAGCGACGCAAATGTTGAGTTTAGCAATACTACATGGGGCTCTGTTGGAGCACCAGCATGACCAGTAATGAAAGTATGGCTTATTAATCTCCCTAGACAGATGAACATAACACTCGTCAGTGAAGTGGATGTTTCAAAAAACAAGATCTTCTTCTAGCTTTGCTGACATCCATGTTGCGAATTCTATTCGTTTATGTTTTTGAACATTAGTCAGTGAAGCTTGTGAATAAAGTTTGTAGGGAAAAGGGTTTAAGTCAGTAAAAAGTAAGCAATGCACGGTTGTTCATGAAATATCTACATGTACTTTTGTTGACAAACGTCGAACTAACTTCTGCAGACTGCGCACATTAGTTTCATAAACTATATTTATGCGTTGCACAATTCTTGTGGATCGTTGCCTCCAACTATTACCATTATGGTGATTGCTTACATTTCCTTTTGTTTGAAGTTTTCTAATAATTCGTGATATTGTCTTTCTGATGGGTGGATCATTGCATCGATATTCTCTGCCAAAGTTCCACTGCACCTGCGTCACAGAATTTTTCACATGAAGCCACTCAACGATCTTTTTTTTCTGTTCCAGCTGCAAAGGCGGCACCACTGTTTCAGCCATATCGTTCCGTGTAAACTAGTCCTTAAAGAGGCTGAGTCAAGACTTAGCTTTCCTAAAATACTCTAGCCTAGTAAGTCCTTCTATGGCCTTACTAGGCTATAGACTATTGGTAACGGTATCGTCTTTTCCTAATTTCTTATAAATTAGGAAAAATTATTACTTTAAGTAATGAAAGATTAGAAATGTGTAGGTATATGCAATTATGCATATAGGTACACGCGGAACAAAACCCCCAATAAAAAAATATACATCCATTATAAAATAATGGGAAAAGAGAAGTAGGGACACCATATATATATATATATATATATATATATATATATATGGGATGAATTTCACAATAAAACACGTGAAATGAATGAATGCTGCAAACCCACAAGGAAAAAGAAAAACGATTCCAAGGACTTTCGTGTATTCAAAGCTACACCTCGTCAGGGAATGAAGTTAAAAGGCGAGATGTCCATAAATATATACAACGTACAGGAAAAACAAAACAATTAGCACATACTTAACAAGGGTTAATGAGAGGCAAAAGAAATTTTAACATGATATCGTCAATTTTATAAGTCCCCGAACTGTTATTGAAATTGTTTTTAAAATGAATAAATGCACATTCTAGGATATTTCGTTCTATTATATCTCTGTTTTTAACAAGCGCTTTAGAACTATCCCACTTGATGCTATGGTTACATCTATACATATGGTTAAATAAAGCATTGGAAGTACTAGCTGTTCTACAAGCATATTTATGCTGTTTTACCCTAAAATCTAACGTTTTACCGGTTTGGCCTATATATACTGAGTTACATTGTGTACATCCGATCGAATACATACAACCAACAACATTATCAGGGCTATTCTTTATTAGGCGTGATTTAACAGTATTATTATACTTAAAGACTACATTAATGCCAATTGCTTTAAGTACAGTTAGAAGGTATTGAAAATTAAAATGGTAAGGTAGGCTAAGGATATTTTTACGCTGAAATTCCTTTACAATTACATTATTATAATACCTATTCTTGGCTTTCTTAAGACAGTTATCTAAAAATGAAATAGGATAACATAATTTAGTACCAATATTCGATATTGCATAACTCGGAATCTAAAAATTCAGGACTGACAACTCTCAATGCTCGAAGAAACATAGCAGAGAAAATAGAGGATTTAATCGAAGGATGATGGTCAGAATAAAAATGCACGTAAGAGTTATTATTAGTAGGCTTACGGTAGACTTCATATTTGAACTGATTTTAGAGCATCTCCAAATTTTTAGATCAAGAAAAGATAGGCTTCCCTCATTTTCTTTTTCAACTGTAAACTTAATAGATGGGGCTAAATTGTTGAGCCTACCAAGAAATAAGTCCACATCCAAATTATTAGGCCAAAGGCATAAAATATCATCTATATACCTGTACCAAACCAGGTTAAAATTAACAATCGTAGGCAAAATTCTACTTTCAAAAAATTCCATATATAAATTAGCTAGTACAGGTGAAAGGGGATTTCCCATAGCCAATCCAAACGACAAAACATAAAACTTATTTTCGAACTGAAATTTACAATCTTTGACACACAGCTTAAATAACTCAATAAGAGTGTTGTGTTGAACAGGGAAAGAATATTCAGAAATCTTATCTTTTAAGAAATCAAGTAGGTCATCAACAGGGACTTTTGTGAATAGCGAGCATACATCGAAGCTTACCAATTTGAAATTAGGGTCATTAGGGAACTTCAGTTTGTCAATAAGATCCATGCTATTTACAATATGTGACTCAGAAATAGAGCCAACTAACGGTGTTAATAAACTAACTAACCATTTTGATAGCTTATAGGTTACGGAGCCCACTGAGCTAACAATAGGCCTCGTGGGATTATTAACTTTGTGTGTTTTTACTAAGCCGTACAGATATGGTAGTGACGAATTGATACTAAGAAACTGCTGTGAAAGCCCATTATAGTTATTTTTTAATATTTCTCTTAATTTTCTGTTAAACATTTTATTAACATCCTCCAATGGGTCTCTATTTAGAGGTTTGTACGTGTCACGATCACTTAATAACGTATTCATCTTGGCATTAATGTAATCTTTAAGTATAATAATACTGTTAAATCACGCCTAATAAAGAATAGCCCTGATAATGTTGTTGGTTGTGTGTATTCGATCGGATGTACACAATGTAACTCAGTATATATAGGCCAAACCGGTAAAACGTTAGATATTAGGGTAAAACAGCATAAATATGCTTGTAGAACAGCTAGTACTTCCAATGCTTTATTTAACCATATGTATAGATGTAACCATAGCATCAAGTGGGATAGTTCTAAAGCGCTTGTTAAAAACAGAGATATAATAGAACGAAATATTCTAGAATGTGCATTTATTCATTTTAAAAACAATTTCAATAACAGTTCGGGGACTTATAAAATTGACGATATCATGTTAAAATTTCTTTGCCTCTCATTAACCCTTGTTAAGTATGTGCTAATTGTTTTGTTTTTCCTGTACGTTGTATATATTTATGGGCATCTCGCCTTTTAACGTCATTCCCTGACGAGGTGTAGCTTTGAATACACGAAAGGCCTTGGAATCGTTTTTCTTTTCCTTGTGGGTTTGCAGCATATATATATATATATATATATATATACCTTACTTGAACCTTATGTTGTTTCGTGTGTTGGTCTCTCTTCACACGGAGGTCAAGCTGGTGGCCCCGCCTCTAGGTCTGGCCTGGTGGAGGAGCGAGTTACTTTCTTGCGCTCTCCACCGTACATAGCCAGGCACGCCCGGCTCATCTGGTACTGTCCTGAGCCAGGCATCCAGTCTTTTCTTGAAGACTTCAACTTTGACCCCCGTTACGTTTCTGAGGTCCTTAGGAAGCTGGTTGAAAAGTCTTGGCCCCCTGACAACCAAGCTATTTTCCTTCAGGGTTGAGGAGGTCCCTTGTCGTGCTTTTAATTTGGGAACACTACACATTCTGCCTTTCCTATTTTCCAGTGTTGTTTGAATGGTAATTGGGTTTAGTTTTAGGTTTGGTACCAGTTTTTCGATCATTTTCCATATGTAGATTATGATGTACCTCTCTCTTCTTCTTTCCAGTGAGTACAGATTTAGTTTACGTAGTCTTTCCCAGTAGTTGAGTTCTTTGCAGCCATCAATCTTGGCTGTGAAATGCCTTTGCGTTTCTTCTAGTTTATTAGTTTCTTCCTTTTTATATGGGGACGTCAAAACTGAGCAGTATTCAAGTTTTGGTATAATCAGTGTTTTTAGCAGGGGAATCATTACTGTCCTGTCCCTTCTCTTGAACGTTCTTAGAACCTGTCCGGCGACTCTTTTTGCTTTATTTATCGCTATCTGATTTTGTGTTTCGAATTTCGCATCATCTGTCATTATTATCCCGAGATCAATCGCTTTCATGCTTCTCTGAATTTCCTGTCTATCTGGAGCATAATATGCAGTCTGTTTAAGTTCTTCTTTTCTACCATATCTCAAGAGCTGAAATTTCTCGGCGTTGAATGACATGTTGTTGTCTTCTGACCATTTGTATATTTTGTTCGTGTCCCTCTGCAAGGCCTCCACGTCATGTACATCGCTGATTTTTCTGCTGATCTTTGTATCGTCTGCAAAGGATGTTACTATACTATTGCTGTTTACTCCGCTGTCTATGTCTGTTAGCATGATAATGAACAGGAGTGGGGCCAGTACTGTCCCTTGTGGTACTGAGCTGCGTACTTCCGATTCTGATGATGATATACCTTGAATTTTGACGACCTGCAGACGATCACTAAGGAAGTTGTAGATCCATTTTCCCACTTTGCCTGTTATTCCCATGTCTTTAATTTTATGTCCTATTATACCATGGTCACATTTATCGAAAGCTTTAGCAAAATCTGTGTATATAACATCGTAGTTGTCATTGCCTTCCAATGCATCTAGGATATTGTTGTAGTGCTCTATTAGTTGTGATAGGCATGATCTACCTGATCGGAATCCATGCTGATTTTCGTTGAATCTTTCCCGTGTCTCCAGGAAATCATAAATTTTCTCTCTAACTATTCTTTCAAATACTTTGGTGAGGTGGGACGTCAATGACACTGGTCTATAGTTCTTTGCTTGAGATCTGTCCCCTCCTTTATATATAGGGACAATGTTTGCTCTTTTCAAGATGCTCGGTATTTCCCCAGTGTCTAGGGATCTTCTCCATATCCAGTATAAAGGTGTAGCTATTTCATTTTTACAGTTTTTAATCAATAATGCGTTCCAATTGTCCGGACCTGCAGCTGAATGTAGTTTCATTTTCTATAGCTCTCGCTACATCTTCTGGTGTAAACTCAAAGTCTGTTATATACTCTCCTTGCAATTCCTCTTCAAAGAATGCATTTATGTCAGGTATCGCTTTGTCACTTTTTGGGGTACTGAAAACTGATTCATATTGAGCTCTCAATGTATCAGATATTTCTTTTGGATCGTCGGTTAGTTCATTATTTCCCGTCCTTAAGGGCCCAATAGCGGCGCGCGTTTTTGTTTTCCTTTTTGCATAGCTATAGAAGTATTTTGGATTTTCCTTTATTGCTTCTACCGCCTTTTCCTCTTCCCTCTCTGTATGGTCCTTAATCAGGGCTTGTATTTCCCTATCGATACCCTCCAGTTTTTCTTTTATTATTTTCCTGCCATTATCTCCGCAGTTTCCTAACTTCGCCTCCACTCTCTTTCTTTTGCGGAATAGTCTTCTCTTTTGCCTTTCTAGCCAGCTCCTCTTTCCTTTTGGCTGTGATTTCGGAGCATATTTTTCTAAAATTCTCAGCGTTTTTTCCTCCAAAGTTGTTAGCATTTCTTCAGTTGTTTTATTCTCGAAAATTGTTCTCCATTCTATTTGGGCCATGTGCGATCTGATTGCTTCCCAATTTATAGTCTTCGAGTTTAAGTTAAAGGCCCCGAATTTACTTCTTTCCACAATATGTGTATTGTCTTCTAATGCTGCCATCATATTTGTTGATATCTCGATTAAGTTGTGGTCTGAGATAATGGTTGGGGTTATTTTTATATCAGCAATCAAGTTCGTGTTATTCGTGAATACCAGATCCAGGCAGTTATTTTTTCTGGTATTTTCTGTTATCTCCTGTGTCAGCATAAACTCGTTTGTGAGAGCCATCAACATTTTTGCTTGTTCCTGATCTTCTCTTGTGCCCCCCTTGTCCTGGTGAATATATATATTCCTATTCACCTTTTTGTATTTTATAAATGGGAAGTTAAAGTCTCCGCAGATCATTATATTGGGGGATGGAGGGTTTATGGCCTTTATTAGCTTTCTAATGTCATCAATGGCCTCCGAGAATTTTTCGGTTGGGGTGCTTGGAGGTCTATAGATGACTATTACTATCAAGTTTAGTTTTTCTATTTTCACTGCTAGGAGTTCCACATAGCTGTTTGATTTACTTATTATCGTCTCTGTCATATGACCTTCCTGTACATATATAGCACAGCCACCTTTCCGTCTCGTCGTTCTATCCGCTCTTAGTAAGTTGAAGCCCTCTATATTTATCTCTTTCTTATCAATACAATGTTCGCAGTTTTCACAATTTCCTTGGCAATCTTTAAGATGAGTTTCTGTGAGGCATGCGATGTCCGCCCTTGTTTCGTCCATAAATCCTTTCAGGTACGAAACCTTATTGAGTGATTGGTTTGGTCTTATTCCTTGAATATTAGCCAGGACAATTTTTATGTTCTCTGTTTTTCGTTGCCCCTTGTGCATTTCAAGTTCGTTTTCCTTCGATATCGCTTGATTCGTTGCTCTATGATCCTCCGAAAGAGATCCGTTTCCTCCTACTTGTATTGGTAGCTTCTTGCCCGGTAGCGATTTGGCTCGGGGGTTTCCAGCTGTGTCAACTGCATGTGGATGACATTTAGCATTCGTAAGGTGTCTGAGATGTTGAAAAAATTTTCTTGTTCGCTTATTGTGTTCCTATTGTTGTTCCTATTGTTATTTTTATTCCTATTGTCATTTAAACTTTTTCCTTTGTTCGTTGAGTCCGTCGGGAGATGTTGATAGTAGCATTTATTCCCGAATTTGCAGGTTCCGTATTTTGCGTAAGTTCTGCAAATGTCCGGGTGGTAGAATTTACATCCGTCTCCAAATTTACAATGACCATTATTATAGAAGAAATTGCATATTGGGGGATGTTCATATATACATTGTCCTCTTTTAAATCTGCAATTATCTTTTATATAATACCTGCATATAATTCCTTCCCCATATTTACTCTTGGCTTTTGTTTTTTGCTCCTTATTGGGGGACAGTTTTACTTCGTTTACTTGACTGCCCTCTTGTCTTGTCCTATTTGTGCTATTTGTGCTAGTTGT